>CM019150.1:197417630-197870130 GCA_009733165.1 Naja naja | reverse complement strand
GAAAAGTTTAGGTATTGCTCAGAGTTCTGAAGGAAAGGAGGGATTTCTTTATAACTCGTCTTTCATTCATGTAATAGCACTGCAAAATGTGAAGAGAGCTTTAAAATAACATATGAAAGAGACTGAAAAGTCAGGTATGGCAACATGAACACACGGAAGTAGTTTTTCTGAGGATGCACAAGTGTTCATTGGGGGCAGCAATCACTCAAAAAGATCTAGAATCTAAGCTCCTCACATATAGGACATCTAGACACAATGGATGCAGAAGGTCTTGAAACAAGATGAGAAAAATATCAGGATATCAACAATGAAGCACCAATGGGTAGCAAATAAAAGGCCTTTATAGAGATTTAAAAGAAAAAAGAAAAAGTAAATCAAGAGCCACAAATCAGGTACCATTTGCTTTTACTCTCAAGATGACACAATTTCTATTTAATGCCGCCCCCCCGATGATTAAAAATAAAGATTTCTATTGCATTTAAAACATTCTCTCTCCCTGCAAGCAGTTGTATGTCCTTTGGGGGGAGTGCAACTCCAGTAATTGAACTTCTGCTGGATTTGATATCAAGGGATTGTAATGAAGAGGAGATGGGGGCACTGGTCAAGCCAAAAAGAGCATGCACAGAAAGACAACTGAGGCAGGCAGTCACTAATTTCCTGGGGGTTAAGAAACTGGAGACACCGATATGCAGGGTCTCAAGTCAGATGAGAATAATTTAAAATACCTGACTTAATATAATTGAAAAAGAATCTCAATATATCCTCCTTGATTGATTGTTCCTGTTTCGCTTCGTTTGTTTAGCATTAGGTGCAAGCAAGGATCATAGAATGATGCTTTGTGCAACAAATCTGAATCATAAAATGAAGTTGTGGGATTCACTCAGTTCATAACAATAAGCTGAGTTCTGAGCAAACTGGCTTTTGGTTTTATTTTTAAAAGAAGCTTCTAAGAATTCCCGAGATCTTGTGGGAAACAGGTCAGGAGAGATTGCCTACAGAAATTGCTGGCTGTTCCCCCCCCTTCCTTGTTGACTGGAGAGACTGGAGAGGAACAGATTTTAAGAACGCAAGCAGTCACACAATGGCAGAAAGCCTGTGTTATTTACATAGTGTATTCATGGATACTAGTACCAATGCATTGTTTTTGAAGTGTACATTGTGTGCCTGCTTACTCTCTTACAATCCTTGCCCTCCAATCTCTCTGTTGTGCAGTGGAGGAAAAAATGAAAAACAGGTCAGGCACAAGGTCAGGAATACTGACTATAATGGTGATCATTGACTAAGGGACATTGTATAGGTTGTAAATGTAGCCATTGACCATAAACATTATTTTTTTCAGCACTCTTGTAACTTTGAATGGTCACTGAAAGAGGCTATTGGTAACTAAGGATTATTTGTAGCTGGCATTTCAAATTTTATAGTTTTGCCTATTCAACCCAGCACAATTATACTCCTATAATTAATTACTGTAATTTCCATTTTCCTTTTGATACAAAAGACCATACTAAACCTTCTCTCAATTCCATCCAACCAATGAACTCCTCTTTCCAAGCCCTGTTTCTCTCTGGTCATTTGTTTTTGTTTAACAACTTTCATTTTTAACTTAAATTTTTTACGTTCAATTGCCAGCTTCCAGAGCCTATTACCAGTATGTGTTTGAACTATGTATCTGAACTATACCCATTTTCATGGATGCCCCTACCATGTATGTATCCTTCCTTCCTTCCTTCCTTCCTTCCTTCCTTCCTTCCTTCCTTCCTTCCTTCCTTCCTTCCTTCTTCCCTCCCTCTCTCCCTCCTCCCTTAAAATGAGCTCTTGTGATGTTGCATTTTGGGTAAGGGGGATTAGGTAAATATACAATTGACATGTATTTGACGAGTATAGTTATTATTATTTATTATTTGTCATTATTTTTCAATCTGAATGGCATTTTTAAAATCTACTCTTACATCCAGTAAGTGATTTATAAAGGCAGGCTGGCTACACTTGCAATTAGTCATGTTAGGACTATATTATTTCTTAAGGAATAATTAAATTTAACCATATGTATTTAATAAAGAAAAGACATCAGATAGGCAAATTCATGCACTGATTTCACCAGAAATACCCATAGTAGGCCACCATCTGCTGACTAAAAATTATCTATTGCACTACTCACCACTAACATTAGTCCTAATTAATTTTACTTCATTAATAATTTATCAAACATGTTGTGTATGTTTTGGTTTTCTAAAATCTGGATTTGGAACATTATTCCAAAGAAGAGGTGAAAACAATAATAATGATATCCATGTATAATACATACTATACATACATTATTTTCCAATTCTTTCCACAGTACTTGAAAAAAAGCTTTTAAAAAATCTATCATGTCTGTCTGTCTGTCTGTCTGTCTGTCTGTCTGTCTGTCTGTCTATCTATCTATCTATCTATCTATCTATCTATCTATCTATCTATCTATCTATCTCTATCATCTATCTAGCTAAATGCTTTTAAAGACACAACATTTCAATAACAGTTTTGCATATCCTTACATCTCTAGAATGACTTATCTATACAGTAGGTTTGTTTGGGTGCTTATTAATAAACATTGTTAATTCTTATACCTCCATGATACTC
Source organism: Naja naja (assembly GCA_009733165.1). Classification (NCBI taxonomy): domain Eukaryota; kingdom Metazoa; phylum Chordata; class Lepidosauria; order Squamata; family Elapidae; genus Naja; species Naja naja. Next base: position 197,867,511 of record CM019150.1, on the reverse strand, counting down.
TGAACTTTCTGCTTTAAATCTGAAGACCTTTTGAGCAAGAGCAATTGTGATAGATTGGCTTCTGAAAACAGACCCTAGCACTATAAAAGTGAATAGGGCAAGTTTCCATAAGTGGAAGTTTAATCAAATGAACATCTGTTTGTCTTGTGAAAGCAGCTGATGGAAAATGAGGAGATCTGAACTGTTTTGAAACATTCATTTATGGTAATAATAGTTTAATTGTATCTCAGTTGAAATATATATTTCAGCATCACATGTCCGGAAGAAGGATTACTGGCTCCATGTTCATCTTTGGACCTTCTGATATGCCTGTGTAATAGGCTACAACTAAAAACAAACCCAAAGCACAAACAATGCCCCCAAAAGAGAAAAACTAAAAAATCACCTCTATTGTTGCTGTTCTGAATTTTATTCATTCATTCATTCATTCATTCATTCATTCATTCATTCATTTGGACTTGTATGCCACCCCCTCTCCGAAAGGACTCGGGGCAGCTCACAACTAAAATACAACAATAAATATTTTAAAAAGAATTAAACTTAAACAAGCCCAATAACTAAAACTAATTTAAAACTAATTTAAAATTTAAAACTAATTTAAAACCCCTCCCCCCAAGAGGTCAGTCCAGCCCGGCCTGCTCAAATAGCCAGGTTTTCAAATCACGGCAGAAAGAGCAGAGATCAGGAGCCAAACGGAGCTCCAGAGGTAATTGGTTCCACAAGGCGGGAGCTGCGACAGAGTAGGCCCTTCCCCGGGGCACCGCCAGCTGACACTGTCTCGTGGATGGCACCCCGAGAAGTCCCCATCTGTGCACACGCACAGGGCGATCAGTATTCAATATCGGCAGGAGACGCTCCCACAGATAAGAAAAGATAACTTTTGTTAAGTTTGTGGGAAAAGCCAAAATTGGTTTGAGAGATTCTCTAAAAAAAGAATGTTTAATAAATATTAACTACAGTTACGCTACGATTACCTATAATTTGAAATAATTCCTTTAATAATTCTATGAAACAGAAAGTCTTTCTCTAGTTGTGGCATCAGTCATATTCTTAGGAGATACAAATAAGTATTTATATCCTGAAACTTCAATGGAATTATCTTTGTCAATTATCAAAATGTTAATATTCTATATTATATTTATAAATAAAATAATATCATACATGAAAGAATATGTGTATAGGTATGCAGACACCCACTGTAAAATCAAATAAAATAATAGTGAACTATAGCAAAAGGTAGCTTTATTTGTAACAGCTTGTGACATTCAAATGAAAAAAGCAAAATGTTAAAAAGTTATATTTATGTAGTTACTTACCAAGCACATCTAAATTATATTAAAGTAACTGAAATATCTTTACAATTCCCAAGGCATGTCACAACTTTTGAGAACCCCTAATGTATGGAAATTGAAATTTGAAAAATTTGACATGCCCTACATGTCACAATATCTCTAAAACCATTAAACAACATCTGCTTATCCTGAGGACCTTCAGAAGAACTTGATAGATGGATAAAAATGTCAAATGAAGTCTAAACATCAGGTTGACTGCAGGACAAACCATAATAATAATTAACATAACAATCCAATTGGTACTAAAAGTGAATAATATGACAGGTAAGTCCATCAGAAACACTTGTTCTCCAATCAAGAGCAACACCAAACTTTTAAAATTTAAAAAACCCAACAACTTAAAAAAAGTAGAATTAAGATTCAGCAATCATCAAACTATGATAAAAAAATCCTATTGCCTAACAAAATTGGTTAAGATTTAAAAAAAATTGTTGGGGACATTTCAGTAAATATTTTGTTCCTTAATGAGAAGGACAAGTTGGGATATTCCATTGCAGGTAGAATGTATGACTAGGATTTCAGCTGTGTCATACTTACTTCAGCACTGGTCATGACCTGCCCTTCTCCACTTTCCTTAAGGTCAGCAAAACGTCATTTCAGGCAAGGTCTTCAGAGGAAGTATGGATTTGTCTTTTCTTCAGCATCTGCACAGATGCTTTAATGATGAGATGATATTTGGGAAGAAAATCTGATACTGATACTAATTTGAAGCCTGTTGCATTCTGAAAAAGATTGTTCAATAAATAGCCAAACTCCTAGAGAGCAATAGAGAGGAATATCTTTCTTCTTAATTTGGGCCCTTGTTGCTGTGAGGAAATAAAATAACACACACACACACACACACACACACACACAAACACAAGAGTTGATTCTCTTTGCTGCAAAAGAAACAAACTCTTTGCTGTAAAAGAATTGTATATAGCACAATGCACTTTTTAAATACAATCAGCTCTAAAGAGAACCATGGAATGAACACTTTGCTGAAACCCAAAATCCAAATCTACAGCCAGTTCATTATAACAAGGGTCCCCAGCCTGTGGGTGGCAACTGGGCTGTGGAAACAGCCAGTGAGTGTGCACACTTCCTCACTTGCATGAGCAGTGGGTAAGTGCATACGCGCACACTCTATTTGTGTTAGAATGTATGCCGCTTGTGCAAATGGTGCTGTGTATGTTCTGGCCGGCTGCTTGCACACACCATACCCCCTCGATCTGCAAAGCCAGAAACGGTGGGGAGCTCTGCATTATAATATTGAGGAATGAGAAATGATTCTTTAATTGCAGGTAGTCCTTGACTTACAACCACAATTGTGAAGCCAGGTGGAAGGTTAAGTAAGTCATATTCAATTTTATGACGTTTTGGCACGGTTGTTCAGTGTATCTATCGTTGCAGTTATTAAGTGAATCCCATGGTCTTTAAGCAAAACTGCCTTCTTCCATTAATGTGCCAGAAACCAGCTGGAAAAGTCATAAATGGCAATCATGTGATCCCAGGATGCTGCAACCATTGTAAATTCATGCAGACACCAAGCAACGAAATTGTGATCATGTGACTGTGGAGATGCTACATTGGTTGTAAATGTAAACATCTGGTTGCAAGTCACATTTTTCAGTGCTATTGGAACTTTGAATCATCACTAAATGAATGGTTGTAACTTGAGGACAATCAGTAATTGATTTTACTCCCATTTATGTCATCATTGACATCAGATTAGCTAAGTTGGCAGTCTCCAGAGACCTTTTGCCTGGAATTTCCCAGGCTCCACCCTACACCATGGCATTTATTTCTGTGGTGGTGCAGGCTGTTAAATGCCTAGCACTTAATTCCAGCTGCCTGCAATTAGTGCAGGCTTGAATCCCACCAGGCTCAAGGATGACTCAACCTTCCATCCTCTTGGGGTAGGTCAATTGAGGACCCAAGATTGTTGGGGGCAATAAGCTGACTTTGTAAAAATGCCGCTTAGTAATAAGCAGGCATATACAATAGAATGAAGGCTATTGCTGAGCGCATTGGGTTGCGCTCCAAAATTGTGCCGCCTGAGTCTCCGGAGAAGGGTGGGATATAAATATGAAGTTAAAAAAATGGGCAGTATCCATAAAAGACCTTCAAAACTTTAAATGTATGCATTGATCAACACAGATAGAAACTCTTGAGCGATGCTATATTACGTAACAATAACCAAAGAAGTGAGCTGAATAAAGTTTCTGAAAATCGGCAGCATGATGGGACATAACATTTTTTTTCTCTGAAGCATCATTCTTTCGCCTCAAAAACAAATTGCTGAAAAAAGGTTCTGTCAGAACACTCACAATGCATGAGGCATTTTATTTCCAGCCAGAATAGGGTTTTTTTCTGTTTTATTTTTGGATTTTGGTACAAATTTTAATTAATGTTCTTATTATTCAGCAAAGTTTAACGAAGTCTCCATTGTAACAAAATATTTTCTAGAAAGTAAAGGATAGAAATGACTACGTTATACCCCTGTCCAAGTTCTTGGAGAATTGTTACCTCAGAAGCAGCATTTTTTTTGTAAATATGTCGTGATTCAGTATTTATTGTAGATGAATTTTTTTATGTTATCTGTGGTAAAAAAAGTAGAACTTATCTAATATTACAGATAGTAAAGACTTAATAAAATAAAACTACATCATTCTGAGGAAACATATAAATGTGTCATTGCAATTCTTACAGGTTTCCATAATTAAAAGCTAGACCAGCAATTGCCTTATTTTATTTTGGGAAAATAAATCACATCCATAAATGTAACTATCTCCAATAATGTTTTCCATGTAAAAAAAAAAGTAGGAATCCACTTGTTGATCCTTAGGCAAATGCCAGTAGTCACCCAATAGCCATTACACAATTTAATTAATTCTGCTGCCCCACAGGCATTCAATATTCATTACAACAGTCAAAATTTAGTCATTAATATTAATAAAAAAACTTCCAGTATTGCATTTAGAGGGAGTTGCCATATTTGCATCTTTCTCATGAGTTATTTAATATTTTGTAGTTTGTACATTTATTTGCCTATATAATTAGCTATACAAAATGTGTACATTGCCTCCTTCAAGGGCCTTGGTGGTGCAGGCTGTTAATAGCCTAGCACTTAGCTCCAGCTGCCTGTAATTATTGCAGGCTTGAATCCCATCAGGCTCAAGGTTGACTCAGCCTTCCTCTCGGGGTAGGTAAAGTGAGGACCCAAGATTGTTGGGGGCAATAAGCTGACTTTGTAAAAATGCCGCTTAGTAATAAGCAGGCATAAACAATGGAATGAAGGCTATTGCTGAGTGCATTGGGTTGCGCTCTAAAAACTGTAAGCCGCCCTGAGTCTCCGGAGAAAGGCGGGATATAAATATGAATAAAAATAAATAAATAAAAAAAATGACTAAAGGTAATTTACAAGCATACTACAAATAGGCCCAAACAACTAGACACAGAGACAGTTTTTTCTTTTCAGGCCATCATTCTGCTGCATACCTAATTCTCACAGTGCTGTCTAATGTCTATGTGTAGTATGGCTAAGCAGTATTATTTACCCAAGTTGTATGGTTGCAGCATTATTTATCCTTCTTATTATCTTTGTTGGGGCGGGGCATGGTGGCTCAGTGGTTAAGGCACTGGGTTTGTCAGTTGGAAAGCTGGCAGTTCAGGTTTGAGACCTGTGGCATGAGAAAGAGTGAGCTCTGGTCCTCACTTCAGCTCCTGCCCACCTAGAAGTTCAAAAGCATGCAAATGCGAGTAGGTACCGCCTCAGTGGGAAGGTAACAGTGCTCTGTGTTGTCATGTTGGCCACAAGACTGCAGAAACATCTTCGGACAGCGCTGGCACAATGGCCTTGAAATGGAGATGAATACCATCCCTAAAGTCAGCAACAACTAGTGGAGTAAAATCTGCAGTGACTCCATTATGCTTCTTACTCCCCCCCCACATTGGTATTGTTATTGTTATGATGACCATTGTTCTATTGCTTTGCATGTACATTGAGAGCTTCTGCACCGGAGACAAATTCCTTGTGTGTCTAATCACACTTGGCCAAATAAAGTATTCCATTCCATTCCATAAAAGCTAAAAATATAGTAAATCCTTTCCCAACAGTTACATGTAGATATTGAATAACATGGAAGGGAAGAGCTGAGCCTGTTAGTATCCCACACTGATGCAGCACTTTTTCTACCAGGGTCCTGCCAACAGTTCCATACAGTCCATATTTCAGTCCCATACATAGACCAAATCCAGAAGAGTTCAGAAAACCCACTTTCTCTAGGCTCCTCAGAACCTGAAATCCTACCATGTCTCCCAAAAGAAATGCTGGAGATTGATTGGCTAGTATTCAAAATGTTCTGAATCTAGATATGGTCTTTTCATGAGATGATGCATATTCTCCGGGAAGAATGATTAACCACATCCCAAATCCAACCATAAACAAACACCCTGTCCTGTCACTCAAATAGGCCAGATGGTACATCAATCCAATCTAATCATGCAGCAGAAAAACTTTATTTATAACTTTGGTCTCCACATGCTAAAAAAACAGCAATAATCTCAGATTGTCTTGCAAAACATTGTCCAAATCGATGGACTCTGTCCAAGCAGTATCCAACTCTAAATGAATATGAATGACTTTATCTGCAAAGAAACTTGTCAGCATATCATAGAGGCCTAAATAGAATCTTTACTCCATCCTTTCTTAAAAGATAGTGGCTAAATTTGAATAGAGCTGCTGGAGCCAAGTCTGCAGATATACTGAGAGCAGAGAAGTAACTTGGCATAGGTGGCAAAAAAGAACTGTGATATTAACAGCAAAACCCATATTGTATGTTTTCCCTTTCATAATATAAATACTCTATTCTACATATTGACACTATGCATTTAAATAAATGTCAGGAGACAATTTGGATTCTTCTTCCAAGCTGTGCAAGAATATCCTATCTGACTAATGGAAAATAAGGCGGAATTTAGCTTCCATACCATCATCTCCAAAATCACCAGCCATAAAATTCAGCTGTGAATGCAGGCTGTTATTTCAGTATTTGCAACTAATACAGGTTAAGTCCTAGGGTCAAGCCAATAAAATACTTTCCCTGCTCAGCGTTCAAATTATACTGCTGAAGAGGTAACATTTTAAAATCAGAAAATTGGAGAAGAGAAAAAAAACAACAGCAAAATGAGAAGAGTAAATACAAAAGTGCCCTTAGCACATAATCAGAGAATAAAGTATGGAAGACATAAAACTGAAAAAGGCATGTGGAAGACATTTTTCCAACATGGGTATATGAAAACTATTTCCCAGGGAGGGTGTATTTCCTCTAGAGGAAGTCTATGGAGAAATCTTTCCCTAGAGTCACATAAAAAAACAGAAATTCTTCCATTGTCAGAATCAACTTGAAAGGAGTGACAATCCATCTTTTATCAAGGTATGGTTGTTTCAGGGCTTATTGGTGGCATTCATTGTTCCGTGCATTTTATAAACCACTCCAAGTCAATTGTGCAATTATCTCAGGACAGTTGAGCATGACAGATTGTCTGCTAATAATATTGTCTTTCCCTCCAACCTCTGTGTATCCTCATCTTCCTTTTTCTATACATATCATTCTACCTAGCCATCTTTATCTTTCCATTCATCAGTCTTCCTACTTGAGTTTGTCTTTAAACCTATTTCCCTTTGTCTCTCAGTTGTTTCATCTATTTGTTCCTTCTTCTTCATTTCTTTCCTGGTATCTTTTTTGCATTCTGGGTGTCTCAGACAGAAAAAAGAAAAGTACAGAGTATTGTCAAATGTTTGATTAACGCATCCTCTGAAAACAGCCAACTTGTGGCTGAGCATATTTCCTACCTCAATTTTAATGTCCACAGTATCCCTGATATATTTTCAATCAGGTATCATTGAAAATTTCAGATATGGTTTGTTTCTTGGTTTCAATGCATCACATGGCATATAGGTAACAGCATAGGTTTTGACCCAGAAATGTAACATTAATGAGGACCCAGATTGCTGTGGGCAATATGTTAACACTTGTAAACAGTTCATAAAGCATTATGTAAGTCTAAGTGGTATTAAAAGATATAAGATAAGATATCCTTTATTGTCACTTCTCTGAGTACACAACGGCACACATTAAAACAAAATACAAGGTTGATACTAAATGTACAAACTATTACAGAATCTACTGATTCTGCTTTGGATACCATGAAGCCTCTCCCAGAAGGAAACCAAAGAAAACCAGTCATGGAGAGGATGTATAGCATCCCTGACAATACTGTGGACCCTGGTTCTTGTATGTCATGTCCTGAATAGAAGGAAGTCAACTTCCAATAACCTTTTCCATTGTAAATGGCTGTGGTGATGCAGTGGTTAGAATGTAATACTGTAGGCTAACTCTGCCCATAGTCTGAAGTTCGAGCCTGATTGGACTCTAAGTAAATTCAGTTTTCCATCGTTCTGAGTTTGGTAAAGTGAAGACCCAGATTGTTCGGGGGCAATATGCTGACATTGTAAACTGTTCAGAGTGTGCTATAAAGAACAATGGAATGTATATAAGTCTAAATGCTATTGCTATTGCTATGTGACCCATAAATCTTAGTATTTATCAGGAAATACTTCTGCTTCTTTCTTCCTTGAAGCTACTTTTGATTTTAGCTTATATCAAACATTTAAAATGTGAGACTGGATCACTGTGAAAATATCCTAGAAATTAGGCTCCAAAACCTGAGAAAATGTAGAAATTACCAACTTGGAGATCTAGCTAAGTATTGGTTCCTAAACTAAAGAAAAAGTAACTTTAAAGCCCATGCCACTCGTTGCCATGCAACCTGTTATAGTATTATACCGTAAATAAGCCGTGCTTGAATTTTCCATGCTTTCTCGCTCAGTCAATGTTGTGATACTCTAATGCTTCTCAACTAACTTCCATTAAGTATGTTTTTTCCCCTGTGGGGTAGAATTCCAAGGTTAAAATGATTAAATAACTTTTATGGTTGAACAAATATAAGCCTTTATTATACACAGTAGGCAAAACCATACATTTTAATTACTTCGCTATCAAAGATCTGTCTATTTACATTTCAATTTTTCACTTATAATTCTGAATTTATTTGACCTTCAAATAGCTCCATCCTAACCCAATATTTTTGCCTTATCACAGTATTTTTCCATAAACAACAATTCCTAAGGGCCTTCTCATATTTCTATTAATATAAAAATATTTACACTTATTGTTTTGTTTTTTTAGACATATGCTTTAATCTTATTTAAACATGTTTACTTGGTACAATATTTGATTAGTATAATGTGTGTTGGAATTATATTTCTACTTTTGTAGTTATACAGAAAGTAAAATGAACTAATCAATACCTGACTATTTTTAGTCTTATATTTAAAATTCCTTTTTTCCTCCAGTGGATTTAATGCTGTTGTAGACTTCCTTGAAAACATTCTTAAAAAAAATAAGGTGCAGTTTGAAGGTATGATAAAAAAACCCTTTTTCTATAATATTTTCCCAGTAATAACAGCCAATAGATATTTATTACTCTATATTTATTAGTTTCATCTTGCATTTTAAGCAATCTATTGTTGTTGCATTTTTTACTTCTTAAATTATTATTCATGGAAAAATATCACAAGCAAGATATGACTTAGTAAGTATCTTAAACATTCATTTATTATAAAAAATGTAATACAATTTAAAATCTTCCCATTAACCTTTAACATGTATGCAAAAGGAGATTTATTAGAATAGGATGGAAACATCATTTTGTTAATTTACGCTATAAATATTTCAGAATGAAAATATACTACCTTGTCATTATTAAAAAAGATAATATGACAATTTTGCTTTCATATTACTGCCAGAAAAATTTAACCAGTGGATAATTCTTAAAATGAAAGTAAAAACTATATCCTTGCATATGAGATTAATTGTGTAAAATAAATAAATTTTTTACTACTGCTAGTCTATGAAAATTAGGTAGTGAGTTATATTATAGCTACATTAGTGAATGCTTTCATCATTACTTCTATTTTTCTATATGTCTGGGTATAATTATATGTCAATGTACATGCACTTCGCTATCAATGGACAAAGCATGCTACAGCAAATCATATAGATACTGAAAAAACCTAAGAGAATCATAAAAATAATCTATAACTGTATTCAGCATAGGAATATATGTTTTATATTTTTTAAGACATAAAATATGGATGTCCTTTGGGCTACAGCTCTAAAATTCTGTGCTAATAATGACATAAAATTAAAAGGTACAATTATATTTCTGTTTCTTTTTTAAAAATTGCATGGATACACATATGTGGCTGCTTAATTTGTGGTCTTTGCATCTGTACAATATCACACTTCTGAAAGGCTGCTTTAAAAAAAAATTCTGATGTTCCAAACAGCTCCTGACATCAGTTTCAACATAAGCTCTTTGAGACTGTATATGTGTACATACTCTCACATGTTAATAAAGACAAATATCAGCAAACATGTTATTCGGAGTACTTTTATGAAAAAAACCCTATATTTTAAACAAAATTCTTCAGCCATTTTAAAGGAAGATTGGAACAAGAGCAGATGGCATGTTGAATGACACATTGTCTTATGTTTTTGGAGACAGATGGGGGGCACCATCCAAGATGCTCAAACAATTTCATGTACAAAACATGATAATCACAGCTCACTTCAAGGAAGAACACAGTGGTATGAACACTGAAGGTTGATTTGAGACATTTATAATTAGCAATGTTTAAAATGCAAAGGTTTAGTTACTCTTGCAAGGCATTTAGGTAATGCTACCAAAGGTGCAGACCAGAACTTATAAATCATTTTGTAAGCTCAGGATTTGTCTGAAGGCCAACTTTCAATTTCTTCAACATACACATTTTAAACTTTCTGGTGAACTTTACCATATTAAAAAGAACCCAATATAACATAAAGATAAATAGAAAATAGAAAATCTTTTTAAAGAAAAAGTGTAAAGGATCTTTCATTGGAAATTAACACAGGTCTTTCTCCAGCTGTAGCTAAATTGCTGTAGTTTTTGATGCGTTGTGCTCCTCACAGCAATTGAAAGCATATGTAATTTAACAGCATGCTTCAATCCTTTAATAAGCTGTCTTTAAAATATCTTACATGGATTACCTATCTGTAAATCTGCTTTCCATGCAGAATGTGACAGCATTATGGAAATTTTGAGTTCAGTAAAGATGGCTTCTACCAAGGAAAGCCACATCTGCACACTGTAAGTTTCTACCAAAACTGGAAGTAATTTTTAGTAATTTATAATACTGTGGAATGCATAATTAAGATTAAAATCTATTTTGGCTCATATATCAATGTATCCCTTTTAGTAAATTAAAAGGAAAAAAACTTACTGCAAAGCTATCTTATTGAAAAACAGAATTGAGATCTGTCATCCTCAAGAGACATAATGCAATATGGTAATCAATAATCAGATTTAGGCAAAAAAAGGAATTGTATACTATTTATAAATGGAAAAAGTTTTGCAAGGGTAAAAAAAATCCTACTGCTGTATGCTACAATAAATTGATATTTTATACACTATTATCCAAATGCAAAGGCTAACTGAAGATTGGCATCTGTAAAATTATCAAAGGCAAATTTCTCTCTGTAGGAATTGTAGCAGGATGCCATGTTACAATGAAGGAACTAAGATTTCTTCCAGTATTAAGTAGCTGGTAGGATATAGGAGCCACAAATTCCAAGTCTACACTTTACTATGAAGAATCATAGGGTCTTCTGTGTGCCATTTCCTAGACCAGTCACCCTCACTGGACTCTGGAGGAAACTGAATGAGCAATTGCTTTACATTCTGTCTTGAACTCTGGAGATGGGTAGACACAATCAAATCAAATCAAATTAAATCAAGTAAATAAATAAAAGCAATGAGGACCACGCAAGTGGAGAGGTGTTGAGTCAGAATCTTTACTGAAAAAAAACTTCAAAGTAATCATACAGAATACAGATTTTGAAGATGATTTTATAATTTCAAAGTATGAAGGGCTTTGTAAAGTTCATACATAACTCATTGAACTCAGCTGGAAGTAACTAGGCTCTAATGAAGATCATATGGAATTTGTGTAATATGGTTTAATGTCCAGTTCCAGTCAATACTTATGGTGCAGTTTTTATTCTCACCCAATTAGTGTGACTGGACAGCTCCACATATGATACTAATAATAATAGAAGAAAGCAAAAGTAGTAATGGTTGCTATGGCATTTAATGCAAGCTCGGGAACAGACTTATTTTATTTTCTGACATAGACTCTCTGCTAAAGCAAGAGATGGCTTTTCAATGGCTATCTTCACACATAAAAGAAAAAGAAACACCAAACAATATATTTCACAATTATGTCATCAATGTACAGTAGTTCGAAGTGTCTTGAGAAAGACATACACACAGTGAGAGTGGGAGAAGTTGGGAAAACAAGAAAGAGAAACAAATAACACTAACTTTATGATATCATCTGAAATCTTGGAATTGTAATAATTTTGAGTAGATTCGCTTTGCTACCTGGTTTGTTACATTTTAAATGGCTTGCTTTTCCTGGTTATATATAAGAAATAAGAACACATGAACTTCGCTGTTCTTAAGAGTGCATGTTACATAAAATATGTTAAATAGAATATGTGTTTCATTCTTTCAGATCATGTTCAGAAACAGAGACGTGCCCTCCCCAAGCCTATTAGAACCTCCTCTGATTATCTTTATTGAACACTGACAGTAGCTTGTTACCCAAAATGATGTGAGTTCTCTTCTAACATGAATTACATACTGTGTGTAAATATATGAAGATGTGAGACCGTAAGCATCTTCAGGATGCTCTGTAATATAACTTCAGTGTCTCCTTCATAAAATAAAGTAACCCTTCCTTGACCTCTTCATGCTTGCTCCTTCCCAGGGGTGGTATTTGACTGGTTCGGCCCGGCTCTGGTGAGCCGGTAGCAGCGATGAGCAGCGGAGACCAAACTGGTTCTCCCCACTGCTCTGCTGTTGGGTCCACCTGCCCGCCCGGGCTCCCATACTCTTTTATCTGCTGAATTTGAAGCGCAGCTGCTTTCCGCAGCACAGAATAGTGCCACGCGGCAGCTGCTGAAGCAACCAGGATCGTGCAGGCGTGCAGGAGGTGAGTTAGAACACCTCTGCGCCTGCGCAAACACCTCTGCATCTGCGCAAAATGCGCATTTGGCGCATGCGTGCACACAAAGTATGTGCACACGCGCAAAGCGTGCCCACCAAGCCACGCCCACCGAACCGGTGGCAAAAATATTTGAATCCCACCACTGCTCCTTCCCTATTACTGTTCTTAATATTTTGCCATTTAAGGATGATTCCTATTTAAAAAATGTATAGTGTTATTTTCTTGAGGTCAAAGTAGGATAGCAGGTACATTTTAGAATAAGAAAAGTACGCAATACCAGCACAAACCCCAATAAAGCCCATTTGGAAAATAAATAAGCAGTTAGTTGTTCAAGGAAACATAGGGAAAGAGATCAGCATACTTAGGGTAAGTGAATGTCTTTTGCATAGAAACAATTAGATTTCCCCCGTGTGTGCATAAATTATATGTGTGTTTATTTGCAAGGGTAGGAAGAGAGAAGCCATGTGAAAAGTCATAAATTAAGAACAAAGGTTGGGGCATTGTTTTAGTTTTTCTATGTGATATCTTTTATCTTGGATAACCAAGATAAAGAATTGTGGCAGAAAACATAATTTTCAATATTTCCGTTGAACAGAGAGAGACCTGCAGTGGAAAACAAGCAGGTTTATTTGCTTTACTGAACACTAATGATTTAGCAACATCATTGGTCAGTCACTAGTCTATATTTGATTTGATTTGATTTATTTGGATTTATATGCTGCCCCATCTCCGGAGGGACTCAGGGCGGCTCACACAAAAATATAACATACATACAAATATTTTAAAAAATATTAATCCAATCCAAATAACCAATAAAATTCCACACTAAAATGTCCAATTAAAACCCCCAGTCTCCCTCAATCCAGGCCCGTGAAAACAGCCAGGTCTTTAGATCGCGGCGGAAAGAATGCAGGTCGGGAGCCAACCGTAACTCCAGGGGCAGCTGGTTCCACAGGGTGGGCGCTCCCACAGAGAAGGCCCTACCCCGGGGAGCCGCCAACTGACATATGCATATTATACTATGCATTTGGATAAAGTATTATACAATCCAAGCCAATCTTTATACTTTCTTTTTTTTTAATTAGTCCATCAACAAATAGCATAAAGATAGTCCTCGACTTACAACAGTTTGCTTAGTGGGCGTTTGAAGTTACAACAGCACTGAAAAAAGTGACTTATGACCATTTTTCACACTTATGACTGTTGCAACATCCCCATGGTCACGTGATTTACATTAGAATGCTTGACAACTGACTCGCATTTATGACAGTGGCAGTGTCCCGAGGTCATGCAACCTTCTGACAAGCAAAGTCAATGGAGAAACCAGCTTCACTTAACAACCGTGTTACTTATTTAATAACTGCAGGGATTCACTTAACAAATGTGGCAAGAAAAGTTGTAAAATGGGGGCAAAACTCAGAAGTTTCTCACTTAGCAACATAAATTTTGGGCTCAATTGTGGTCGTAAATTGAGCACTACCTGTATTTCTCAAAAATACTAAAGAGATATAATAAAACCAAAAGTAGTTGACATTGAGATATTCTTTTTTTGTAACTACATATGTTTTTGCTTGATTCCATCAAGCCTTAATGTACATTTTAGCTGCTAAAGGGAGAGTGATAATGTATGCATTCTGTGACTTCAAAACTACTTTTGCCAAACGTACCACATGGCACAGGGACAGAATGCTGCCTCTTAGAAAATACAAATTTGATTTGTAGAATACAGGGTTATGATTTACCAATAGTAAATTGTGATCTACATGCCAGTAAATTTGAATAACTATGTATGTCTATCTGTTTTGTATGCTTACGTAAATAGATAGTCTATGATGACCCGGGGTTCAATACAAAAGCAAGAAAGTCACAAAAACATTTAATTAGTCCCTTTAATTCCTTTAACTTGGCTTGAAAGGTCCAATTATCATTGGAGAAAAAACTCCCCCACAAACAGTTGTGAAAAGGAAGAAATTCCATTCAAACTCAAAATACATATAAATTATAAATAGAAAAAAACAACACAAACCACACTGAAGCAATTAATGAGACAAAGCAGGATAAGGGCTTGAAGACATCTACAGATATCGAAATACACACACTGGGAAGGATGCCAGAACTTAGATAAGAACTGAAAGACTAGAATTATTTCACGCTTTGCTTCCAGCATTGGGCCATGCGCAGTTTGTCCTCTTAAACAGTCCTCACAGCTGCAGCCCATGCAGGGGATCAGGGCCTTTTCCTCCCCCATAGACCATGCCATTCATGTTTCTCCCTTATCTGCTCCTCCCTGCATGCCCTAGGATGAAGAGGGGGTGGGCCTGAGTCTTTCTCTGAATGGCCAGCTGGCCTGTGCCTTTCACCAGTTTCCTCCACAACCTCCGGAACCACACTCTCACTCCCTGTCGGCTGTTCCTTCTCTCCCTCAGAGTCAGATTCTAACAGGGGCATGACACAGTCTGATGTATAAACAGGCAGATATACTGAAAACTGGTGTGCTGAAATGATACTGAAGCTGCAGAACAGGCTTTTTTTTCACACCGTAAAGTTCTCGCAAGTAAAAAGCTTCTTGGTATGAAGGCCATAGGAATTCTTCTCTGCTTACATTTTATGGGTATCCCTATTTATTTAACATTATCAAGCCAGAGGGCTTAGCATCTTGCAGAATTCTGTATTAATGGGATTATGTTCACAATTCTCAGAAGATTGTAACGAATAACAATGCAATCCTACTCATATGCATAAAAGTGAGACCCACAGAGTTCTACAGTTCCAGCTGTTAAACACCTGAAGAACTAAAAATTAATTCAAAAGCATTCCACAGTTTCTCAGGTTTGGGAATATTGGTCATAGTCTACTGCTTATCTATTAGCAACATTTTTCTAGCAGGAAGTTCATGTTTTGCTAAATAGGGAATACCTTGGGGTGGATTTATTAGCTTTTCTTTTCAGCTCATAATGGCTTCCAACCCTATAGATTACCATAAGGAATAAGCAAGGAAAAAGAAAACAGAAAAGCACAACTAGTAGCACCACACTTGCATTTCTTATTTTGCTGCAATTTAAGCCTATATTCCACTATAAAACATGTAGTCCTGTGTATTCATCATCTGCACAGTGTGTGTGTGTGTGTGTGTGTGTGTACTTTGTCATGAGACAAAAAACAACAACAGGAATTTAAGGCAGCATTTCCTAATGACAAAGTAATAGTGATATACAGGTAGTCTTCAATTGAGCCCAAAATTTATGCTGCTGAGTGAGATGTTTGTTAAGTGAGTTTTGCCCCATTTTACGACTTTTCTTGTCACCATTGTTAAGTGAATCACTGCAATTGTTAAGTTAGTAATACAGTTGTTAAGTGACTCTGGTTTCCCCCACTGACTTTGCTTGTCAGAAGTTTGCAAAATGACCCAGGGATCACATGACCCAGGGACACTGCAACTGTCACAGTTATGAGTCAGTTGCCAAGCACCTGACCGTGGGGATGCTGCAACAGTCGTGTGAAAAATGGCTGTAAGTCCATTTTTCAGTGCTGTTTGTATCTTCAAATGGTCACTAAGTTAACTGTTGTAAATCTAGGACTACCTATAAAGAGTCTGTAGAGATTCTCAGTCATCCAGGTCATGGTTGTCCCAAAGGTACTTCTTCAGGAGGCAACTGGACTTTCTTGTTTTTTCTTTTGATGACATTTCACTTCTCATCCAAGAAGCTTCTTCAGCTCTGACTGGATGGTGGGAAATGGAAGGATTTATATTCCTTGCAGGCAGCTGGTAATCTGCATCCTTTTAGAGGGTCATTGAGGATGCAAAAGGATGCAAACCAGCTGTCTGCAAGGAATATAAATCCTTCCATTCCCCACCATCCAGTCAGAGCTAAATAAGCTTCTTGGATGAGAAGTGAAACGTTTTCAAAAGAAAAACCAGAAAGTCCAGTTGCCCCATTTTAAACCAGTGATGCAGAACATATGACACACATGTCAAAGGTGAGTCTTCTTGGTATTTTGGATGATACCTCAGCACTCACCAACACCCAATCACTATTCTCAAAAGCACATCCCATTCTTGCACAATCGTTGGAGGCTGCAAAGGCAATGCAAGAATGGGCTGTGTTCTTGCAGGGCCTCTGGACTCTCCAAAAATTGTATGAAAATGGGATGTGTTTTCACTCCGTTTTTGGAGGCTTCGGAGGCTACACAAGAGCCTTCTGTGAAGCTGCTTCAGAAATGAAGGTCTTGAGCAACCCGAAGTTGCCAAGTGAAGGAGAACACTGCCAGCACGTGGGAGATCCTGAGGATCACACATATGATTGGACTATATCCAGTGGTGGGGTTCAAATAATTTAACAACCGGTTCGCCCAGGATCAGATTGGCTGTCATGGGAGGCGTGACCCATCCCTAGCCTCCAACTCCACAGCACATGTGGGATGAGCCTCCTGTGACGGCCAGTCTGACCCTGGGCAAACTGGTTGTTAAATTACCCTCCCACTATCAAAGTGGATCCTGGGCGCTGCACTGCAATGGAGAAACGGGCAACGGAGCAGCCGGCATGAGGGAAGGAGGAGGAGCAGGGAGAAGAAAGAGGGTAAGCGGCCTTCTCTTTCCCTCGCGCTGCCTGTCCGTTGCCCATTTCTCCATTGCAGTGCAGCACCCAGATCCACTTTGATAGCCGGGGAGGTATTTTAACAACCAGTTCACCCAAACTAGTATGAACTGGCTGAATCACACCACTGGCTATATCATTTTAAAAAATAAATGACTAAGTAAATAATTTTTTGTCTTTGGCTGGGGATGAGGAATGTGACATGCCAGCAGAGTCAAGTTAGGCATTTTCTAAATGTTTGACACATTTCCAGTTCTGGGCACGACAGTCTAAAAGGAACAATGATGAATTGGTGTGAGTTACAAGAAAAGTTGTTAAGAATGTGTAGAAATTGGAAGCTATGTTTTGTGAAGATCCATTAAAAGAATTGGATAGGTTTAGCTCATAGACAAGATTAAGGAGCGATACAGGTAGTCTTGACTTACAATCAGTCATTTAGTGACAGTTCAAACAGCATTGAAAAAAATTACTCATGAACATTCTCACACTTATGGCCATTGCAGCATCTTCATGGTCACGTGATCAAAATTCAGGCGCTTGGCAACTGGCATGTACTTATGACAGTTGCTCTGTTCCAGGATCATGTAATGACCATTTGTAACCTTCTCAGTCACCTTCCAACATGCAAAGTCAGTAAGTCAGATTTTCTTAACAAACACATGATTCACTTAATTACTGCAACAATTCTCCCAAAACAAGTAGCAAAAAAGGTCATAAAGTGGACCAAAACTCCCTGAACAACTGTCTTGTTTAGCAGACATTTTGGCCTTGATTGTAGTTGTAGGTCGAGGACTATCTATATAATGGTGATCTTCAAATTTCAAAGGTCTATCAAATACAGGAAGTATGGGCTTTTCTGTCCTCCCAGGATCAATTAATTCCAACTACAGACAAATAGATTAAGGTTTGAAATTGGGAGGAATTTCCTGAAGATTACACTGTCAACCAATGGAATTGGTTTACTCACCAAGTGGTATATTGCAACCACTAGAAGTCATCAAACAGAGGTTGGATAGACCAAAAAAGCTAATACAATCCTTGGCTATATAAACAGAAGCATAGAATCAAAATCATCTGCTTTATAAATCTTTAGTAAGATCACCCCTGGAATACTGCATCCAATTTTGGTCACCACATTACAAAAAAGATGTTGAGACTTTGGAAAAAGTGCAGATAAGAGCAACTAAGATAATTAAAGGCCTGGAGGCAAAAACATATGAAGAATGGTTGCAGGACTTGAGTTTGACTAGTCTAGAGAAAAGAAGGACCAGGGAGGACATGATAGCAGTATTTCAGTATTTGAGAGGTTGCTACAAAGAAGAGGGGGGGGGGTCAACTTATTTTCCAAAAGTACCAGAAGGCAAGTCAAGAAACAATGGCTGGAAACTAATGAAGGAAAGAAGCAACCTGGAATTAAGCAGAAACTTCCTAACAGTGAAGACAGTGGAATAGCTTGCCTTCAGAAATTGTAGGTGCTTCACCACTGGAAACGACTGGACTGCCACCCATCTGAAATGATATAGGGCAGGAGTATCAAACTCATGGCCCATGTGCCAGATGTGTCACGTGCTGGCTCCACCCCCACCTGGTTTAGCGAAGGGGGAAAAGTCCCGATAGGTCACGTGATGCCCCCATGACGACATGAGTTTGACACCCTGATATAAGGTCTCCTGCTTGAGCAGGGAATGGAAGACTTCCAAATTCCCTTCCAGCTCTATTCTCATTGACCTATATGGCTTCCTTCAGTGGTTCATTATGTCAACCAAGCCCAGAGCAACACCACTTCCAGTAACTCCCAAGCCAGAATTTGAAAGCTGGCATTGCTGGAATAATCCTCATTATTTTCAGAAGTTTTGTTCCACTCTAATAATTGTGGTTAGTGGAACTACAGAGAATACAGTTGTTCTGCCTTTTTGTCCCTGTGTAAAAGACAGAATTTTTTTTTCAGAATCCTCCTCTAAATGGAATCACACTCAAAACAGAGAGAACCAGTCTACAACCCATAATTGTTTGCTATGTATTAAGATTTTACCTCTATGTGTTTAACTGCAGATGTGTGAAAGGTAAAAGTAATGGAATTACAAATAAGGCCAGCTGTTCCAGAATGTGTTTTAACTTTTTGTAGTCATTTCTGTATATAACATTTACATCATTCTCTGATCTTACTCCTTTTCTTTTTTTGCTTCTTCCTCTTTTGGTATGCAAAGTGCAAGAAGCTTTAGAATACTAAATAGCAAAAAAAGGCGGTCACTTTATCAAGGTCACAGGACTTACTGACTTGCTAGAAGGAGCTCCTTCAGAAGACTGAACATGTGAAAATTTTTGTTTAGCACCAGTAAATCATTCTCAGTTCTATGAAAATTAGCACAGCTAAACTGGAATATTCTGAGGGGTGTTTATTATTGTTGTTTAGCGGAAGAGCTTTCAAAAGGTTCATCATTACCTCCTTAAGTTTGAAATGATGGAGGTTTCTAACATGTACCACAATGTGGAGGATAGAAAGAGGTTTCTTCAACACAGGTTGGGAAGAAAGCAACCAGAAGAACCTCTGCCTTGAATATTTGTGGAGATTCTCAGTCATCCAGGCCATAGTTGTCTCAAAGATGCTTTTCCAAAAGGCAAGTGGACTGCTTTTTTTTTTTGAGGAAAACGTTTTGCTTCTCATTCAAGAAGCTTCATCCTGCCAGAACTGAGGAAGCTTCTTGGATGAGAAGCTAAATGTCTTCCTCAAAGAAAAGAAATCAGTCGCTTTTGAAAAAGCACCTTTAAGTCTACCTTGAATGGTCTTTCTGCAAGAGATGTTTGCATCTGATGAAGTATGCTTGGACTGTGAAAGCAGAGGTGTCATTAAATGTGGTGCTAATCTTTAAAAAACTAACTTTAAGAGAAATGTGTGATTTGCTTCCCCCAACAGATTGATAGAGCAACCATTTAGATCAGTGGTGTGAAACCTGCATCATCATGTGACATATCACGAATTTTTTCCCCTTCACTAAACCGGGCGTGGGTCTGGCCAGTGAGTGACACATCTGGTCTGTGGGCTGTGAGTTTGACAGCCCTGATTTAGAACAATGCTTCTCTCAAACACGGCACCTCTAAGATGTGTGTGGACTTCAACTTAAGGCTAATACGGGGATTCTGGGAGTTGAAGTCCACACATCTCCAGATGGCCAAGTTTGAGAAACACTGAACTAGATGCTGTGTCAGAACTGTAGTTACTTTTACTGTCCTGCTTTAAGTTGAGAATGCATTTTAAAAAGAAATTATGGAGACAAGGTCATTTTCCCAATTATCCCCTCTTCTCTTCAGGCTTGGTCTGTTGCAGAAGAAATCTGAAATATTAAATCGAGCTTTTATCTCCAACTGCATTTTGAAAAAGTTGATAAAATTCCTTTGTTCCCCTCACCCCTCTCCCATATCTCTGCCAATAACTTCAGAGCTTTGTACACTGTGCCTTGTATTTGTAACTTTAACTGTCCAATAGATTTTAACAACTCTGAGTGAATGAGGCGGAACAATATTAAGATATTATAAAAACACCATGCAGAGCTAAGCTGGCAAGCTGTTTAGAGCAGTGACTCTAGGAACAAGCTTGCTATTCTGAAACGGCAGAACAAACCTCTGGTGTTTGGAAATGGGTAGGCTTTACACATGGGTGTTGCTATGGGCACCAGAGCAGATGAGCCAACCACAAAAGGAGACCGAGCAGATGAGCCAACCACAAAAGGAGACCGCTGGAGGGAAACAAAGAAAGGAAAAATCTCAAGGATATAAATGGATAGTGGCCAATTAAAATTACAATGCTGCAATTTTGTTAGTTATCAGTGACAGACTAAAGTACACAGCAGCTTAACAGGAAAGAAAGTCTTTTGGGGGACACAAATGTAACCTAGAGATCACTGACTTTAGCACGCTGAGTCCAGCTGGTACTTTTTTCCCTGCATGTTGTGATCAAGAGCCATAAAGAGCATTTCTAACACAGTGGTAGAGAAAGGAGAGCACGTATCAAAGAGAAATATAAAGCCATTTTATGACTGCCTTAAAGGGCTACTGGTAACCCTTCTGCAGAGGTTCAGAGTGTGAAGTCTTCTTTGAAGGCACCATTTCCCAGTGCAGCTACGGATTGTTTGTACAACTGTTTAGGATATTTTGGTGGAATAAAATGTGCTTTATTTACAAAGAAAGAATTGTCATGTCACCAACCTACTTAGTATTCATTAAATTGTATTCACATGTTACTCTTTGGTATCTTATGTTAAAAAGTAATAATCTGAAAATCTGTCCTTCCTTCCTTCCTTCCTTCCTTCCTTCCTTCCTTCCTTCCTTCCTTCCTTCCTTCCTTCCTTCCTTCCTTCCTTCTTCCCATCTATATTCCTTCCTTCTTCCCATCTCTTTTCCTTCCTTCTTCTTCCTTCCTCTTTTCTCCTCCTCCTTCCTTCCTTCCTTCCTTCCTTCCTTCCTTCCTTCCTTTTCCTTCCTCCTCTCCCTCTCTCCTTCCCATATTATTTATTTTTCAATGTTGCAAAACACTTGCAATTGGTTTACAATGTAAGCCAAAAGATAAAAACTTCAAGTTACACAGTTGAGGACACACACATACCCTTCAAAAAAAAAGGACAACAAAACAAAAAAATAAAAATAAAATAAGGCTACTCAGAGACAGCTTGAACTTGAAGTCTCGCCTATTTATGCAGGATTTTACAGAGCCACCTCTTACCATACTCCAAAAGGAGCACTTTAAAAAGCTTACTTTTTAAATCTGGAAATATAATAATTTTGGAAGTGTTCCCAGTTTTTGGCAGTAAAATAATAATGTCAGGCATATCATTTTAAAGTGGAATCTCATGGAAGTTAATTCAGATGACAAGGACACTTTTAGACATTTTTCCCTTATGGTTTGGGCTGAACATAATTCCCAAATCCTATTATTTGAAGCATGGATACTTACCATGTCAATCCATGCTTCCTCTCAGAGATGGAATTCTTTTTTAAAAGATCACTTTCATTCACTGGTTGCGCATTGCACCCACAGACAGAGAAAATTCTAAGTAACAGAATGAGAGTATAAGATAATGGCCTATAGGAAGGATATTCATACTAGGGCTCTTTAAACAATATGTTAAAACATTAGTACATAGTGCTGCAATTTCCATATAGAAGCTGGAAGCTTTCCAGTCCAAATGCAACAAAACAATTGTATGGGCATCAAACAATCGGTGAAAATAATATGACTCAGATACACTTTTGACATGCAACAATTTGAGGACAACTTCAACCCAGGCTTTCTAGCCTGGAATCCTCTTCCTTGAACATCCCAAAGGTGTTTTTTCAAAAGGCAACTGGACTTTCTTTGTTTTGCTTGAAGATGTTTCGCTTCTCATAAAAGAAGCTTCTTCAGTTCTTGGATGAGAAGCGAAACATCTTCAAGCAAAACAAAGAAAGTCCAGTTGCCTTTTGAAAAAGCACTTTGGGGACAACCATGACCTGGATGACTGAGAATCTCCATAGACCTCTTCCTTAAATTTCTATCTTAACCCATGATTTCTTGGAATTCAAGTATCTCTATTAGCTTTTCCCTTTATGTTAGCTTCCCAGTACTAATGACTCCTTCTCTCTCCTTATGTGGCCTTTTCTTGCACCTGCTCCAACAAACTTTTTGTACATCAAGCACTTTCATCTCACATACTTCTTCCTTGTTTTGCCATTTAAATCTATTAGTTGTGGGAAATAGTTTGTGTCTGTATGAAAACATACACTCAGTTTCTGAAACCCTGTAAAATCCCCTTGCAAATAGCAAGTAGACAATGACAACTAATAGAATATCAAGGTCAACAGTTTAAATGGTCATGACAGGATACAAGAATATATTTCCAGAGAGGACCAGTCACCTCACAATCTCCATCTCTAGGAGACCAATCAGCATATGACCTGTAATATATTGTAAAAACTGGTGCCTGACCATTAATGGATTCTTCTTATGTTGCCACCATCTATCACAGACTGGGCACAATCAGTATTTAGATATATTCCTGAAAAATGGAGATATCTAAATTTGCCTTTTCTATTCTCTTCGTTCTGGTTTCAGGTACCTTTTACAATATTTAAGAGGAGAAAACCAAGTAATTAGTTCTATAATAATTTTAGAGGCATTATAATTGTATTTATATTTGAAGAATAGTTTGGTTCACCAGTCAATGTTGTATAACGCAAGAGTTTTCCTAAAATTCCACCATCCATATCTAGAGTGGATGGACTCACAGGCACCAACAATATGGAAAACCAAGAAACACAGGTGGTGTGACATTAAGAGATATGATCTATTGCTTTGCTAATAAAATATGAGTGTGTTTGCTTTACTGTGTATATATTTTCCTGTATTGGAATACCGTTACCCTAAATAATTTGCAATATCATGATCTTTCAAAATAAAAATAGGAATTTTAATTTAACAAGATTTCAATTTTAAGACTGTTCAACTCTACAACAATCCTGGATAGATTACAACAGACAAAGATATAATATAAAATAAATGAAAGAAAAGGAAAAGGACAGCAAGAATTTATTGATATTAAACTTTGCCTTGATTCTGGATTTTCCTGATCTGAGTGTATCTCAAGTATTATCACAGTATTATTTCTTTTCAGTCACTAGTTACAGAACAAGAAGCCTTTTTTAAAAAAAGAAAACTAAATCAAGTATAATTGTGTTGACAGTTAAGATTAAAGGAATTTTCTGATTATCTAAGCAGTGTCTACTTACCTTACTCTGACCTGGACCTACTTGTTCTCAAAAATTATTCCTAGGTAGTGTGTGTATGCGGAGAGCCTCACTGATTCAGATGTACATTTTTAGTAATACTTTCACATAGTTAAACTTTCAACATAAATTTCATCCCAGCAGAAATGACTGAAATTCATCTCCATTTCTGATAGAAAATTTATGAGATTTTTCAACGTAAAGGAACTTGGATTACAACATTGCTTACTTTATAAAATGAAATCTTGCTGTTATGGGCAGGAGCTCATAACAATTATTTGAATGCACTTTTCAGCCCGTGTGTCTTACGCAAACCGTCTCTTCCATATGCAGGTCATTTCATAAGAAGTGGAAGAGCTTGAACAACTTTGTGTGACCTTGCATTGAATAACATGGAAAATTGATTTGGCTCGAGTAATAAAAGACCGTCTGCATTATCTGCATTCTAATTATAATTAATATAACCAGGATAACTGCTGTATTATTTACGATTAGAGCTATGGTGAGCTCAGTGTAATAATAATCTGCTACATAATTTTTTATTGATCTGATGGCTTTATTGCAGAAAAAAAACAAAATGCTAAACCACTGTAGGACTAAAATTGCCTTTCTTGATATGCATGTTTAGAAGAACAAAATTTCATTTAACATTTCTTTTATCTATCCGGTATGTGTGTGTGTGTGTACACACACACACACACACACACATACACGGGTCTCAACATTTTTCCTGTTTAAAAGCATGAAGAAAGCGAGTTGATTCATGCACACCATTTTCCCCATTGTTCATTTCCTGGGTATAAGTCATTCCTTAGTGCCAGCAATTTCAGCAGATTTCATTACCAACATTGCACTGTGCCCTGGGAATATACAGTGCTCCATTTTAATGGGCTGTCATCCCACTCAAAATAAAAGAACTCTTCGAAAAGTAGTTCAAATGTGTCAGAAGGTCAGGATTTCTCTGAAGAATCCATACCACCATTCAAACAACAAAATACATGAACTTAAACTTCTAGACACTTGGGTACAGATAAAGCTATGACCCATGTCTCCAATTTTGATGTGTTAAATCTGTGTGTGAACAGACAAGCCAGAGAAAAATGTAGAGGGGAAATTTAGAGCTACATTAATGTAGCTGTTATCTGCTGGCCAATGTGAGTTCTAAAGGGGAGAACTGAATGCACCCTGATTGGCTAGTGACCTGTCAAATATCCTTGAAACCAATCCAGTGTGTTTTAACCCTTAAAACTGAACAGGCAAACACTTTCCTCCAGTATTACTTTTTTATTACAAAAGCATGCAAAAGATACAGATAGTGATGAATTGGTATAATCAGAGAGTTGTGGTGGATTTTTGGCTTTTCTTCCCAAATTTTAGTTGGGGAAGGGAAGTTTGGAACTCTATATTTCACAACAACAAGAATGACAAAAATCCCCATACCACTTAAAGCCATGATTTATCTACTAAATTTTGGCAGTGCAATTTGAGGAAGGAGGCTCTAATGTTCTAGCTAGAGATTGCCTCTAAGTACATAAATATAGCAACAGAAAAGAAGCTTCACATAGAGCAGTCTCATTATTATCATTAAATGCTGCAATGTAGAACTTTTTTTGAAACATGAACAGCTCAGTAGGTATTAGGTATTTTTGGCTTAAAATACCCTTGGCTTAAATAGAGGTTGATAAAATGTTACATATAGTCAATTTGGGCAGACATCTGGAGTCTCGCTCAAACAATAAGGAAGATTTTGCAGGAGAATAATAATAATAAGGATGTGGATTTATATCCTGCTTTTTTCTCTAAGTGTTCAAGGTGACATGCATAAAGATCAAATTCCCCAATTCTTGCCCAAGTTCCTCTCAATCATATTAACTTTCTGTGTATAAAATTGTTTAT
Organism: Naja naja; assembly: GCA_009733165.1. Lineage (NCBI taxonomy): Eukaryota > Metazoa > Chordata > Lepidosauria > Squamata > Elapidae > Naja > Naja naja. The sequence goes on along the minus strand of CM019150.1, from coordinate 197,841,754 downwards.
CCTTGTTTCTCCCCATTATGTAACTTTCCTCCATTATGTAACAACTTTGTATTGACATTCGTTATAAAATAGCCAGTGTATTTTTCTACACACCACCACAAACCATCATCAATTCTCCCCCCTCCCCCCATGCCAAATTTTTTGTAAGCTTCAAGGAACAGAATTGTAGATGACTTGGAAGCTGCAGAGCAGATACTTGTATTTTTTCCAAAATCACTTCATACTGATTTTCATGAGGTGAATTTTTTTTCTCAAAAGAGACAAGCCATTAAAATGATTGTCATTAGATTCCTTATAATCGTAACAAATATTTTCCTCTACAACCTGTCATAACCTCACTGAAAGTAAAATGCTTTTTTCATCACTATTCTACTGGTTGCAGTTCTGACATAATTTAATATTAGAAATTATGCTCAATACAATAATATTTCACATGTCTGCAATATTGTCTTATTTTAGACAAAGGCCAAATAATGAACAGAGGGAAATTATAACCTTCCTTTAGTTGAAGATAAGCTGAGTAGACACTTAAGTTATAGAAATATAAGAATAAGGAATGTTCTCTGAATTGCTCACCATAGCTCTGTTTATCAGTAGGCAATGAGAAATATGTTAGATTGTGTCCTGTGGTCTTCATCAGAACAGAAATAATGGATGTACTGATTATGTCTCTTGTCTCCTGGGTGATCCCCAAATCTACTCTGGGTTTGCGGGATTTTTCAGAGCTGACTTGACAGGTATAGGGAAACAATAAGGAAAGAGACGCTTCCATTATGCAAGCAAAAAGTTACTCGTCCATTTTGCTGGATGTCATTATTTTATTCAGGGTACATTTGCTTTATCAGATACAATTGCTTCCAAGGAATATTTTTTGGAAGTTTTGCAAGACAGTTTTTGAAATGAGCCACAATGCCAATTGACTGCTTTTTTCAAGACATTTTACCATATGTGCATCTTGGGCAAAATTCAACTTTCTCTTACAATTATAGTCTATTCATGAACTATGATAGTGAAATCTAATCCCTGTCCTGGAATATTTAGGGAAATAAAACAGCCAATACTCTCCTGAATCCACTATAATGGATGCTTAAATCATCAGATCTTGTAGGAAAAAAAGTTCTGTTTTTTTTGTATGAGAATAACTTTTTTGTTGAGCATTGTACACTAGATACATAAACTAAACTTGTCAGTACTTAATTTTCTCCCTTATGACATGGCAAATGATGAAAACTCTCAAAACTGAAATGATCAACATTCAAAAGGTAGTACTGGCTTTTTTTCATTTTGAAAATCATCCCATTGCCAGATATCAAGGAACCTAAAACCTGCTTGCAAAAATTGTTTAGATCCAAAATGTGTGTGTTTAAATGTTCACTTTTTGAATATAAGTTGCATGTTATTCTTGCTCAGGAAAAAAAAGGTACTTTTACAGTAAATCAGAAAGAGAAAGCCAGTTGGTGTGGTGGTTAATGGCATTGGGCTGGAAACCAGGAGACTGTGGCACAAACCAGCTGGGCAACATTGGGTCAGTCACTCCCTCTCAGTATTAGGAAGAAGGCAAACCACTTCTGAAAATCTTGCCAAGAAAACAATGCAGATATGTCTGGGCGATTGAAGGAGTCAATAATAACTCAAAGGCACTGATAAATAAATAAATCAGAAAGAACTTGGGAGAAAACATTCCCTGATATTTTGCCTGCTTTACAAAGCACATGATAAAACATTAAATGTATGCAAAGGGAGAAGAGCCATCATGCTGGTTTAATCTCAAAGGTTATTTATTCACCTGTGAGCTTTTGTTCATTTTGGATTGGGGAACGACACCTGGTAACTTTTCTCCTTAAGTAAATTTATCTGCGGGCATACAAAGCAAGGACTTGCTGCCTATGGAGTATGTTCATTGAGCAAGAAACATCAGAAACTGGCAGTGCTAAAGAGCATGTTATAATTCCGTGCTCAAGAACCAAAAGTGGGATTTCATAATCTTTTGTTGCCCGTGCTTCCTACCACCTCTCTGCAAATGTAACAAAAAGCTGTTTGAGAAATATGTGCAGAGATTCTTCCTTTGTTTTTTTGTACAATTCCAGGTAGTTTGGATGAACAGATCCTGTTCAGAATATGTACCGCAATGAGGTGTCTTGGTGCAGTTTTTTACATGAATTACCAAAGAAGCTGTTTCTAACTGAACAACACAAGCAATAAAATGCCCAGCAAAATGGCCCTGCACAAATACAGTCGAGGCTACTGAACATAAGGATGTCACAAAGTCTTCCCCAGCAAAGGGAAAGAAAGAGTTTTCTGATTGAGGCAACCATGTAAACTGATATCCGCCCCCCGCTTACAACACTGCTTTCATAGTTGCAGAAACTGCATTGGAATTCTAAGAGCCATGGTGGCACAGTGTTTAGAATGCAGTATTGCAGGCTAATTCCGCCGACTGCCAGCAATTCAGCAGTTCAAGTCTCACTGGCTCAAGTATAGCAGACTAACTCTGCCCACTACCAGGAGTTTGATCCTAACCGACTCAAGGGTTATTCAGCCTTCCATCCTTCCGAGGTCGGTAAAATGAGGACCCAGGTTGTTGGGGGCAATATGTTGACTCTGTAAATCACTTAGAGAGGGCTGTAAAGCACTGTGAAGCAGTACGTACGTGCTTTTGCTATTGCTAAGGTACTTGCAAGACATTTCTAAAAAAAAAACAATGGGGAGAAAATTTTGGCATGCATATTATTTTTCAAATATTGTAGCACAGGTAGAAATCCATACCAAAATGTGTATCCAAATCTGGATATATCTGCATTCAAATGTTCATACTTTATATTTTAACATATGTATACATCCAAGGGAATGTCAAAACCTCCTTGTAAGCCTGATTTGAGAAAGGCCTTTCTTGGATCAGATTATATTAGCAACTATTGCCATGTCCCTGATCTCCTCTTTTTAGAAGAAGTTCATGAGAAGGTAGAAATGACATTAGTTACTCTGGATGGAACCTTTATTTAGTATCTGGATGGGGGGGAATTCACAATACTGGAACCTTTGTTCAGTCCTGGCCAAGCACTCCCTAAAAATGATCACGGAATCTATGGCCTTTTTTCTATGAACTTAGAAATCAATCTCTAAGAATAAAATAATAAGGGCATATCTGAACACAAACATATTTGAAAACAGCATCATGTTCTGTATTAAGTCATCAGAATGCAGAATGCAGAATATAAGTAATCAGAATATAAACCAGAATGGCCTGATTCTTGCTGCTTTATAAAGAAATAACAAGTAAAATAGGCGATTACATCTCTCTTCATATTCATATTCTATTTTTAAGAGTTTTGGATGCTCTCTCTCCACCCCACCCTCATTATAATTACAGGACTATTTTGGTGGGGAAAATATAATGTGACTTTGAAAGAGTGAAGTGCTTTATCATCGAATCTATTGTGAGCATTTAAAATGAGGAAGAGAGAATCCCTGTTTAAATCTGTTTGAAACTGTTTCTGTGAATGACGAAATAGGAAGGTTTTGCAAATGGTTGCATAAACAGGAAAGCTGTATAAATGATCCAGTGATATATCACTCCTACCACTTGTCTATCCCTCTGGCTGCTTTTTAAGACCCACTAGAAGGAATAAACTCTCCATAGTTAAAGTTTAATACGCTGAGGCTTATAGAAAAAGTATTACTTTTTTCCTGACGGTGTCCAAGTCTATTTTTATGGCAAGCCTCGGGGAACAAAGATATATCAAAAAAATAACTCCTGCATTACAGCAGTATCATTACCTCTCCTGCAACTTTATCCACCTTCCCCGATGCACAGAATTATTTTATTCCATTTTTGCAACTGTACACACAGGCACACACACACACACACAAACACCAGCACAAATGTCATTAGCCATCTCTTCCTTAATTCCCCTCTCAGAACCACCCGAGTGTTTGTCCAGAAATCGTTAACTCTGGAATCAGCCACTGCGTTACCAGTCGCTCTTCCTCTTCATTCCATCCACCAAGCCTCCCGGCCTCCTCAATCACATGTGTTGTTTCTCATTTAAATGAACAGTTGGATTCTTTTATTTCTTACAAGTGCTGGATTCGCCTTATCGCCCTCATTCCTTTGGGGGTTGCCAATTGGTTTTATCCACGGATGTATCATTTCTCATGCTTCCTTTTTTTTCTTACAAAGAGAAAGAACTACTTCGTCAACAAGCCTCTCCGGAGTGGAAGATTAAAAACCTAGACATCACCTACCTTGCAGCTCTACTCCCAACTGGGTTGTGTAAAACTCAATTAAACTTGTCCCTATTGAATTCTGCATTACAGTACATTAAACAGAAAATTCTTCAAGCGTGATGACAAAGCTTGAAACCTTGCCTCAAAGCTGTTCCTTGCAGCTTTCTTTAACATTTCTGACTTTATGGTGCAAGCCTCCCGTTGACACAACTCTAGTCCAGCTAAGAAAAATCACACAGCCTCACAGGGATTAAAAGAAGAAGAAAAAAATGGGGAGGGAGGGAGAGGGGAGAAATCTGTTGAAAGCTAGCCTTGGTATTTCTCTTCTCTTAGTACATCTATTGAAATTATTTTGCCAGCAGACTAGAACCTGAGATGCGCTATAGAAAAGTCTAATCTAACGATTTCAATTGCTAGAATACGCTCATTTTGTTCAGAGGCTTTCATGCATGTTCCATTTTTTTTCAGAGGAGTAGAGTGGTTCACAATATCTCCTATTAGTACATTATATATGTTGCCTGAGGATTTCATCAGCTGAGGAACTGAAAAAGGCACCAACCTTTCTCTGCCCCAGGCTTCATCATGAGCAATTTGAATAACAACAGCTTACGCGAAAAATTGGATTTTGAACCCCTAAGTTTTAACAAAAAAAGTGAATGGTAGGCAAGTTAGTATTAGATCAACATCTAGATTCTGAGCACCAGTGGTTAAACACACACGGTAGGGCCATTTTCTGCTCCTCTATTTGAAAAATAAAGGAAACAAGAGAAGCCAGATTCAGCCATACAACATTATTAACTTCAGGCAATTTCCCAAAATTGTATGCTTCCAAAAAATAAAACTGGGAAGTGTGCAAAAACTATTGACACATTTCTCCTACATCCTACTGCTGTTCCTATTTTGCTGATGATTTCTATGTGAAGAAAAGTGAGCACAAAGAAGACAAGATACATAAATTAGGGCCTGGATGGAAGCAGATAATTCTGTAATAAAATTGTTGATAAGAAGTGAGACAGCAGTAAGTAAATATGGTAAAAGATATTCTATGTATCCTCCTTTAATTCATTTTGTATTCACTGTATTAAGAAGAACTGATCAATGCCAAACAAAGAAATGGCTTGGAGATTTTTTTCCACAGAGAAGCCAACTGGTTCTTTACATAGTATAGAGTTGGCCAACATTTTTTAAAATAATTATCAAGATGAATGAACATTAAAATACATTAACTAAATTACAATTAATAATTACAGTTGGATCTATGATGCATTACAATGGAGTCATAAACAAAGTAAGCAATAATGTGTAACTTATTTTCAATTGTGCATATTACACTTCGTTAAGAAAAGCAGGCTCAGTAGTTCTCCCTGATCTCTTCTGATTTCTTAGCCTACCATTCTCTTCTTATCACAGAGCCGCTCTTGCTGAGGAAGATGGGACATGTAATCTGAAGGATGAGAAAACCAGCATGGGAAAGAAGGCTTATTTTTTTCCCTTAAAAAGATGGTGATAAGTTATTGATGTTGATTATACTTGCTTGGGAGGAAGAAGGAAGTTTCTTCTCCTGCACTTTAATTTTTTCCCTTTTTTATATTGTTTACTCTGTGTAGAGTGTATTGGTTTTATTTGCATAACATCATCTTTAATAAAATTATTACCAAAGACAGGGAAGTGACTTTGTTTTTCAAATCATTTCAAGCATATATGGAGGTTGCCTTAATAGGGATTACCTATCCAATCCCTATTTCATTACCCTGTTGTTGTTGTTAGTTGCAAAGTCATGTCCGACCCATTGCGACCCCATGGACAACGTTCCTCTAGGCCTTCCTGTCCTCTACCATCTTCTGGAGTCCATTTAAGCTCACGCCTACTGCTCCATCCAGCCACCTCATTCTCTATCGTCTCATTCTTTTATTGCCCTCAATCTTTCCCAGCATTAGGCTCTTCTCCAGTGAGTCCTTCCTTCTCATTAGGTGGCCAAAGTATTTGAGTTTCATCTTCAGGATCTGGTCTTCTAAGAGCAATCAGGGTTGATCTCCTCTAGGACTGATTGGTTTGATTGCTTTGCAGTCCAAGGGACTCACAGGAGTCTTCTTCAGCGCCATAGTTCAAAAGCCTCAATTCTTTGGTGCTCAGTCTTTCTTATGGTCCAACTTTCTGAGCCATACATTGCAACTGGAAAAACCATAGCGTTGACTATATGCACTTTTTCTGGCAGGGTGATGTTTCTGTTTTTTAGTATGCTGTCTAGACTTGCCATAGCTTTCATCCCCAGGAGCAAGCATCTTTTAATTTCTTGGCTGCAAGAATCTTGGAGATCTGTGGTGATCTTGGAGCCCAGGAAAATAAAATCTGTCACTATCTCCATTTCTTTCCCATCATTTCTCAGCCTGCCTCCCCTTTCCAAGTCTGGTAAACAAAATGGCTGCTGAGGAGAATTCATGGCTAACTTTTCAGCTATGTTTCTTCTGGGAGGACAAAGAAAAACCTACTTAAAGAGTTCTCGGAATAGAGGTAATCCAGGTTTGCTATACATATTGACTAGTCAAGTCCTCTTGGCTTTAATATATTGTTCTCCCAAAGATTGATGAACCAACTACTAGAGACATGGTGGCGCAGTGGTTAGAATGCAGTATTGCAGACTAACTCTGCCCACTACCAGGAGTTCGATCCTAACCAGCTCAAGGTTGATTCATCCTTTCATCTTTCCGAGATTGATAAAACAAGGACCCAGATTGTTGGAGGCAATATGCTGACTCTGTAAACTGCTTAGAGAGGGCTGTACAGCACTATGAAGTGGTATGCAAGTCTACGTGCTACTGCTATTGCTACTATAAGTATGTAAAAACCTACCTTTCCATGCAGTATAGAAGGTAAACTGGGCATCAGCAGCACTTCAACTGTATTTCAATATCACAGTGTTTCCATTTGGACAAATCAGAGATAAAGCCATTCTTACAGATGCCACACCACCGCTGAAAGAGTTGACAGCAGAGTTTTCTTTTGCTTTGCCAGACACCTGCTGTTGGTGCTAGACATGTAATATGAGAGCTTCTTGAATGCTTCTAATAAGGACGCACAAATGGTTGATGGAAAAAGAACCTCTAATGTTTTGTTATAAGGGATATTGCTGTCCGCATACCTAAACCACTTTTGTTGCTTTTCTATTTTAAGTGGTAAGCTGACCAGTCAGGCAGCCTATACATCAAATAAAGAATTGATAAAAATATTTCTGCTGCCTGCACGCACGATAAGTAGCTCCAGCTTAGAACCACTGTGGGCTGATAGAGAAGAGAGAGAGAAAGAGATCTGCATTTCTTTCTTTTCTAGAATACAAGCTATCTTTGTATTTCATGTATAATCAGAAGAGAAGGGATGGTAGCTCAGCACAGTAATAGTCTATAAAATATTGTGTAAGCTTGCTCCTTTGATTTCTCATTATCTCATCATATGCATAAGACAAATAGAAAGAAAGGGGGATGTCTAGTAATTGGGGAGGGGAGTTGCCTGGATATGTGCCTTCGAGTCAGTATTGACTCCAGGTAAGTGCCTGGGCAGGTGTTTGCAATTTTATTGGCAAGATTTCAGAAATGGTTTTGCTAATGTCTCCTCATAGGACTGACAGAAAGTGACTGGCCTAAGTTTACTCAACTGGCTTTGTGCATGTAGGGAAGGGATGGGCAATTAATTTTCCCATGGGGCCACGTGAGGAATTGGGACTGTTGTGGAGGGCTCCACCCCGACACTGCCCCTTCCCTACTGCCCCACCACCCACTTCCACCTGCCACCACTGCTGCAGGCCGGACAGAGACAGCTGAAGAGCTGGGTGTGGCCATAGGCCAAAAAATGTTCAGGTCTGCTATAGGGGGACTAGAACTTATTATCTCCTGGTTTCTAGCCTGGTGCCATAAGCTATACTGAACTGGCTCTCAATTGTGGAGTATTCCATCTGTTCTTTTTTCTTTTTTTATGGACTTGTAATGCTTTTTTTCTAGGAGAAAATTCAATATGGATACCACGTTTTTAAACAAATGGTCTTTCAAAACCGGTTATATTAAAACATTTTTAGTTTTTAAAGTTAATCTTTCCACTTTTACCAATGTGTAGATTTATTAGAATTTAATATTGGATTCTAACATTTTAAAACTGAATAATTGAATAAACCTTACTTATTTTGCAACAGTAATTTTAATTATATTCATGTCAACCTTAACAACTCTTGGAACTCTTAGAAGAATGATGTTTCCAGGAAAAGAAAATATTGTTACCTATCTGGACCCAATGCAGCAAAACCCTATTACCTTTTCCGGTCACATATGACTGCCTGTGAACATCACACAGTTCCACAGTACTTGTTAATTTTTTTAAAAGATCCTGTTCACTTCCTCACCTCTCATATGCTTCCGTTCCAACATTTCTGAATGTTTGTTTCATGTAACAAATCAGCCCCATTATGTTCATCACTGTTGCAGAGTTGAAGGTTAGGGCATATCAGTCAATTGTTCCTGTGAATGATCCCTGTGCATATGTGTTGTGTCTTGCTTTAAACAGAGACAAATCTTTGTTCTGATCTTCATTCAAGTGTTTAGTTTCCTATCTACAATCCATTCAATAATGTCTGCACAGAGAAGTACTGTGGCATTGCCATTTAGGAAGATTATGCTATAAACCATTATATTATCAGAGTTCATTCTTGAATGATTTAAAACAGGGCAGCTAAAATTCCCATAAAATCCTTTTACACAAGAAACAAGTAAGCTTCTTCCATATTTTAGCTGTATAAACCATGCATCTTTATTACCAACTGTTAGCTTTTCACACAGTTCCTCCTGAACTGCTCTAGAGCGTTCAATTGTATAATTTTCCATTTTTTTCTGTAATTGTCTGCATTTTGTTTTTGTCATGATTAGATGGAATATGCTATGGAATTATGGTGGTGGTGATTGTGGCAAAGATGATGATAGAAGACCCAGTTGAAATCAAGATTTGAAGAACACTTAATAGAACCAACTATGACAATGCTATTAATATTAAAAAAAAATTACCCACTGCAAATAAATGCATTATAAACTACACAATAAAAAGTTTTAAGCATTGGAATGGATATGCATCTAAATGAAATGAAACATATAGAAAAATGATAACTAGATGATGCAGAAGCTATTACTTTGATTAAAGTTAACATACATATAGTTGTACTAAAGAATATTATGCACCGAAGACAATGCAGTATTGGTTGATAAGTGTCAGAAATTTATAACTGAATGTTGTGATTTTGAGGCATGTACTTTGATATTAGAAAACCTACAGATTGTCACATCAGTATTTACTGTATTTTTATGATCCAAGATTCTACTTAGTATTGACCTTCATTGCAGAAGTGAGCAAAATATGAGTGACAGTCCAATCCAGGACCACGTTAAGCTAAGGTAATTGAACTTGAACAAGTTTATTGCATTGATTTCAGTGCAACTCAATCAGCTTAAATACTAATACTTCTGCTTAACTGAGAAATAAACTGAGATTATAAAACTATAATCAACAATATTTATTCCATATAGACCTATTAACATTGGTCCGAACTAAAGGGTGAGTTAAATATGAACAAAACAAAACTTTTTTAGCTGTGCAAAGTATACGAAGTGTATAATATTACACTACAACATTATATGTTCAGTAGGGCTTATTCTCAAGTGAATAAGTATTGAACTGCAGACTAAGAGATCACAATCTTATTCCTGTCCCCTTCTTTTTACTTAGGCAAAAGTAAATGGGGTATTAGAATTTCAGCTTTAGTTATGTTTTAATAAATCTATACACTACTGAATGTAACATTGATTGGTAGTTAATTCTTTACTACATAACAGGTTGTAAGCCCCAGCCATTCCATTTAATACTTACTGATCAGAACCAAATGTGAAGTGTCTTTTTTACATATTTGCAGTCAGTATTAACTATTTTATGTCATAATTATTCTGTATATAACTGACATTATCAGGTTCCCTAGAGGGAAACTGCAGCTTATACAATTTAGTGTAAAATACAATAACCAAAGTTTGACTCCTTGTTTATGAAAAACCACCATATCCCAACTCTACATGATTTGGTCATAGAAAATTAACTGGCATTCTAGAATGACAATGCAGCCTATATATTCTACATACGTATTACCAGCTATTCTGTTTCTATAGCACACTGAAGACAATGTCTCCTTTTACCGATCTGTTAATTTCTAGAATCTTTTTGGCTCTTTAAAACATTAAATATCAAAGCACTTTCTCCAGGGGGAAACCACGTAAACCTTTTTTTCCTTAGAGATCTCTGATCAAGAATTTGAATATTTTGTTCCATGTACTTGTTTGTCTCCAACATCCGTTTGCTTTCATTGTCAGGGACAAATAATATTCTAACATACAAGATGCTGAAGTGCATATTAGGTAAAGTGGAACTGACGGATAATCCTGAAGGGGAAAGAGACAGTTTGTTACAAAAGCCAGGTTGTTGCCTTTTCTATGGGATAAAGGAATCAATATATAGATCCAATAAAGAATGCTGTGATGACCGGGGGCATGGCACAAAGGCAACACAGTCAGATAATCAGTAGGAGTCCCTTTATTAGCTCCAACTTTGCCCCCAATGTCCTGGTTACCTTCTGGCTGGAGAAAAACTCTACCAGGAACAGCCTTTGGGCTGCAGGGAATCAAGTCCAAAACGTGGTCAACAAAAACTGTAAATATAAGTCCAATCAAGGCAAAATGAGGTAATTAGTCCGACAGGGCAGGAGCAAGAATTTCAGATGTGAAGGCACGGCAATAACTCAACATGGTTGGGAGGATGCCAGGAACACAGATAACCAAAGTCAACACAAGATAAACTCACATTTGCTCCCAGCAGCTGCTGCCCTCAGCATGCATCTCTTTTAAACTCTCTTCCCAGCTGTGGTTAATGAAGGGAATCAGGGCCCTTTCCTCCCCCGTAAGCCATGCAACCCACACTGCTCTGTTCTCAATGTCTGCTTGCATGCTCTAGGATGAAGAGGGGGTGGGCCTGGGTCTTCCTTTGAACTCCCTCTCCTTTGTTCTACCTTTCCCCTGCTCTGCCCAGCCAGACTTTGCCCTTCCCCAGTTTCCTCCACAGCCAATGGAGACACACTCCCACTGCCTGTCAACTGTTCGTCTTCCTCCTTGGATTCAGACTTTGACAGGGGCATGACAAATACTATTTATGTTAGAAGTTGCTACTATCAGTAAAAAGGGCAAGCTTGGTGTCTCTTTAGAGCAGGGCTGTCAAACTCCCGGCCCACAGGCCGGGTGCGTCACGTGTTGGCTCGCCCACACCCAGTTTAGCGAAGAAAGAAAAAGTTCCGATACATCATGTGACGCCACTGTGACTATGTGAGTTTGACACCCCTACATAGAAACAGCCCATCAACACCCCATGTTGATATCAAAACCTACATTCTTGTAGTAAAGATTATTTTAAAATTTACACACTTTGTATGTATCCTATGTATCAAGATATATAGTCTGTAATCTTATGGGCCTTGGGGCTCTTTTAAATCCCTTAGTGAGGGATCCAATGATGATTATAGTTGTGCATGCCAATAAAAGGCATTTTGTTGCATCTAGTTGGCTCCTTACAGAAGCAGCCATTTTCTCAACAGAATCATTCATCTTCTTTGGAAATTAGCAGTGACTTATACATATAATGACCAAGTAATTAATTATTAAAACCAAGAGCAGGCAATGTAGTAGATATGCACTGCGGAAATAGATTTAAAACTTAGGCTTCTATCATCAGAGAAGAGTAAGTCCTCAGTTCTTTTTGTTATTATTCCTTTACAAAATATATTGGCTAACATTCATGTCCTCTTATGTCATAAACTAAGAGAGGGAGCATTTGACAGGAATCACTATAAAATAAAGTTATGGGTAAATTCTTCCTTGTTTCTTTTCATGGAGACCCTTTTGCCCTCTATTCCAATGGGGCTGTTTGAAAAGAACATCCCAGGTTTGATATTAGGCACCTAGGTCATGGTTTCACCTTGACAATAGCTCTTTCATTTCAAGCAGTAACATTTGCCAGGATCCCTAAGGTGTTTTCCTTTTTGTCATATCCTAGCTTTTCTTAAAGGGGGAAAGAAACAGCTATGAGAAAAGAGGGGAAAAAAAAGAAGATAAATCTTAATTCACAAGCCGCAGGACTATCACTATGTTTTCAGCACAAAACTTCAAATTCAATCCAAAAAGTGGATGTGTATTAGAAGGCTGCAGATTTAAACCTTGTCCACCATGATCAAACTGGATTTATGGAGCATCATAACTCTCCAGACACCATCCAGCAGCTTATTAATTTAATAGACTCCTGTCCATTCCATGATGTTCCTGCCCTGACAGTCTCTCAAGATAAGGCGAAAGCCTTTTGACAGGACCGAGTGCATATATATTTTCTTCTGTTTTCTTGGGTATGGTGTTGTCGACAACTTGAAATCTGTGGCTCAGCAAATTTGTGATTTTCTTTTCTTATTAAGCTTGCTCCAAAAAACAACAGCAGCAACTCTTCTGTGAAGTTGGTTTCCTCAGTCAACAAATGAATGTTACTGACTCAAAACATGTTAAGCGTATTTTACAAATTTAAAAGAAAAATCAGTTTCTAATAGGTAAACGGTCTATTCCAGGGTTTCCTTATCAAAAGTTTACCTAAAATGAAAGGTTGAGTTTAATGGAAAAGTTCCTATGTCTGTGAAACATTCAAGGAATCCTTCAAGTTTAAGGAAGGTATCCACAGTATAAACAGTAGTTTTCTAGTATAAAATAAAGTTTAATTGAAACAGAACTATAGTATGGCCAAATGTCAAAAAATATGATTATGTTTTTCAAGATTGAAGGTTCCTAAGTAAGAGTTCCATAGTTTCTCCATTACTCTGACAGGAACAACAAAAACCTTTCATAATGGATTGTTTCATGAACTACAAACAGTTGTTTATTTTGGCCTCTCCAGTGGGTATGGTTCCAAAGGAACAAGGCCCTATTTAAAGTTCTTCCCCTGTAGCTAATAATCACAAATAAGAGGGTGTGGCTTTCTTTTGCTGTCATTGACAGAATGAGTGGCCCAATATCTAAAATATTTCCTAAATGTGCAAACTTGAATATTGTATACAAAGGCTTGCGTATAAAATCTTGGAAAGATATTACATTAAAGAGCACATTATGTGTTAATTTGTGATTAGAATTTTACAATTCAGCACTATCTTAACTTACCTTGCTGAGATATAATTTACATACTGGGTATATGCTTTTTCATTGATATTATCTCCATTTACATACATCCTTCTAAGTCAGAGATGTTATTTATGTCCACGTTTCTTTTAAATACCAACCATACTGGTAAATAAATTTATCTTATGTTCTTCCTCTCTCTAATATTTACCTAGCACTAAAGTCTCCTAGGAAATGAAGTTTGTTTTATTTTATTTTTGGACTGTTGAAAACTGTTAAAACTGCTGCTGTTACAAAATTCCTAAAGAAAATTTCATTTCAACCTTGAAATAAATTGATTCAGAGGATAGGGAAAATAGCTAATTTTTGCTATATCTATCCCAATGGCTGCTGCAAGTTTTAGTTCACCTAATTTCCACTACAGCAATTGCAATCTGTAACAAAATGTAATATAATGTAAAATTTAATCATTTTTAATTTATCAAAAAACAGTGCTTGCAGGCATTATAAAAAGTTTCAATAGTGTAAAAAGGGAGGGCGACAAGGAAGGTAGAACCAATACATTAGGGCATTTCTGGAAAATAGTCTACAGAGATTAAAAACCAAAGTGGATTGTTGTTTCCAAAATGAATATTTCATTTATATATATATACATATATATACATGCTTTTGTAGATTTTCATGGGTAAAGGTATGCAGGTCTTGGTGTATTCAGGTCTTATCCTGTGTAAGATTGACAGTATCTTGGCAACGTTTCGACGAGGTCCCACTCGCCATCTTCAGGCTGGTGTTTTCGGCTTTGTGCTTGTGCCAGCAAAGCGTGATCGGAGCTGCCTTCTCTCTATAAATACTGGAGGGGAGGTGGTGTGCTGGCTCTGTTGTAAGCGGGTTAGTTGGCTGTGTTGTTGGCTGTGTTGTCGCTTCTTGATTGGTTGATGGAGTTGATGTTTGCTGATTGGTTGGCTGTGTTGTTGGCTCTCAATCTTACACGGGATAAGACCCAAATACACCAAGACCTGCATATACATACACACACACACACACACACACATACATGCAGGTCTTGGCGTGTTCAGGTCTTTTCCCGTATAAGATTGAGAGTATCTTGGTGACGTTTCGTCGAGGTCCCACTTGCTATCTTCAGGCTGGTGCTTTCGGCTTCATGCTTGTGTGAGCAAAGTGTGATCGGAGCTGCCGTTCTCTATAAATACTGGTGGGGAGGTGTGGTGTGCTGGCTCTGTTGTAAGCGGTTTGGTTGGCTGTGTTGTTACTTCTTGATTGGTTGATGGAGTTGATGTTTGCAGATTGGTTGGCTTTTTTGTAAGACCCTGTGTGGCTGACGTACTGGCTGTGTGTCTCTCAGCACAAAGCCGAAAGCACCAGCCTGAAAATGGTGAGTGGGACCTCATCGAAACGTCACCAAGATACTCTCAATCTTACACAGGAAAAGACCCAAACACGCCAAGACCTGCATACCTATACCCGTGAAAATCTATAAAAACATATATATGTATGTATGTATGTATGTATGTATGTCTGTATGTATGTATGTTTGTTTTCGTAGATTTCATAGATTTTTCGTATGTATGTATGTATATATATAATGTTTTATTTCTTTAAAAAATTGAGAAAAATTGGTATAATCCTTGCTTAGGACCATCACCTTTCCCCCCCTGACAAAAAAGGATAGTTGTGGACAAGTGCAAGCCATAACAACTGTTGGAAGATTTCTGGCCCTTTGGTAGTAGCATGCTATCAGATTTGCAATAACAGCAGTCCATTCAATGGGAAAAAGAAAATGTGTTTAGATTTCAGGCAGATTGTAGTTTTATATCAAGACTTACTTGCTATCTTGCACCAATATAGCACAAAGCACAATATAACCTGGCAGCCTACTGATGGTGAAGACAATCTGGAGGGAAGCTGTGCACCAATGAATGCAAGAAGCTTAGTTAAATTAGTCAGAACTGTCTATTATAGAAAGGGGTTTTCTCATAGTTCTTATGATGCCATCTTACTAATGCCAGTATCTACATAACACACTATACTCTAAACTTGAGTAAAGAAAATACATCCCAGTTACTCATTACCTGTTATGCCCAAATGAATTAATCATATTATACATTAAACAATGCCCTGGTTTACATGCTAAGACAATGTCTGGGTTTTGCTAAATGCTAAACTGCAAACTGCCCAGTTCCATCTAGTTTGGGTTATGTGTGTTAATCCAATCATAGAGGAACAAGAGTATAACATTCTTAATATGGAATTTGATAGGATTCCATCTGAGTTAGTCCTTGTATGACAAGCAATAATGGCTGAAGAAATATCAAGATGCAAAATGAATGGGAACAAAGTATATAGCAAGAACATATGAAATAATACAAGCATATGAAGCACATATGTGCATATATCTCCCCCCTCTCCCTCTCCCTCCCTCCCTCCCTCCTTCTCTCTCTCTCTATATATATATATATGGAATATATATATTAGTGCTGAATATTGGAAAAGTGGGTTCATGTAAAAATATTTAGCAATGGGAATTATAAAATCATAAGGAGATTAAGTTAGCTAGTTGTGAAATTCTAATATTGCTTTTTAAATGACTTCAGGACATAGGAGGTGCTAAGGTTATTATCTGTTATCAGGAATACAGTGGAATTGTATAACTGGATAATAACTAAACAACTGACACAATGTAAAATTACATTATCAGTGTGTTAAAACAAAATTGCACCCTAAAGGAGTCTACATGCCAGCTCAGAGCTGCAGTGTAATTATGCTTAACTCTGATAATTAAAATACAACGGAGATCAACAGAATCATTTTCATTAAGAAAATTATTAATGATGGTGGTATAATGGTAATTGATTGCAGAGCACCACAGGATAATGCCAGGCAGTATAAACCAACATGTTTTAATAATATGTCTGAGACTGTTTTGATATGGCACATACGGTTGAGAATGTTTGAAATTAAGATAGAAGCAACGAGATATATTAAAAATGGGTACTCATAAAGTGGCTGTTCTTAGAATATTTCATTTTTTAAAATAAAATATATATACAAATCCCAAAGTATTTGAAGACTATATTGTGTTATGGATCAGTGTTCTGTGTGCTGCAATAAAAATAGCCATTTGCAGCATCAATTATACAGCCGAAGTAAACGGTACAAATATTTCTCAAGCCTTCTGTCATTTCATTTCATGTTCCGCATTGATCGTTTTTACATTTGTGATCATGATTTACTGATATTATTTTGTTTTCTATCTAACCGCACCGAGTTCTTTTAGCCTTTATTATTGAAATGACGCAGAAAACAGCATTAGTGCCTTTTCCACTGCTATTCAATGCATGTTTAATGAAATGTGAGGGGATAATAATTCTATGTAAATAATAATTGATAATTGACTCAACAGTGACAATTTATGTGTGGTCTCATGTGCTGTAAAATGTCCAGATCCTCTTCATTTGAAAACTGATGTCTCTGCCTATTTGAACTTCTAAACAAAACAATGATTTTGTTGGATATGTGTACATTTTCAAGAATGCATGTCTTTTTCCCTGATTTTCTTTTTTTTATTTACATCTTGTTTGTTAATTAAATTGCAAAGTATACTTTGGCTAGACACTACTCAGTTTTATTCCATGACCACAACATATAAACAGTAACTTGAGAATATTCCTTTTTACAACCCTATAATCCTTTAGTTTAGGATAGATTCAGAGCAACTAGATGGAGATGAGCATTTACTGGCCAGATGCCCTTCCTGATACAGACTTCGCAGCAGGTATTTTTTCTTTGTGCCCTAGGAGAGAAACATCTGCTGCTACCTAAGATTGAATTCTCAGCCTTCCGATTTTACCATTAAGCTACCAAGCTACCCAACTTGAGAATATATCATAATAATAATAATAATAATAATAATAATAATAGAGCAGTAGTGAACTGAAAGGTGAATTAAATTCATGTTAAAGAGAGTTTCTATAGTAAAAATGAAAAATACCCAAACGGTTGTACTTACAGGAGAAACAATTTATAAGAAAGTGCATGACAAATAAATAGGGACTTAGTAATTTGCAGCAAAAATAAAAATTTCATTACATTTGAGATATCTACATTAAAAGTCATATTTAGTGATATCTGTTAGCATCATCCTTTGATAGCATATCTATCTGTCTGTCCGTCCATCCATCCATCCATCCATCCATCCATCCATCCATCCATCCATCCATCCTCTTCCTTACATCTGAATAGGCAACAAATCAACATATGATCCTGGGTGGGCAGTGAACAGCAAATTACATTCTACATGGAGCTGCCCTTCTGGAATATCTAGAAGCTCCAGCTGGTATAAAATGCAGCAGTGCAGGCAGTTATGTGTGCTTCTAGAACACACATTACACCTCTGCTCCACAAGCTGCATTGGTTGCTAGTTTGCTTCCAAGAGAGTGCTTTTGACCTTTAAAGCCCTTCAAGGTATGGGGCTGGTTTATTTGAAGGGCCATTCCTTCCCCATTATATCTGCTCATCTCATCAGATCTGGCAAGAGAGGCATACTGTGTGTCCCACCTCTCAAGGAACTAAACTTCTCTGCTGTGGCACCTGCCTTATGGAACATTCTCACCCCTGAAGTAAGGTCATTCTTGTTCCTCCATATTTTCCAGAAGTCCCTCAAGATCTGGCTTTATCATCAGGCCTTTGGGTTTCAGGGGCTCAGTGAGATCTTGAAGTTTTTCCATTGCTGAACTAATCTTGTGGATGTGTGTGTTTCATGTGTTTATTGTTTTTAAACTTTTTTTGCTGTATACCATTCAGAAGCAGTTCTTATCAGTTGAGTAATCATATACATTTGACAAATATTTATCATTTATTTTTTTAAATAAATAAACTTAAAACAATAAAAACATTGACAAAATCAGAAATATATCACACACTGATGACCTATTTTTTGTTCAGACATATCAGTAAATATTTTTTCCTATTGGAAAAGAGTTTCCAAAGTTGCTTAAACTAAACTAGAAAATCTAGGCTAAGTATTTTTGATAATATGCTAATCAAAACAACTTGAATGGTTCTAGGAGAGATGCTGTGAAATACAACCTATAGGGAACTAGTACTTTTCATTAAAAAAAATACTTTGGTATTTTCAAAAAACTAAGCATGTACTGCATTTTAAGAATACAGGAAGACTTGCTGAAAGGCTTGTATCAAAATAAAGTTTCAAGTTCTTCAGTGAAGAACAATAAAATTCGAGAAAGAATATGCTGTCACCTACAGTCTATTTTCAATAGGACAAAAATGGTCAGAATGCTTACTGAAAGCGGATACATATTATGCAAACCGGGTTATTCATTACATGTTTTTTGTTGTTTTATTTTCTAAGCAACTTGAAAGGGCTTCCAGATCAGCATGAATACATAGTAGAGATTGCTTTCCCTAAACAGATGGAAGCCTTCTATTCTGAGATCTAAATCTATTCCATTCCATTCCATTCTATTCTATTCTATTTGGATTTATATGCCGCCCCATCTCTGGGGGGACTCAGGGCGGCTTACACAAAAACATATATACAATATATAAAACTTATTCCTAAATTTACCCAATCCAAATAATTATAAAATATTAAAATATCCTGATATTAAAATCCTCAACCCCGCTCAATCCAGGCTGGCCTGTGAAAGTCTTTAGGACAAGTCTTTAGATCACGATGGAAGGAGCGCAGGTCAGGGGCCAGATGCAGCTCCAGGGGTAGCTGGTTCCAAAAGGTGGGCACCCCCACAGAGAAGGCCCTCCCCCGGGGGACTGCAACCGACATTGTCTGGCCGACGGCACCCCCAGGAGGGCCTGCCTGTGGGACCGTACTGGGTGATTGGACCTCGATGCTGGTAGGAGGCGCTCCTGCAAGTACCCCGGACCCAAGCCACGCAGGGCTTTATAGGTTAACACCAGCACCTTGAATCTTACACGGAGGGCAACTGGCAGCCAATGCAGACTGCGCAGGAGGGGTGTCACATGGGAGAATTGGGCTGCTCCTATCACCACCCGCGCAGCCGCATTTTGCACCAGTTGAAGCCTCCGCATAGTCCGCAAGGGCAGCCCCAGGTAGAGAGCATTGCAGTAGTCGAGACAAGAGGCCATGAGCGCATGAGTCACCGTGTGTAGGGAATCTTGGTCCAAGTAGGGGTGCAACTGGTGCACCAGGCGAACCTGGACAAAGGCCCCCCTAGCAACAGCTCCCACCTGCTCCTCCATATTGAGCCATACGTCCAGGAGAACACCCAAGTTGCACGCCCTATCCACGGGGGGGCAACACCTCTCCCCCTAATCTAATTTTGAGATGAATCAAATGATACAAATTTCATGTTGAGGTTTGCATGAGTATCATTACATGGATTAGACAACATATGATCAGAATTTCAAAGTATAAGAAAAGCCTCATGAGATCAGACCAAGTTCCATAAAGTGTAGCATTTCATGTTCCACAAGAAAAAAACTCATTCTTCCTGGAAACAAATAAATGTGGCTTAAAATCATCATCCTTATAATACTCTTGCCATATTGCACCTATATTTTACTACTTTAAATTTGCTGGGAACAGTAGGTTACCCAGTAGGAACCACAAAACTATCAAATGCAACTGCTGCCACCATATCAGTTGCACTGAATTTTGCCATGTCTAACTATGAAATTTGATTTTTCACTGTCTTCCAATTTTATTGAATCCTGCACAAAAGTGATGATCCATTCACTTTCATGAACAGTTCAGTCTTACTATATGCATAATACATGAGTTAGTGAAATGTCCTCATTAATATTATTTCAGGCTATATGTTAACTAAATAAAAAGCAATGTACATATAATAATGCTGAAATTAAAATAAGATGTTCATTTTTACTCAAAAAGAATTTGCACACTCATTTAACAATAAAATATTTCATCAACTTTAAGTGGTACAATCTAAGAACGATTTTATCATGTTATCTGCCTTAGAGATAAGAGTATATTCAGAAATTGGCAGTCTTATCACTGCTGAATCAGATTTTAAAAAGTGACAGTATAAAAAAAACCAAACAGGACTAAGTAGGAATTGGTGAAAAAGTTCAGAAATCTGGTAATGAAATTTTTCACCGTGAACAAATTTATGACTTAAATTTCATTTTAGACTGCTGTAGCAAAAATTTTATATAAATTGTCATCAATAACTTATTTAGAAATATAAAGATGCATACTAAAATGTAATATATGCTAATATTGTACTATTTTATTTTTATTCAGTGCGGTTTTCTGCTGTTAAAGTAATGTATCATAGCAGACTGGAAGAAATATATATCTTCTTCCTTTTTGTGTTTGGGTTTGTTCCCTTAATTAAATATTTCCAGGTTACAAACTCTTGTGCATGTGTATTTTATATAATTATGTATCACAAAAAATACATAAGATCCTGTTGTACAATTACTCATGTAAATTCTGTTTTCAATGTTTCAGTTTTCAAAAGCTTGTTGTAGTCTAAAAGCAATCCTTTTAAAAATGTACAATTTGCAATGATTATAATAAGATATAATTGTTCCTAGTATGTTTTAATAGTTCTTGATGTTTTGATTGTCTTTGAATATTAATATAGGAATACAGGTCCTTATTTGCCTGTACATTGTACACTGAAATGGTCACAAGGTTGTTACAATAAACAAATCTTTCATCTTTGTAGAGATTTTGATTAGGAAGTTTTAAAAAAACAAATTAAAAAACATCATAGAGGTCTTCATTTTCAGAAGTAACACTGAAACTGAGAATTTATAGCACCTGAAATGTGAGCCTAATTGAAAATATTAAAAGTTAGAGAAGAAAGAAAAAAATGAATTAGAATCATAGAGTAGGAAAGTTTACACACAAAACTGGAGAATATCTGGTCCAATACCTTTTGTCATGCATAAACTCATTCAAATATCATAAATCCGTGTTATATACTTCATATTCATATTAAATCTGGATTGTTTTTTTTCAAACATGACCGTAACAAATCTGATAAGGGTGGAAATAAAATTCAATTTAGTGAAGATTAATTCCCAGTTTTATCCCATTGTTCCATTGTTTACCAATGGTTTGCTTTTGTTCCAAATGGCCTTTTCCCCAATACCATGTTAACTCAGAATTCCTGTTACTTATTCATTCCCCCATAAATCTCAATGTCTAGAATCTCAGCATTCTGAAATCCCTTTGAGGTTACAATGCAATTGTAAAATTATATCTAACATTTGGTGTATCTGCTTAAAACCTCATTCTTCTTCTGATCACTCATTTTGGAAATTTACCCAGTTATACTTTTAAGCATTCTAAAACGTAATATGAGGTTAATCCACAGGAACTGTTTTGTTTAGTAATCTTTACCCATGATAACTCATACACTCAGCAAGCCAAAGCTGGAATCTGATTCCTAATTAATCCAATCTTTCAGTTTTCAGGACCTTCGAAAACACAGTTCTGGCAATCATCTTCTCCAAAACAACATGATTGTTTCCAATGAGTTTTTATTTACTTGTCACAAGTGGTGTTTTTTTTTCCCTGTTAGGTTAAAACTGCAACTGGGTGAACCTCTTTTAAAAACTCAAAGGAATGTTCGTAATAGATTCATGCTTAATACAATGCAGGAAATTTATCTTAGGTTAGAAAAAAAGGAGAATGAAAAAGCTGCTGCATTTAAACCAGACACACTTGAAATCAAAGATCTGGGAAAAATCAGGATAACTGCTCGTGTTGCAAGTGAAGTAGGCAAGCTTTTTACATAAAAAATGCATCAGGTAGAAGAAAGATCTGTGCCTTTAAAATATTCTGTTTGAATGCTGAATGATATATGCTTCTGTTTCATGCTCATGAACAAAACTCCCTTCCCCCTTTCTTAAGGTGGTAATAAAGAAACGTGAGTTACTCATCTTTGCTGCCCGTATTTGCTCTCTATTATCAACTGGCATGTTTCTCCAGCATTGGGTTAATTCCTTACTAAGAAAGAGGTAGAAAAATTAGCTTGGATTTACCTTTGCTGTACACAATGCAGTTGTTTTTGTTGTCTTCTACTCCTTGCCAAGTCATATCCAGCAACCACTTTGGGCCCGTAGTCAACACCATAGGGAGGGGAGCCTTTGGCTTCTGGGGGTGAAAAAAGACAACAAACACAGCCCAGTAAGCTTCTGTTGATTAAGGATTTAAACAAAACCAATAGCAATAACTTGCTTTGCCAACTAATTTGATCTCCAAATCGAGAAACCTTATTCCCTGACTGATGGAGAGGAAGAAGAGTAGGAGAAGAAGGAGGAGAGAGGGTTAGTGCTTTGATAAAAAATGAATGGCAGAATTATTATTGAGGATTTTTCTGAATGATAGCACTGGATCAGATCTCCAAGATTAAACACATCTCTAGTGGCTCAGAATTATAAAGGGACGTAGGTGACTTTCACAGCAGAAAGCCAAGTGTTTAGAAATGAACTTTAGACACATTGTACTTCGTTATCAACAGGATCTCTATTTCCTGAAACAGACAGGAAAGAATTTAAAGAATCAGTATCCATTTCAAAGCCTGAGTAACATTTATGTTTGGTGGGAAATTATTCTGAATGGGTAATGTATTTTCTCCCCCTTTTTATTTCTTTGATGGCTGCTGATGTGCTTGCTTTATTGTTGTTGAAATAATAATGATTATAAACTCCAAAAGGAAAAGGAAAATTACCAGCAAAAATGAATTTGGGTGACCAAATAAGAGAAAAATGCATGATACATACCCTGATTCACAAAAGTCTGAGACAGAACACACGTCTGTTTTACAGTTTAAAAAGCATTTCTAAAGAATATTTTCCATGGTGCAAGTTAGGACAAAAACATTCAAATTACTTTTGCTCAAGTTCACTGTTAAATCTAAATGCAAGGAATGAACTGATCAAGAATTTAAAAAGGCTTATCCCCAGTTTTTTTTATAATGATTGGAAGTAAAATGCTATTTAGACAGTTATCATTAATCATTCCTTGTTCTGCATATCAAACATCTTGAAACTATAACTCAAAGTGTAAAGTACAATGAAAAGACTCTCTAGGAAATAATCTAACAGGCCTTTTTATTTTTTTTATTTTAATATAGATAGGATGTTATTCCAGAAGTTCCAGACTTGTCTTAAAAATACTGTTGCAGTTTCTATCCCTGATCTAGAAGTCAGAAGCAGAAAGTTAAAGCTGTAAGGACACCATACCAGCAAACATGGATGAGTAGTGAGATGCTAATCATATTTCTGCCCTAATGCTAAACTTTTAGGTAGTAGACCTCTGCCACTATCAGATCAGGGTATGTGTAACGACACAGAGATCTACTCAATTTTTTCTACTTGGAACTTTTATTATTACAATTAGTCCTCAAGTTGCAACCACAGTTGGGATCAGAATTGCCATTGCTAAGCAAGGTAGTTTTTAAGTGAATCATGCTTAATACTGCAAGCCATAGCTCATAAACAAATCACTGAAGTTAAGTGAATCATCATGTTGTTAAGTGAATCTGGCTCCTGCCATTGATTTTGCTTGTTAATACCTGGCTTGAAAGGTTACAAATGGCAATCACATGACCCCAGGACGTGACATATGTTGCAGTGGTGGGATTAAAAATTTTTACTACCGGTTCTGTGGGCATGGCTTGGCGGGTGTGGCAGGGGAAGGATACTGTAAAATCTCCATTCCCACCCCACTCCAGGAGAAGGATGTTGCAAAATCTGCATTCCCTCCCCCACTCCTGGGGGAAAGTTACTGCAAAATCCCATTCCCTCACCACCCCACTAACCTGCTTTCCAGCCCCGTTCTCCTATGCATGGCAACCAAAGAAGACCCAGCCGATCAGCTGGGACTCAGGAGACAGAGAATAGATGGGGGCAGGGCCAGTCAGAGGTGGTATTTGCTAGTTCTCCGAACTACTGTAAATTTCTGCTACCAGTTCTCCAGAACTGGTCAGAACCTGCTGAATACCACCTTTAATCTGTTGTAAATACATGTCCATTGCTAGACCATTGAATTTCTGTCAGATGACCGTAAGGAGGGTACAACAGTCACAATTTTGGAGATCTTTTTCAGTGCCACTGTAACTTCAAACGGTCACTAAATGAATGTTTGTAAACAAGGACCACCTTTATTTCAATTTGTACTTTCAGTGAGACTAACAAAAAATAAACACACAAAAGCAAATGTAAAACAATTAAAAAATAATTGAACCACAAAAGCAGCAGCTAAATTTAAAAAAATAGTAGGAAATGACCAGGCTAAGCCAGAGGGAGGGGTAAAATGTAACTCTGCGCCTGCAAGAGAGCTAAGTCCAACCCACCTTGAATGTCTCTCTTATCTCCCGCACATTTCCCTTGACCGCCAGTTGGTCAGATTCTTGTAGAGAGCTTACACTTGCAATAAGTCTTTATACTCCTTTGAACTGCCTGAATCTCCTGATTTTCACGGCGCTTGATAAAAATCAACCCAACCCAAAGACCAGATTGAAAATGAAGATCTTGACTTCTTTTCTACAGATAGTCCTCGACTTACAACAGTTCATTTTGTGACCATTTGAAGTTACGGCACTGAAAAAAGTGACTTATGACTGTCTTTACACTTTTAACAATTGTAGCATCCTCATGGTTACACGTTCAAAATTTGGATGCTCGGCACCTGATTCCTTTTTTATGACGGTTGCAGTGTCCCGGGGTCATGTCACCTTAGGTAACCTTCTGACAAGCAAAGTAATGGGGAAGCCAGATTCACTTAACAACCGTGTAAGTAGCTTTTCAACTGCAGTGATTCACTTAACAAATATGGAAAGAAAGGTTGTAAAATGAGGCAAAATTCACTTAACAAATGTCTCACTTAATGGCAGAAATTTTGGGCTCAACTATGGTTGTAAGTCAAGGACTACTTGTTTTGGCAACTAAAGGCATGGTGAAGGACTTGGAAATAGGCATCCAAGGGGGAAGGAGGGATCAAAAAACAGGAATGGTGATTGTGACCTCCTGCTCTTTATAGAGTGTTGATTGCTCAGGGCTTTGACTGTAAATAGTCATTGATGCCATCTCAATTTTTGACCTCTTTCTAAAGATGTTCCAGCTTGAAAGTGATGTAGAAGAAGGCTCTCCATCCTGCACTTAAGAAATGAGATTCTAAATCTTCCTTCTGCATTCATTCAAAAGAAAAGCAAGTTTTTAGCTTCTAATCTTTTATTTTAAAAGTGGGAGGATCATCCTAAATTCACTGAGAATATAGTAAGAGAAGCTGCCAATTCTTTTGAATAGAGGGGGTCATCTTAAATTCAGAGTCCTCTCCTTCCTGGTAAATATAGCATTTCTATCTTTTATAATGTCCAATATAAGATTCTCTCCCTGTGCATTAAATAAAGCTAGTATTATCATATTTTCAGCATTACTGGAATTTAACATTCACTTGTAGCAATGGAAAGAAAGAGAGTGTTTTACCATTATGAGTCTGTTGATAAAAAGCTCATGTTACCAGAGGTTTATAAATCAGACTTCCATGATTAATAATTTCTTTAGTAACAGAATTCTAATACATAAGTCTTGATGTATTCATTTAAAAGGAAGGAACAAATCCACATATGTGCAGATGTGTTATCACGTTGGAAATGAATGAGTTTCATTTTACTTTTGTAAACTAATTTAACACATTTACACTTCCTAAATCAATACACTAATTAGAACACAGTTAGTTTTGGGCAATTGGGCTCATAATTTTGCAGTAAAATAATCTAGGACTTTGCAGCTCCTTAAAAAAAGCATTCAGGAATGGAAATGAAACATCAGTTTCTGAATTGTTAAAGAGGTGGCTGCAACCATGTAATCTAAACCCTGACCTTTCTTTAATGACTTATGCATGCAACTCATGTAAAATAATGATGGGACTTCTCCTATGTAGTCATCTCTTTGCTTTTTTTTAACCTTTCACTGGATTTCCCTCAAGCTGCATCTTTTTCAAACCTCCAACAGCTGCTTATAAATCACTTTTGGCTTCCTTTTGTCCTTCTCTTTCACAAGATTTGCAAAGTACTACTACTACTGCTACAGCAACAACAACAAAAATATGTATCCAAGAAAAAAGCATACACAAAGAGGCACATAGAAAACAACTATATAGAATAATATTATAATAGGTAGAGATACCGGTAATTTTTTAATTTTATTTTAATGTAATCCTCTGCATCACAGTCGAGTCAGGACAACTGAATAGAACTGAGCGTTTATTGGCCAGATGCCCTCCCTGATGCCTACATGGAGCTCACAGCAGATATTTTCCCTTTGTGCCCAGAGAGAGAAATATCTGCCTCTACCTAGGATCAAACTCACAGCCTCCTGATTGTGAGGCAAAAGCTCCACCTCTAGGCCACCACGCCATTCATAATTAGATATAGTTATAATTTATATAAAATGAAAAATGTAAAAAAGAAATGTATTTTTAAAACCATTCATGGCTTTTTTTTGCATATTCAAAAGAATATCGTGCTTTGTTTAAGGAAGGACTCCTTTAAATTTTATTTCAATTTAAGCTCACCATTTTCTAATATAGTCTGTATGAAGAAGGCAGAATGGTGCAAGAGGCAAAAGTCAGTCCTTAGAAGTTAAATTTCAACCTATCAGATAACTTTCAAAGATGGGTTGGATTGACTGGATAAAGGAAGAAAAATAATTAAAGATTTTAGGATTTCAGATTTCTTTTAAAATATTCACCATGCTGGTTCTGACTTTGAAACTGGAAGGGCTAATCAGCCAGTAAGATCTGCCTTTTCTCCCCATTCATCAATCCTCATATTTTTTCCTCCTAACTCAAACTGAGCACCTACCTTTAGAAAACCCACTAACATACTACTTCTTCTGGTTTCCACTGCATGGAGCAAAGCTCTGTATTATTTGGGCTGTGGGGAAATAAAAGTTTGAGCGCTAATGTTGTAATATCCTGGGATATGGGCTATTCTTTCATCTTATTGTGGTAAAGGTTAGCTGGTCATTTCTAGCACTCATTGTGACATTTGCTGCTGGAATTATCTTTATGTTAGGATCTGTTCTTTTCAAAGGAGATCAAAACTATAGACAACCTAACCTGGACAACTTATTCTCATGTTCAGCAACATGATTAAGAAAATAAAGTTTTACTCTATTTCTACTCAAATATACACATAATATCAACAGGTTTTATTTGTGGCCTCCATGTTAAATGCACATGTATTCAAGTTAGCAAAAAATCTCAGCAATCAACTTCACTGGAGAAAAAATGCAGTTTAAAAGAACTCTAAAAAAACTGGATATTCCCTCAAATTAAGGGCTTTCGTAAGCCCTTTAGGTTGAGGATGATGAGAATGCTGTTTTTTATTTGTTTCCTTGCAGCAACTGTTTTTTTCTATGAATTACTGCTTTCTTACTTTTTAATCCTGTGAGTCATTTAGGAGTTGATTAGCTTAAAAATTGGATGGATGGATGGATGGATGGATGGATGGATGAGGGAGGGAGGGAGGAAGGAAGTAATATAGATTGCCAGAAAACTATCTCTTGATCTATCTGCATCTACATTTCTCTACTATTAATTCAAGTTTTAAAAAAATAAATCAATTCTCTTTCTTAAATCTTCTCTTTACAACCTTCTAATGTATTTTTCAGTGTAACCTTTCCTGCAATAACTCTGAATGCAAAATCCTCAAAATAAAAAGGGCATACTTTTAAAAATACTTATAAAAAGACTACAAAAGAGCTAACAACCTCTAATTCAAATTTTCTATGACATATAGTTTTATTTAACTTTAACAAAATCAGAACATTTTTTAAAAAAACTCAGAAACTGATATCAAAAACTTACAACAGAACATAAATGTGATACATATCTTCTAAATTTTAATCTAAGGTAACAAACCTCTGATCTTTCGTGCCTTATGTAACAAAACCAGAAAATATTTCAGTATTTTTCAGTTATTCTACTTCAGGATCAGACCAATGGAAACAAGGCAAACGAGACCAAAAGTGGATCTCTTAGGGAGCAATTATAATCTGCTAATGAGGATAAGAGAGGTTAAGCAGATACCTGCTTTTTACCAGCCTTTCAAGTAATTCAGCAAACAAGTGAGGTAACCCACAAGGGCTGTTTATGAAATACTCAGAAGGTTAATAGAGATAAAAATAGTTAGTAAGAAGCTTGACCATTCTTTTGCTTTTTAGCTTAAAAGGAATTGTTCATAATTCAGTCATCTTAGCTAAATTGTACACCTTGTTATTGTCCAGGTCTCTTACTCATGATTCTTTGGGCGCAACATCACAGTTTTCTTGGCAGCAATATCAATTAGTTTGCCACTACCTCCTTCCATATTTTTCTGACTGTTTATTTTCTTATGGACTTTGTCTCTTCTGGGTCTCCCATTCAAACAGGAATCAACACTACCCATACTTAGCCACGGCCAGTTATGCGTAGCCACATTGTCCCAAAATGCATTCCTGACATTAGGGAAATTGTTAAGTTTGCATGAAGAGACAGACGCGGAGTGCTTCAAGCTCTTTGTTTATTAGTGACTACAGCTCAGAACGAACCCACTTTGGCTGGGCTGCGGCTGCTACTTATAGCCAGCAGCCGCAGTTGCCAGCCAATCAGAGTGCAGGGTTTTCCCGCACTTTTTAAACCAATCATTTCTTACATTTTACAAGAACAGTTCAAACTAAATCAATTAGTTTGCCACTACCTTCTTCCATATTTTTCTGACTGTTTCTTTTCTTATGGACTTTGTCTCTTCTGGGTCTCCCATTCAAATAGGAATCAACACTACCCATACTTAGCCACGGCCAGTTATGCGTAGCCACATTGTCCCAAAATGCATTCCTGACATTAGGGAAATGGTAGCAGTTTATTCTTCACAGAATCAACTAAAATTCCTTAACAAGGGCACAGTTCCTCATTTTCCCTTTTCAAAATGGAACCCTCGGAAGAAATCAGTCTTACCAGAGTATATACAACTGGTATGAATATTTCAGGCAATATTAAAAGGAAATACATAAGTTGGAGCCAGAATAAAACCTAAATTTGATTTAACTTAGATGTAATTAAAATAGTAAGCTTACAAATAATTAAAATTAATTAAATACAATGAATATTATCTATTTCAATGTGTTTATAACCTTACCTGTTACCTGACCTACTTAAAATTATAATCTAATGATAATTTTTGAAGGCAGTTGAAGAGGCTGAGGTCTCTACATCCAGCTCTAGTATAAACAGAAAACAATAGACTAGTTCTGAAAAATCAAACTTGTTATATCGTAATATCCAATGCATTTCAACTATTGGCATTACTAGTATGCAGAAGTCTTTTTATTCTAATACTTTCATTAAAAAATCTTATTCCAGAGCATGATTTTTGGAAGTGTACTCATTAGGAAATTGTTTAGCCGAGCTTTCAGGATAAGACATATAAAAAGCTATTGTCCTCATGCACCAAGCAATCTCAGTGAAACTATTCATAATATTCAGGAATCAAACTAAGATTTGATTATTCCTTTGCCCTTCTGTCTGTTAGTTTTTAGTACCCTCCCTTTCTTATGGTTCAGAGAAGAACACTTTGTTTTCCTCCTTCTATATCTGTTTTGCCATGAAAGATAATTCTATATTTGGCTAAGGCCTGAAAAAGAAAACATAGTTTAAAAACTGCTGATTTGTATATTCTAAAATCTTCTTCATTATTTATTCATTAGTATTTACAAAAAAAAGAAAAGCACACGGAAATGCATAATGCTTGAATAAATTGCTGCCAAACTTGGGGTGGGGGTGGGGAGGAACAAGGAGAAGTAACGAATGGAAAATAGAAATGAGTATTCACAGATGGAATCCCATATGACAGCTGGGCTTCCCTGCAACTAGAGAAACCCAACTGTTTACCCCAGGAGATGATCACTAGAAAAATAACACACCGTTCCCACACTTGACAGACTTCCACAAGCTTTTAACAAAGGCAATTTGAAGAAAGGGAGGGAGAAAAGAAATGTATATTCAAATGTACCTCTATAACTGCCAATACAATTTGCAATGGTTTTTTTTCACGTATTAAGGATTCTAAACTACTGTAAATAATCAAAACTTTCAGCTGTCCCTATAATATAAATCAAGACAGGATGATATGGATGTAACTGTTATGTGGTACATATCAATGAAAAATGCACAAGAGATGTACTTGTAACTTTTATGTTGTTCTTGTTGTAAAGCAATTAGTCTTTGCAGAAGAATTCAACTTAATTGTAATAATGGAGAAATTTTGATCTCTTCTGCCTATTGATACCCTTTCCCCCCGAAAATGACCCAATCAGAGAATAAGCCTAGCATGATTTTTCAGGATACTTGTAATATAAGTCCTACTCCAAAAATAATCCCCAGTAAAGATCATCAGCCTGACTGACACATTTAGTACGGTTACTATAGACCAATCAGCCTAACATCAATACCCAGGAAGATACTGGAAAAGATAATAAAAAACAGATCTTCCAACATCTAGAAACAAGTAAAGTAATAACTAGCAGTCAGTACGGGTTTGTTAAGAACAGATCATGCCAAACCAATCTTATTTCATTCTTCAACATAGTGACTAAATTAATAGACCAGCAAAATACTGTGGACATAATATATTTAGATTTCAGCAAGGCATTCGACAAAGTAGACCACAACCTACTTCTTAGTAAGCTAGAAAAAAGTGGAATAGATAGCACCACCACTAGATGGACTCACAACTGGCTGACAAACCGTACTCAATGAGTAGTCCTTAACGGGTCTAAGTCTACATGGAGGGAAGTAAGCAGTGGGGTGCCACAAGATTCTGTCTTAGGCCCAGTACTCTTCCATATCTTCATTAACGACTTAGATGAGGGAACAGAAGGAGAACTTACCAAATTTGCAGATGATACTAAGCTGATAGGAATAGATAACACCCAAGAAGATAGGGTCAAGATCCAGATGGATTTTGACAGACTAGAACACTGGGCCATATCTAACAAAAGGGCCTTGGTGGTGCAGGCTGCTAAATGCCTAGCACTTAAGTTCCAGCTGCCTGCAATTATTGCAGGCTTGAATCCCACCAGGCTCAAGGTTGACTCAGCCTTCTGTCCTCTCGGGGTAGGTAAATTGAGGACCCAAGATTGTTGGGGGCAATAAGCTGACTTTGTAAAAATGCCGCTTAGTAATAAGCAGGCATATACAATGGAATGAAGGCTATTGCTGAGCACATTGGGTTATATCCCAAAAATTGTAAGCCACCCTGAGTCTTCGGAGAAGGGCGGCATATAAATGTAATTAAATGTAATTAAAAAAAATGAATTCAATGTAGAGAATAGGAAAGTCCTACACTTACCCTAACCCTAACCAAAAGTACACATATAGACTGGGTGAAACCAGGCTCAATAGCAGTAACTGTGAAAGGGATCTTGAACTCTTAGTGGACAACCAGCTAAATATGAGCAAGCAGTGTGCAGCAGCTGCCAAAAAAAGCTAATGCAATCCTAAGTTGCATTAACAGAGGGATATAAGCAAGATCAAGTGAGGTACTAATACCACTCTATAAAACCTTAGTAAAACCATACCTAGAATACTGCATCTAGTTTTGGTCACCACACTATAAAAAAAATGTTGAGACTCTAGAAAAAGTGCAGAGAAGAGCAACTAGGATGATTAGGGGACTGGAGACTAAGGCATATGAAGAACGGTTACAGGAACTGGGCTTGGCTAGTCTAGTGAAGAGAAGGAAAAGAGGAGACATGATAGCAGTGTTCCAATATTTGAGGGGCTGCCACAAAGTGGAAGGGGTCAATCTATTTTCTAAAGCACCTGTAGGTCAGACAAGGAATAATGGATGAAAACTGAACAAGGAGAGATTTAAACTGGAAATAAGGAGAAACTTTCTGTCAGTGAGAACAATCAACCAATGGAACAGTTTGCCCTTGGAAGTTGTGGGAGCGCCATCACTTGAGACTTTCAAGAAGAGATTGGACTGCCATTTATCAGAAATGGTGTAGGGTCTCCCACTTGGGCGGGAGGTTGGACTAGATGACCTATAAGGTCCCTTCCACCTCTGGTTATCTGTTTTCCCCAAAATAAGACCTAACTGGAAAATAAGCCCTAATGCATCTTTTGGGGCAAAAAAATAATATAAGACCTGGTCTTATTTTTGGGAAAATCTGGGTATCAATTGCTACTTTTTTCCCTATGGAAAAAATAATATAAGACTTCTTTCATATGAACATTTGGACCAATTCAGATCTAGTAAAATGAAGAGTCAAAATTTGTTGGTAAAAAAATCAGGGATGTGTTATCTTTTCCAAATGAAAAGATCATTTCACTTTTTTGAGAAGGTGGAGGTACTACTAGGCAAACAGCAAGGACTCACATTCAAACACTTCACATAATAGCCCCCACCACCTAGATGAAGAACCACTTATAAGTATTCTCTGAGTATGATTCTCAAGCAAGTTGTGAATCCAACTATATCACCCAATCAATCACCAATATGATAAGATCTGCTTTTGACACATCCATCTTAATCATTACATTAAGATCTTCTACCAATTCATCTTTATTTTCATTTGTTCCTCACCAATCCATCTTTAAAATTGCTTTGTTTAGCCCATCTTCAAAATAAGTTGTTCATATCACAATCCATGTTTAAAATAAATGCCCTCCACATCTGTATCTGTTTCATTTTTATTGATCTAGCTGCAAAATAATCACCAAGTTCTCTGCCAAAAGAAGCCCCAAATCTGCTGGTAGATGCTTGAATATTCAGGAAGAGATCAGGAAGAAGGTTGTTAGAAATCAGGAAGAAAGGAAGGTGATCTTAGTCGCAACTGGATTAGCAGCAGAGGTTCAAATCAACAAAGGCAGGTAAATAGGGGCATGAAGAAGGTGTTTTAAGCTCACACTCAATTATTTGGGACTCTGACTTAAACAATTGGAATATCTCCAGACAGTGGAACTTATAGATGTACTATTGGAATCAACTCACATTAGATTTCAGGAATGTTGCAAATTACTGAAGGACAATTATTTTGCTATAAATTCTGATGCATCAGATTGCACTCTATGCATCTGAATGGTCTGCATTGTTACAGATGACATCAGAAAGTCACATTATTTTGCAGCCAGCTCATTTCTGAATGCCAAAATTTGCTTACAAATGGAAAACTGACGAAGCTTATAATTCAACTACTAAAATTTTCATTTCTACTTTTCTCCATATATACAGTACATCAATGAAATAAAGCAGGCATAAACAGCCATTGAATACATCAACAATTAGAAATGATTATAACTCAAACAAATTCTCTATATTTTGCAAATCATTTCTTACGTTGAAAAGATTTGGAACTGAAACACAACCTGAAATGACATTCCAGGTGGCTGTTTCATTTCTACCACATCGTGTTGCATGTGTGGACCAAGCCTGAAGTATTTCTTAATACCTGGCTGTATAATTTAGATGACTGAACTGCTCCTAAATGAAGAACTTTAGGACTATCTATATGGTTAATATGATAGCTTTGCTTGGTTCATATTTGTTTTGTCCACATGAATTCCTATGAGCAAAACAGCATGAATAGAAAATAAATCAGGTGTAAGACCACCGTAGATGCCTATTTAGTTTAGAAATAATTATTTTTTCTAGATCGAATATATTTACCATCAGCTATTTGACGTGTAATTCACAACAGATTTTGAGACCTTCCCCAAAAAAAATAATACGGAATGTAGTCAATCTTAATATCTCACACACAAAATAATATCTGAATTCATAAACTGATTATTTTCAAGAAAGAATAAATAAGAGCTGATGGAATAGGGAAAATATACTTGTGATTGAATTGAATTAAAAAAAAAACCTTTGTGGTTTTATTCATTTTACTTAGATCAGTATTACAGCTTAATATGAAAGGTCCCTCTAGATAACTTCAAACAAGGTGATGTGTCCACTGTCACTTTGGCATTACTTTTTCAAAAAGAAAACTAGCCAGAAAGATAATTTCAATCACAGAAAATATATATTCCATGGAATGACACATTTTGTAAGAGAATATACTGAGTAAACATAGTGTTTTAACAGAGAAAAGACTTTAAACTACAGAGATTGTAATTACTGTGATCACATAGAGAAAAAATCAAATGTACTCTGATGCACAAATGTATCCACTATTATAACTTAACCATTCTTTCAACAGACTTTACTAATTATTATCCTCTGAAGCAAAATCAATGATTTATAACTGAAATAAATGTAAACTCATCCCTGCTCTTGTTCTGCATCAGTCTTCCACCTGTTTCTAATATTCATGCACCTATGCACTGAGACTCATTTCTTCACATGTATAGTCACTGTAGACACACCCTTCTTCAGAATCCACCAGAAAGCTGAAAACAAACATCTTGAAAGAAAGAAGAAATGGTGTCCTGGACTCTGAGGTAGACAGCAAAGGCAGAGGTGTCAAAACTGAGGTGTTGTACAACCCACAGAAAAGAGAGTTGAGGTTTTCATCAAGCAGTCTCAACTGCTACCTTTGACTTTTGGATGCTACTCGCTACAGATGACTTGTTCTCATGTTCCTTCATGTTCCTTCATAATCTATTCTTCTCCCTACCCAGACACCCCTGTCTGGGTAGGGAGAAGAACAGATTATGAAGGAAGATGAAGGATCCCCAACCTTTTGAGTACCAGGGTGCAGTTCCGCGGAGAAAGGTTTTTCTGCGGACCCGGGGGTGTGTGTAACTTAGTGTGCTGCCTGCATCCCGCAGATAGGGCTTGGCTTCTTTGCACAGACCACTTTCTGATATGTCCAGACCAGGGTTTGGGAACCCCATGTTCTTGTGTGAACATGACTTTGGGTTCTTGAAGAGTCAGAGATATGCCCCAAGCAAGTGAACATATAGAAGCCTATTTTATTCAAGACGATTAACAATATTGGAGCATTCTTCTCCAACGTAGATCTTACCCACATAAAGATCTTCGAGGCAGAGTAATATAATCCAGATCCCACTAGATTGTGGGAACAAAAATAGCCCCACCCTATTAGTAGCATTCAGGCTTGCTATTGCTGGAAGACCAAATGAAATCTATTTGAATTCAGGCTTTAAAGTTTCCACTCAAAACTCAGCTTTGGAGCTGTATTCTGTCAAAAGAAAGGGTATTCAAAAAGCATAACAAAAATCAGGACGTCATGTCAGAGTTTTCATGGAATTTTTCTTACTTCGGTAGCATTATAGAAATGTATCTTATTCTGTTTTTACTCAGAAAGCTTTATCGAGCAATCAAGGCAGATATATAATAAGCTAAGCTACTCTGTAAATCTAAACATTTCCCCCAAATAGAAAAGATACAGCTTGAGCTCACTGATTGTTACCATGGCAACTATCTAAAATGAAAATCTGCTTAACCCTTTCTCTCTTGTAACCACCCATGTACCAATGTTAGCTGACTTTCATGCACTTATCTTCACCTTTTCCCCTCTCTCTAGAAATTCATAATTTGGTTGCTTTTCAATAGTTATGCTCCAGTTATCCTATCTCGGCCTCAGAGAACTGTGATGGGTGGAGAGTTTCAAAATGGGGTGCTTATTGGCGCTTTACTGGAACTGTAAGGTAGGAAGTAAATTCTTAAAATGCCAAAACAAACCTTAGTTTACTGCTTGAAAGGCTACAGCTGCTACTAAGCCCTGACCGAGGAATAACTTTAAACACAGTCATACTTGCACTTCATTCTTCAAAAGGGAAGAATGTTTCCTTCAAATGCTGGACATTAATGCCACTTCTTTATTCCGCATTTCAACTGAACTTGCTTTTTATTGTTTTGGTTATCATTTTATTTATGGAATTTTTTTTCTATATTTCAACCAGTCTGAGTGGTATATAAAATAAGCAAAAACAATATCCACTATCTATCAATCGTTGTGTTTCACAACAATTTAGCCTGCTGGCTGGGGAATTCTGGGAGTAATGTCCACAAAACTTAGAAGTTCCTGAGGCTGAGAAACAATGATCTGTCCACCAACATGCCCAAATTGAACAATCCCAAATCTTCCCAAATTTTGAAGTTTTTATATCCCTGCAAAAACCATCGGTGAGTAGTTCTTACGTATGAGGAGAAGACCCACCACTGAGAAGATCAATGAGAAGATCCTCTGCAGATGGAACTCCTTGGGAATGAGATTCCTAATTGTTTTACACTTATCTGTCAAGTACATCTATTACACAGACCTTGTCTAACGAGAAAGTATTCTATACCATAGCAAGCATTTAGTTAGAAATATCACTAAGATCAGTATATCCGATTTCAAATGATGAACTTCCTTCCTCACTTTTAGTAATGTAGAACATTAAACCTAGTGCCATTTATAAACATTAACAATTGTACTCTTTTATTCAGTTTGAGAAATTATTTTTCTTCTGCAATTTTTGTCTTTATTTTCCATTTTGCTGTATCAAAACAAAAAACTAAAAAAACTAACTCCTTTTTTATTCTATTCAATCATGTCCAATTCTTGAAAACTCTGGAAAAGTCCCTGCAGTTTTCTTGGCAAGGTTTTTCAAGTTTTTTAACCAACCTTCCTAGGCAATATCCTTAGGCTGGCATAAAATGAAAACCCAATCCTGGAGCATCTTAGGAGGATTAAAATTCCTTATATCTACAGCTATTATTATCCCACACGAATTTATGTTACGAATTTATTGCTTAAGCACTCTTACCACTGGGAAGCTACAACATTGCTCTCTATATTATGGGCATTCATCTATCACAGCACCACCGTTTTGATCCCTCAATCTTTTCCTACCTTGTTTTCTGCTTGGTGTGAAGAAACAAGGAACAGAAACAACTCCTCTGCTTTTAGCTGCTGCAGGTCTTACTTGCACCGTCCTAGTCCACATCTTTGCTTTAAATCATGCACCTTACTTGGTCATGAATTTAGATATTGTGATGACCCAGATAAGACATGAAGGCCACATATGAAGGTCACACAGCCAGCTGAGAGTTCAAACTCCCTTTAATGCTCCAAATTTCCCCCAAATGCTCCCACGTTCTTGACAAGTCCCAGAGCAAAGCGCACATACTTTGGAACTATATTGACTGGACTAAAGTTCAGTTCAGGATCAGGATTACGAAATACTAAACAACAGCCTAGAAGTTGGGCTTCTAGGCCGTTGTTGGGTTTCATGGTTTAGTGTTTACTGTCTAGGTTTCCAGATGTTTTGCCAGCAAGCATGGTTTATCTTTATAGGCAAGCTGGTCTGTGTAGAAATTCATTGCTAATTAGGTTCATTTTAATATTAGTGTCATGTGGATTCTACATGGTATGTTGATGTATTTATAAAGGAGGAAATATATTTTCCCATATGCTAAAAGAAATCTTAGTTCTTGACAGTGGATATTTCACTGACTCTACATCTCCAATATTATGTACACACATACATTCCAAACACTACACCGAGGACTGTTTTCAAGAAGCATATTATTTTTCATAGTAGTATATTTCATGTTTAATAATATTATGATCACTCAATCAGACAGCCTTAGAGGCTCCCCAAATACCATGCTTACTTATCAGTTTTGGCAGATTTCCCAGGAGTAACTTCAAAATAGTCTTATTGCTGGCCAACACATTAAGCACGTACACAATTCTCTACTGCTAAATATTGTCAGACCAAGTGAATCTAAAAGGAAATTGGGACTCAGAATTTTCATTCTGTTTTTTAAACAAGCCACCCAAATCCTTCAATAAACTCATCCTGCTATTTTGGAGTTTCTGATTCTTTCAGAAGTACTGTAGTGGACTGGAGTGAGAAAATATGCACAGAGGGATGCAAATATGCATAGATGTCTACTTATGCATGGATCTTAGAATGGTAATTTGTGCTGATGCTCACTTACTTCCAATGCCTACAGTGATTTACATGTACAGATGTGGCACATGCTATATAGAGATTGCTGGATTACAATCTCTGACTTCTTAGCTAGCAAATCTATTTAGCCCCACCTCTTAGAATGGCAGTGGGGAAATTTTTTTCTTTAGTATTCTGATGTGTGCTGTCCCAGTGCTTGCCCACAGGAATATCCATACAATTTCCCTGATCCTGTCTGAGGAGAGACTACTAATTATTATCCAATGTAAGGGTTTGCGTGCCTCTGCCTAAATCTCAATGTTCTCTGTAGCTGAGAGGTCAAATTGATTTAAATTTCTATAATATCCTCCTAAATTTGCTGTGGGTAAGCAAATTAGGACATGTCGATGGTCAGTGGGGAGGCAGCATAAAATGACATGCTCAATGTTGCCAATCCCATAGCTCCAGCTGGTTTGATTAGTAGCCTGTGGGACCACCTCTTTAGTTGGGTCCTAGACCTTACTTTTCTTTAACAAGCCCTTGTTTCTGCAAGCCCTCCCTTAATTTTTTAAAGAGGTTGAGTGACTAGTTAGTTCATCTAGAACAGGGCTGTCAAACTCACATCCCATGGGCCAGATGTGTCATTTGAACTGCCAAATTGCAGGCAGCCGATAGTCAGCAGAAGTGGCCTGCAGTACAGCACTCTAACCACAGCACTACCAAGGCTCCAAAAAGCCTGTAAGCCTGATACATGACAACACTGTGACAACACGAGTTTGACACCCCTGATCTAGAAAAGGTAGAGCTTTGAAATTGACCAGCTTGTGACTGGCTGATGTACATAACTGAAAGACCAAGCTCTAAACCTGCCTGAAAGAAATAGTCCTCTTGGTGATTACTGCTCCAGGGAATCACTGGCTCACTTCTTCTCTTCACATTATGTATTTAGGGTAGATTACAGCAGCGCCACATCAATCCTCACAGCTGAACCTCTTTCTTGAACTCCAGTTCTTTATTCAGCACATGGATCTCACCTACACAAAACTGACAACTGCCAAATAGCAGCTGAGGTACACAAACACACCTACACAAAACTTTCTTTATGCCACCTACTGGTTGAGAGATAAAATAGAGGACCTCCTGACCTGGAGAGTAGGATGCCATGAAATTGACTATCCCATTCTTGACTGTATGTTATGTAGTTGAAAATGTAACTGAAAGAAGTAGAAGAGCTACACTTAGCTCTTCTACTTCTGTAGGTTCTAGCAACACTTTGTAATGGTTGCTGCTCTTAGGAAAGTCCTGGTTCCTTGCTTCCTCTTCTCATATTACCTTACAGCTTGCACACTTTTCCTTATTCCTACACCTGGTCTCAAACTCAGCTCTTTAGCAGCACTTTTCTATTAGTTGCCTCTTAGAGGCACAATTCCACATGACTGCTAGAAGACAGTCAAGATAGACAAAATGTCTTTACATTTGTTGCTTCCTAGTTGATCTTAGGTTTCAGGAATTAAAAATAAAAATTATAATCAGCATTCATGGAGTAACCATACATAAGGGAAGCTTTTCATATGCTGGGTAACGTTTGGGAAAGCCTGGAATTTCATCTGAGGAAACTACAAATAATGGCCTTTAGAATGTTTTATGAAACAGCAGTACAGCAAGGACCCATTCCAAGTGCTTGACAAGGAGAAGCTGTGGGAGAAGATTTAGGGAGCCATGATTTCCTGCCAGCAACATGATGGGAGGAATGCATAGCAAAGCATTGTACAAGTAGTTCTTGACTTACTTATTTGTTAGCTCGAACAAAGTTACAATGGCTATGTAACAAGTGATTTATGATCTGTCCTCAAAGTTACAATCACCACACCATCCTTCACATGAATGCAGTTTGGCCCTTGGCAACTGACTCACATTTACAACTGGTTGCAGCATCTTGGAGTCAAGTGATAACCTACATTTTGTCATTTAGATTGTATTCCTTAAAGCAGGGGTGTCAAACTGGCAGTCCATGGGCCAGTTGCATCACATTCAGGCCATGCCGACTCTGACTCCGCAAAGGCAAAAAACATCATGATACAGTTTGACTCCTGTGCCTTAAAGTAATTTATTAGTCCCTTTAGCACAGGGTGTCCAACTCACGGCCCACAGGCCAGATGCATCATGGGCTAGCCTCGCCCTCACCCGCTTTAGCAAAGGGGGAAAAAGTCCTGATACGTCACATGACACCACCATGACGACATGAGTTTGACACCCCTGCTTTAGCATTATCCCTGGTTATAGTGCTTTGAACTGGTATTCCAAAATACCTTCTACTAGTTGATGATGGGAATTATTATCTGTGTCTCTTGTTCTGGTCAAAAGCTTGGAAATAAATTCCCAGTGCCCTAAACTTAAGAGGAGAAAATAATCCCTGAGACATATAGTT
Source organism: Naja naja (assembly GCA_009733165.1). Classification (NCBI taxonomy): domain Eukaryota; kingdom Metazoa; phylum Chordata; class Lepidosauria; order Squamata; family Elapidae; genus Naja; species Naja naja. The sequence goes on along the minus strand of CM019150.1, from coordinate 197,800,989 downwards.
ATTTATTAATGATTCTTACTATTATTTGCTCTCTTGTCTTCTTGCTCTCAGAAGACATTCCTGTCAATTCTTTTACATATAAAGTTCTTAACATTACTTTTGAGAAAGTAGAATCATGAGCATAATTAATGCCTTGTATGAATAAAACATGATATATAAGACTGTCTTCAATAGATCTTAACACAGGAAGTAGATATTCTTGAATTTTTTATAGCATGCCTCCAAAAAAGGCATAAAAAGTTGAAAGCTTTCTTTTTATATACATTGTTTATTCCTGAATAGACTCTTTCAATTGGGCAGAAACCCGCATATCACTTTCTCTCATGGGATGCTAGTTATCATGACTCTTTATTACCACGTGCAGTGTCATCCCTGGTTTAGCATTAGGGATGTGCATCTTTCAAGTTCTCGGGATCTTATGTGATCACAGCACCTCTTTACCTTTCATTAAAGCATGCTGAGTTTTTTCAAGCTGCTTAGCAGTATGAACAGAACACTATTTTAAAATTCTTTAGACTAAAAACAAACAAATCTTCATAGAACTGCCAAATTCTTATCCAAATGTAGTCATGGGGCACAATATTATAAAAATGTAGGAAGATAATAAGTTACATAAAAAGTAAAGAATAATTTTTTATGTATGTAGATTAAATATTGGAGTTTTCTTTTTCATATGAATACAGGATTATTCAGTTCTCTTAAATTTAATCAACCAACCTCTGCCCTACTTTTCTGCATGTGCAAAAAAGAGAACTCAAGCCAAAACTTATGAATAAACACACAGGAGCAATCTTGGATCTTGTGAATGAGATAAACAGGGGCAACACACTGGTTTAGCATTGCCATTCTGTAATGTACAGGTGTCCACATTCCCTATAACAGGGGCATGAAACTCAATTTTACTGAGGGCTGCTTCAGGGTTATGTTTGATCTTGGTGCTGAGGTGGGCATGGCCAGAGTGGGTGTGGTCAGTTCAACGTCGCTCGTGTCAGGGGAGCCTGTGGTGGCCTGAGTGCTCTGTCAGCGAAAATGGGCTTCCAAGCTCTATTTTCGGCTGTGACAGCCTCCTGCAACCTTCTGACAGTAAAAGCAGAGCTCGGGAGGGCAGTCCTTTGGTGTTTCCATGGCGGCCCCACAGGCCACAACTAACATCCGGCCCGTGTGCCTTCGGTCTGACATCCCTGCCCTATAATAATTAATGGTTGTAACTTGTTGCAAGAAAGGATAAAATGCTGCCTTTGAGAATGCTATTTCTGTACAAATATTGAGTAAAGATGGTCTGCAACCGAGTGTGTCAATTGTGGATGGAGAGTGCCTTTTCACCAAATATGCATGAATAAGAACATAGTTTTTGTTAGAGAGTAAAAGAGAGAAAGGGAGCACAACTATTTCCTTCCTAAGCACTTCTTAACTTTACCAATAACCTGCAGTTGTGGGCCTCATAGCAGCAGGCCTATTTCCAGGTGGAGTCTGGAAATAAACCCCGGAAGCCCTTCTTGCTTTAAGGTATCTTAAATACAAAAAAAAAATAATAATCCCAGTCTGTACCAGAAAATAATTGGCTCAGAGAACTGCTTACATTTTATAGCAATGGACGTACAAATTTATATTTAAGGACCATCTGATTTCAAACTGCACGCTAAAAAATCAACAGGAATGTACGATCCTAAATACTTAAGCAAAAACTCAGTAAAAGATACAGCGGGCAAACATTGTAGTCAGCTCAGCAGTGATTACCAACTCATGCTCCAAATTCACTATAAAATGAAAATCAATATTTCCACAAGTTCCTGCAACATAAAAGATAACCTTCATTGATTTTTCTAGACTTAGGCCGCTCTGATAAAATCTAATATAAATTTTCAACCACAAGGATTTGGATCAGAGCAGAGGTGATAAGTCCTGCGCATCTCTTAAGAGGTGGAGAATTTTTTTTTAAAGTGCACGTTCATACTATTTATAATTTGCCCTGTGCTAGTGAAAGCTTTTCCACCAGTGCTATCAGAAATCTCTTCTAATTTTTATTACTGTGAGGCTAAAGCCTGTTCCAGATAATTTGGAAATTTCAGGGGAATTGTGATAGGGCTGATGGTGCAGCCCAGGCTGACTTGAGAAAAGAGCTAACCCGTAATAGCCTCCATGGCCGTGCTGATTAAATGTTGCTGTAGATGAAAGGGCTGCCATTGCTGCAATAAATTAACCAATCACACAAATCCCAAGTCAGTGCTAATCCTTCCTTGATACTCTGATCCTCTGATCAGCTCAAGGAGGTAAAGAAACTGGCTTGTGACGGTTGGAGTTCTAACCCCTGGATTTCATGTACACAACGAGCTAATGATATCTTGCTGACCAGTTCAATGAGATGAACTTCTCTCAGAACCCTTTGGGAACTCTGTGGCCTCCTCTTTTTTAAAAAAAAATTGACACATATAGGGCAGTATTTTTCTGAGAAGCCACAGGAAAACTGTGAAACATCTTTGAATTAGCATAAGCAGCAGCAAATACCCAAATGCTGAAGATATTTACATCTTAGGAAAGTAGGTGATGAACCAAGAAAGAAACTGAGATATTAAAGGGCAGCTAATTCGTTCCTATGGAATTCTGCAACATTCATGCTGAAAGATAAACTTTTTCCTTTGCCTTAAGTGTTGGAAAATATATCTATAAAGAGGGAATGTGTACATTTGCACACATGTATGTTACACTGAGTGTGGTTATAATTAAAGGTAGACAACTTATTTGTTCAATCAACAGAAAGTCTGAGCACTGTTTTCCCCCTTTGAATGACGGGTTTCCAATACACAGCATATTTTATTGTAAATTCAGAAACTTTTTTTTAATGTTTTAGTTGTTAGAAAAGAAGGGCTCTTGAGTTTTCTTCTGTAAGTGCTTCATTTAAACAGTTTTTGATGTTTTTCATTATGCCTCTTTGTCAGTTCTGAAAGATTAAAACCTATTTATTTTCTTTTGTTTCCCAATATATCCCCACATTTAATTTTACAATATTTCCAGAATCAAACAAACCAGCTGCTTTTCTTTCTAAATTCCGGAGTGTAATTTCTAGGTAATATAGGTAACATCATATAATATATTGAAATGTGGTGCATAATACCTAAATGAACATCCATCATGTTTTGCATCTGTGTTGCCATGCTGGAATCTTGTCGTATGATGTATAAGTTTGACAATGTAGCATGCTATAGGAGCAAGCACAACTTTACACTTTGGAAAAAGAAAACATAAAGTTGTTGTTGATGAAATTAGCCAACAAACCAGTTTTGTAAACTCAATCCTAACACCAAACCTGCTCAATATTGCACTGGATTCTAAAAGATTTACTTAAACATCATTATAATCAGACTGTCAGCCAGCCACTGCATATGTAACACAGAAGCAGTATTGCATTATATGTGCTTAAAGAAAATTTTCGGCTATGAATGTGGTATGTTTGTATCACTGTTGGCTATCAAGTACCTGCTTCTTTCTTTCTGCTGGCAAGTTTTAATCACAATGAACTTTAGGACTTTTTTTTTGCCCCTATCAAAACGCATACATACACAAACATATGAATTTATTTATATTATTCGTATACATAAAATGTGGCAGCACATATACTAAAATTGGAATGATACATAAAAATATTCCTCCAAGCAGAATTAGAATCTAAACAGAAACTACAGTCAATGGCAAATATTTATAAGATAAATAACTTTTGTCCATTCAGGAGTTATTGTTAATGTAACTGGTACTACCAATAATTTGTACCTTGATAATGTTGTTATAGTCACTGCTGCTAGTTCCGATTATTTATATTATTTCTTACTTATTACTATTGCTTGCTTGCTTGCTTACTTACTATTAATTGTTATTGTCCCAAAGGTGCTTTTTGAAAGGCAACTGGACTTTTGTTGATTGCTTTTTTTCCTTGAAGACTCTCTTTTTTTCTTTGAGCTGAAGAAGCTTCTTAAATGAGAATTGAAACGTCTTCAAGGAAAAATAAAGAAATTCTAGTTGTCTTTTGGAAAAGCACCTTTGGAACAGCTATGATCTGGGTGACTGAGAATCTCCATAGACATTCCTATTGTTTTTCTACTTTTCCATCCTTAGATGCTGGTCCTGAAGACTCACTATTCCCTTTTTGTTTGGGGAGCTGGCAAAGAGTATCTTACTATTGGATTTACAAAAAACATGAGAAAAACTTTTGCAGGAATCAATTAGTAAGAATATAAACAAACCAGTATTTATTCTGCAAGACAATGTTTCAGACTTATACAATGATCTCAGGAAAGATCTCAAGAAAGTTTTACTGAGGATTGTAATGACCATCTATGATCAGTATGATTTGGTTCAAAATACTACTCATAAATAGGAATTGGATCCATTATTTTGGAAGTAGGTTAGAAAAATTTATTCACATTTTGAATTAATAATAAACCAAATGCCATCTTAACACTAAACTGTTGGTAATTAATAAAGCTGGTTTCAACAAATTATAAGCAAGAGATATCTGGTTTATTTAGGTTTGGTTCATTTAGGTTTGGAATACATTGGAATGGAATGGGGTGGGGTGGGTGGGGTGGGATGGAATATTGCTTGTGAAGGCTTGTTGCTTGGAAAAACAGCATATAACTAATAAATGTAAATAATATTAAATTACTGAATTTATTAATGATCTAAGTCAGGCAATAATTCCAAACTTATCTTGGCCACATCCACATAAGAGGAAAAAGGAAGGGGGAAAATAAAATCATTCTAAATATCACTAAAGTTTATCCCAATAATCTTCCTGTTTGTCACACTCAACACTGTGAATGTAGAGTTACTTAGAAATTAGATTAATATCTTTATAGGAAACTAAAATATTAGCAAATCTGTAATACATTATGCAGTATCACTTTAAGATCTGTGCAAAATATTCATCAAGGAACTTTGCTCATGAATTAAATAGATTTCTGGATCAGCTCCTTAAAGTCATAAGGCACTTGCAGCCAATCATAAAGTTTCTTGAAGGCCATATCAAGTTATTCAGCAGCTGATCTTAAGAAGACTTTGGAAGAGCCTTGAAGCCACAGTGCTGTTGCTTCTTGTATCTATAGCTTTGGCTGATTTGTGGCTTTGAGGAGAAGATCCAATAAAATGAATTATTTGCAAAGTCTTACCATAGTTGTTCTTTCTTTTTCTGGATACAAGACAAATAGCATATTGCCACAGCATTTTTTACAGAGGACACATTCTTGCTGAGAAAAGTCTTTTAAGTTCAAGAAATGCATCTTTTTTCTTAACGAAGAAATAATTTGTGGAATGTTGTATGATGAATGTAATGCTATTACTGCTTTCCAAGTTTACTCTTATATGCTTCTTGTCATTATTACTATAGTCCAACTGGCTTTGTTGTCTTGATGTCACTGGCTTAACTAGACAAGCAATAGTCAAAATGAGGCATCTTCCCTGTATGATGTCAGGCTTTGGACTATTATGAGATGGTTCAGAAAATCAGACTAGAATACAACAATAAGGGCCACTAGTTAATAATAAAATATATAATATATATAACTGTCTGGTTTGGTTCTACAACCGAACAGGACAGACACAGACTTCAGAAGATAATTAGGACTGCAGAAAAAATAATTACTATCAACCTGCCTTCAATCGAAGACCTGTATACTGCATGAGTCAAAAAGAGGGCTGTGAAAATATTTACCCCCATATCCCAGACATAAACTGTTTCAACTCCTTCCCTCAAAACGACGCTATAGAGCATTGCACACCAGAACAACTAGACACAAGAACAGTTTCCTCCCGAATGTCATCACTCAGCTAAGCAAATTATTCCATCAACACTGTCCAACTATTTACAAAGTCTGCACTACTATTACTATTAATCTTCTCATCACTCCTTATCACCCATCCCCTCCCACTTGTGACTGTATGACTAATTTTGTCGCTTGTATCCTTACGATCTATATTGACTGTTTCCTAGTATGATTTGATTGCTTATTGTACCCTATGACTATTATTAAGTGCTGTACCTTATGATTCTTGACTCTTGATGAATGTATCTTTTCTTTTATGTATACTGGGAGCATTTGTACCAAGACAAATTCCTTGTGTGTCCAATCACACTTGGCCAATAAAAGAATTCTAATTCTAATACAACCATAGTATCAAAGACATTGCATGTCTGAGAAATTTATCACTTAAGGCATGGTGAAAGAATAGGTTGGGAAGTGTAGGAATGAAAACAACTCAGTTATACATTTTATGGCAATCTGAACTACCAAAATGCAACTTACATCTGAAACTCTGGACACACTGGTTTACATCCAGCAAAAGGAGGACATGTTCTCTTTTTTTGTTTTTGTGCCTGTGCCAGGCGTAGCCTTAAAATCAAATATTGTCCAGCTTTGTGAGTATTTTGCTTGTTCTTTTTTTGGGGGGGGGGCAGAGGATATTTTCATAAGAGTGGTCATTTAAACCTTTCTGTGTGTGTCTTTCTAAATTCTCTGCTTCTTTCTTTCCCTCGACAATCAATACGATTGACAATGTCTTATTTCCTGATTCTAGCAATCAGCTTCAATCTATCCTCTGTTGTCTGTATATCACATGACTCAGGATACATTTCTATAACAAAATTTCAAAAGCCTGTGACCCTTGATTCTGTACTATTGCTAGTATATGTTCTTGAAAATAAAAATTTTGTTGGAAAAATATTACGGTGGTAAAAACCAGCTTTTCTGATGCTAGAAAAAGTAATTATGTATATAATTATGTATATGTATGTATGTATGGATGGATGTATTTGGCAGTTGACGTTATACCTTTTTATCAAAGATACAAAGAATAGTAAATAGTAACTATAGATATAGTAAATAGTGGGGGGGGGTTGTTTTAACTGTGGGGTTTTTAACTTTAATTTGGCTTTAATCTGTTTAATATGTTTTTAGTTAATTTATTTATTGTTATATTTTTAGCTGTGAGCCTCCCCGAGTCCTTTTTGGAGAGGGGGCTGCATATAAGTCGAATAAATAAATAAATAAATAAATAAATAAATAAATACTATAGATATAGTAAATAGTAACTATATAGTAACTATATAGTAAATAGTAACTATATCCTCCTTTCCTTCCATTTGTCCTCCTTTCAAATTCTCAGTGCCCTCCTTTGTGTGTTCAGATATACAAGATTGTAACAAAAAGAACTAGAGCAGAATTAAACTTCAGAAATTTGCCTTGCAAGAATGCTACATGAGTTGCAGATATTTGGCGTCTCTTCAACATAAGATTATCAAAATCAGTGGTGGGATTCAAATTTTTTTTACTACTGGTTCTGTGGGCATGGCTTGGTGGACGTGGCATGGGAAGGATATTTTAAAATCTCCAGTCAGAGGTGATATTTGCGGTTCTCCGAACTACTCAAAATGTCTGCTACTGGTTCTCCAGAACTGGTCAGAACCTGCTGAATACCACCTCTTATCAAAATGTTGTTAGCCCTAGAAGACATGATCAAACCAGTCATTTACTGTATATTATTATTACTGAGTTTTCTGACACAATTTAACCTCCTCACTTTTATTTAAAAAAGAACCATCTCTATTACATAATTAACCCATGCATCATCATGATCATTTTAGCCATTGTCTATCCCCTGTAGGATGAAGGCCTCTTCCGCATGTTTCCAACCAATATGGTCCTAAAACCCATTCATAATTAATCTGTTTACTCCTTAACACAAAGTTATCCAAGTTTTGTTTCAAAAATTCTTTTGCATCATATATTTTTTCCACGCGTCACAAACTACAAGAAAGTTCATAAGACTTGTCAAGTCAGTATTCTTTTAACTTCAGTACCACTGCATTATTGTAAAGGTCAATCTGATCATGATGTTATCCTTCCTCAGAAAGCAGGTTAATGAAGTAATCACATAACAGACCCAGAGATGCTCACAAGAAACATGGTCAACATGAAACTTTTAGAGTGAAATTAGCAGGACAGATGATGCTTAAATATTTGAGAAATACTAACCTGCAAAATAATGCATGATTTCTTATTGCAAATATTAAGGCAAACAAATCATTATTAATATATTTATTTAGAATGTGATCGAATATGTATGCAATAAAGGGATTATTTATACTCGAATCAAAATTTTGCATTGTATCATTGAAGTAGTCTGTCCTTGCAAGATAGCATATTGACATTTTATGTGAAAATAGGAGGTCAATCTGTTTTCCAAAGCATCTGAAGATGGGACAAGAAGCAATGGATGGAAATTAATCAAGTAGAGAAGCAACCTCGGACTAAGGAGAAATTTCCTGACAGTTAGAACAATTCATCAGTGGAACAACTTGCCACCAGAAATTGTGGGTGCTCCATCACTGGTGGTTTTTAAGAAGAGTTTGGACTGTGATTTATTTGAAATGGTATAGGGCAGAGGTGTCAAATTCGCATCATCACGGTGGTGTAACGTGACATATCAGGACTTTCCCCCCCTTCGCTAAACTGGGCTTGGGCAGGCCCAGCACGTGACGCATCTAGCCCGCAGACCACAAGTTTGATACCCGTGGTATAGGGTCTCCTGCTTGAGCAGTGGTTTGGATTAGAAGACCTTCAAGGTCCCTTTCAACTCTGTCATTCTGTTAAGCATTGCATGATGAACACACTAGGAATACTTTCAAATGGCAACTACAACTTCTATAAAGAGTCTGCGAAATAAGCTCACAAACAATTTTTGCTTAATGCACCACATACATAGTTTGGAATTTCCTTGGGCATAATTATAGCAATAGCAATAGCACTTAGACTTATATACCACTTTAAAGTGCTTTACAGCCCTCTCTAAGCGGTTTACAGAGTCAGCATATTGCCCCCAACAATTTTGGGTCCTCATTTTACCCACCTCGGAAGGATGGAAGGCTGAGTCAACCTTGAGCCAGGTGGGATTTGAACTGCCAAATGGTAGGCAGCTGGCTGCAGAAGTAGCTTGCAGTACTGCACTCTAACCACTGCGCCACAGAGACTATAAGCCATACTTGTCATTTATGACTGCTTAATGAGGATTTACAAATTCAAAACAAAACATGTTGTACAGTTCCATGTAGAGGATTAACAGTGGTCAACTTTCCCATAAAGATTCACAAAGATATTTTCATGTTTCAGAAAGTAGTATTAAGAAAAAAAGAAAAAGCCTAAATGCCCTTGAGAAGACATGGTAAAACAGCAGATTTGGGACATTAGTTTCAAGTATGTTACAAATCTTTATTAATAAATACATTAAATCCCATTTTATTGCATAACGTCTTGTTAACATTTTATGAAAATGCCAGATAAAGTAATATTTTTCTTTCTAGAATTATATTCCTATTTCATTATATGTTCTATACTCTGTCCCATAGGTCAATTGCAGGATTTAAGCTTTCTGCCTCATTAAAATTTGAGTAGTTAAAACATGGAGACAGAAGTTGGATAATTCCCTTTTTCAAAGTTATAATTAATGATTCTACCTGATTGCCACATTTCTACAATCCATCTAAAAAAATATTTCATGGAGATGGTCAAGGGGTCTAAATGTCCTAAAAATAAAGACTCTTTATCTTTTTGTGCTTCAGTGGCTAAAAAATGCAGGACCATCCCTACCTTCCAGTTGAGTATTTCTAGCTAGAAGCTGCTATCAGAAACCTAAATAACAAAAATATGCAAACTTGCACACTAATTCCCTTTGGAGATAGATCTTGGCTGCAGCCCTGTCATAAATCAGAGAATTTCGATATGAAATGAGGCAAGCAGCTCTAATCATTTCTGCATTTCAAATTGGATCACTGGCTCAATCACGGGGCTTTTTAAACTGCTTGCCTAAGAGCAAATGTGAGGCGGGAGATAATTCTGAAGAAATCTCTTCTTTTGTGGCCATAGAACTCTTTTAACTGTTTCAAGACTGAAGGCCACATTCCAGTGATAATAACATATATCTGCTGGAAGAGATATGGATCCTTAAAGACATTTTCTTTCTCTTTCAACTCATAGAATTCCATCAATATCTGCATACATTATATTATATATGTGTGTCTGTGTGTATATATATGTGTGTATGTGCGTGCGAAATTGTATGCATATGGATATTTATGTGCATCAAAAAGAGGGAGAGAAAAGAAGGGAAAAACATTATGACATATAACCATCACATATTTTCCCCTATAATTTTCTCCTTCTTTCTGCTTTATTTGGTATTGCTTTCAAATGCTCTCTTCCTGGACAGTTAACTTTTGTGTGGGTTTTGCATGGTAGGGAAATGTATTTAAAGGTAGGATTATAATGTGAGCAAAATATTCCTGCAAGGTTTATTTGGGCTGTTCTCTAACAATCGAGTGAAATTATTTTTCATGTGAATTTTGCTGCAGAAAAACAAAACAAAAACATCTGGAATCAAACCCACAGGAAAAAGAAAACCCCAAAATTGAAAATGTTCTTTATCAAACACACAGCAGGGTTCAAGTTCTTCTTCCTTAAAAGCACTGATTTTCTATTTTCATATCTTATCTGAACCCCTGGATATGATTTATCTGGGGAAAAATTAGCCTGGATGTCAATTACACTGTAAACAACATCTATCTTGATCCTCATTTTTTTTAGCAGTGAACATCTTTTATTTCTACAGCCCCACTGCAATTTCAGTGTCTTCACTACAGTGCTTCGAAATTGAATTTAACTCTATTATCAGCAGCCTTTTGTAATCTCATGTAAGCCTAATAGTGATCAGATAGAATTTTAAAGCTAAGCTTCCTGCATTTTAAGGACTAATTTAATGTTTATCAAATTTTTGCTTTAGAGAGTTAAAAAAAATCCTTATCAGTTCCTTTTTGTCTCCTATTTTCACCACCCTAATGTCTACCAAATATTGTACTTCCTTCTGGGAACTTGCATTTTTCTCTGGGTTAGATAATTTTTTTTCATTACTTTCATTTCCTTGTTTGGTTCATGTTTAGTGTACAACAGATGTGTGTGTGAGAGGCAGAAATGCAGAGATATCATTTTAATTTTTATTTATTTATTTATTTATTTTATTAGACTTGCGCCCTTCTCCGAAGGACTCAGGCAGAACATATAAAAAGAACATATATACAATAAAAAGATATTAAATAAAGACAAGTCTAAATTACAAGAAACATTAAAAACAATTAAATTACAATAATGAACAATGCTATTAAAACAACCCTCCCCCATGGTCAATCCAGGCGGCCTGCTGAAATAGCCAAGTCTTCAGGTCTCGGCAAAGGAGCGGAGATCAGGGGCCAAGCGAAGATCCGCAGGAAGCTGATTCCATAGGGCGGCCCCACAGAAAAGGCCCTAGCCCTGGGAACCACCAGCCGACAATGCCTGACCGACGGTATTCCCAGGATGCCCCTCAGTGGAATGAATGTGATGCAGGCAGGTGGCGTTCCCGCAAGTACCCTGGACCCAAGCCATTTAGGGCTTTATAAGTTATTACTAACACCTTGAAGGAAACCCGGAAGGCAACCGGCAACCAATGCAAGTCATGCAAGAGGGGTGTAACATGGGAGTATCGGGATACCCCCATCACAGCACTGCGCATTCTGCACCAGCTGCAACCTCTGAGTAATCCGCAAGGGTAGCCCCATGTAGAGCATTGCAGTAGTGATTCTGGAAGTGCGAGGCATGGGTGACCATTGAAGGGCATCTCGGTTCAGGGGAGCTGGAGAACCAGCGAACCTGGGTGAAAGCCCCCTGGCCACAGCTCCCACTTGCTCCTCCAAATTGAGCTGTGCATCCAGGAGGACACCCAGATTCCTCGCCCTATCCACGGAGGGTAACACCTCCTCCCCCATGACCAAAGATGGCACATCCACTGAACACCGAGATGCCGGTAAGAACACTCAGTCTTGGCGGGTTGAGCCTGAGTCTGTTACTCCCCATCCAGGCCTGCACCGCCTCCAGGCACCGGGACATCACCGAGAGAGCATCACTGATCTGGTCTGGGGTGGAGATATACAACTGGGTATCATCTGCATATTGATGATACCTCACCCAAAACCACAGATGATCTGGCGGTTTCATGTAGATATTAAACAGGAGAGGTGAGAGAACCGACCCTGGGGCACCCACAAGTGAGGGGCCTCGGGAGGATCTCTGCTCTCCTGCAACACCGACTGCAAGCAGTCCGAAGGTAAGGAGAGAACCACCGTAAAGCGGTGCCCCACTCCCAACCCCCGGAGCAGCAGAAGGATACCATGGTTGATGGTATCGAAAGCGCTGAGAGATCTAAAAGGACCAGGACAGAGGAAAAACCCTGTCCAGAGCCCTCCAGAGATCATCCACCAGTGCGACCAATGCTGTCTCGGTGCTGTGTCTGGGCCTGAAACCCGATTGGTACAGGTCGAGATAATCAGTTTCCTCCAGGAACAGCGGAAGCTGCTGAACCACATCAACAACCTTCGCTAAAGCGAGGTTGGAGACTGGACGGTTGTTCAAAACGGCAGCAGGCTTCTTGAGGAGGGGGTCTCACCACGCCTCTTTCAGGGTGGCGGGAAACCCCTCAAAAGAAGCGCTTGACAACTGCCTGGAGCCAACTGTAACCTCCTTGGAGGCATAAACCAACCAGGAAGGACACGGGTCCAATAAACATGTGGTGGAAGACAGCCTCTGCATGATCCTGTCCACTTCATCCAGGGAGACAGGGTCAAACTCAACCCAGATAGAATCCACAAGACTCATCGCCACTCCATCATCCAAACCCTGCCAGTCGGAGTCCAAGCCGCCCGAATCTGGCGATCTTATCCACTAGATGTAAACTAAATTCTCCGCTCTGCCCAGAGGGTCCCCCTCTCCTCCAATTGCAGGAGGGAGCAGTGACCCTGAACAGGGCTGAGGCGATCATCTGCGAGCAGAGAAGGAGCACATCTCGCTGCTCTAATCGCTTCCAGGTAAGTCCTAATATAGGCTCTTAGCTGGAGATCAGACTCAGAATGACTAGTCCTCCACCTGGGCATCTCCTCCCGCTTCATCCTGAAGCTCCTCTGAAAACCAAGGAGCCAAGCGAGGTCTGGCGAGGAGAGGCCAAGGGGACAACCGGAGGCTGCCGAGGCCTGTTGCCAGGCAGCCACCAAGGTCTCAGCCGGGCTGTGGTCAAGGGAGGTGGGCAAGAACCCCAGGGCTGTCTCGGGTCCATCAGCCTGGGGAACCATCGTATCGGCTCCTCATCCCAGCAGCGAGGAGCAGCTGATTGGAAGACCAGCCTCAGGAGATAGTGATCTGTCCATGATACGGGTAGAGTAACCAGAGATCCACCCCCAGATCACTACACCACTGCCCGAGATAAAACCAGGTCGAGCATGTTCCTCCCTCATGGGTGGGCCCTGAATCACCTGGGTCAGGTCCATGGCTATCATGGATGCCAAGAACTCCCGAGCCAATCCAGACGCCCCCCAGAGAGGGCAAGTTGAAGTCCCCAGGACAATAAGCCTGGGAAACTCCACCGCCACCCCGAGAGGGCATCCAGCAGCTCGGGAAGGGCCAAGCGCAGCTGGGGACAGGTACACCAACAACAGGCCCAACCGACCACCCGGGCCCAACCTCAGGAGGAGGGACTCACACCCGCCAATCTGAGGGACAGTGGCCTCCCTTGGAAACAAGGTCTCCCTAATAACAATGGCAACTCCTCCGCCCCTTCCCTGGGTTCATGGCCGGTGCAGCACCCGGAAACCTGGGGGACATAGATCACACAGAGGGACCCCCCTCCGGTCCCAACCAGGTCTCCGTAATACATGCCAGATCCGCAGCCTCCTCCTCAATGAGTTCATGGAGGAGGGGGGCCTTATTAGCCACAGATCTGGCGTTTACATACACCAGCCTGAGCCCAGGGACCACACCTCCCAAGATCCCAGGGGAGCGGGCAGAGACCTGAGGGTCGAGCTCCACCGCGTAACAGCAGGGCGCTCCCAACATATAATTTGGCCCTCTGTCTTGCCCACCCCTGCCATAACCGATCACCCTAGGGATTATTGATCCCTCCCTGCTCAGTGCGGGCCCCATGGCCCCTTCACCCCACCCCTCCACTACGAGACCCCTCACCGGCCTGGACAAACCAGACTCTACCAAAAAGGGCTGAACCCCAACCCTCCTCCCTAACCTATTAAAACACCAAATTAAAAATTTTAAAAGTCGGCCCTTTCCCAATTTAAAATTTAACCCCTTGGTTGTGCCATGCCACCTCTCGGGATCCTAGGATCCGTCATTAAGGTAAGCTGTCGGTAACCTGGTGGGCCAATTCAAGGACAAGGGCGCAGTCCTGAGGGCCCATAACTCCGCTAGCGAGTAAACAACCATAAACAATAGGTCACAATTCATAGAGGGTGGAGATGGAATAAAAAACGTCCAACGGCAAAAGTGATAGATGTTACACTGATGTAAAGTGTCTAGGTGAAGAATAAGCGGTCCAGGTATCAGTGTCCCAAAAGTTCCACACTACGAACAGACCTCTCACACCTGTTCAGGGCCCGAGTCAAAATGGGCAACCCACCACTCTCTCACCGCGGTGGTCAGAACAAAATTGGAACTGATGGGTCAATAATTAAACCCCACTGTTCTCTCACAATAGAGGGTAGTCCTCCCATTGCCCTCACACCACAATGGGGCCCAACCTGAAACCGCATCCTGAAGAGGGAAAGGATCAAGATGGATTAAAGACCAAAGAGACTGATTCAAAGATGACACTGCACCCACAAGAGTGCAGACAAGAGAGTCCGGGCAACCCAAAGGCAGCAAGAGGCAGACATAGTAGATGAGCCAGGAATGACACCAAAAGTAGGCAGGAAGTCCAGATAGAGAGTCCAAAGATAGCGTAGCTGTTAATATTGCCATCAGGTCCCAGGTCCAGAGCTGAAGAAACCGGCCAACCGTGGGGGTCTCGCCTCCGATGTCAATATCAAACTCCGACCCCCAACAGGGCAGTGCCAGCTCAGCCTCCACATCTACCTGGGTTCCCACCGAGGCTGACAAGGCCTTCAAAGCAGTTAGGCCGAAGGGGCCTCCAAAAACACCCCCTAAACAGCTGGGAGCATCGTCGGCCAGCCCAGGAGCCAACAGCAGCAGCACCCAAGGCTGCTGCCACCGGCAACATAGCCCCCGCCACTGTAGCCTTCGCAGCCAACAAGACCGCCGAAGGTGCTGGAATGACCACCACGGCCGGAGCCTCCATTAGAGCAGCCGCCGTCTCCGCTGCCTACATCGCCTCCGCCACTGCCGCAACCTCCGCCGCCACAGCCTCCCCAGCTGGCGAAACCGACGCTGCGACCGGAGCCTCCGCCGAAGCAGCCGTCATCACCGCTGCCTCTGCTGCCCAAGTCACCACCGCCGCCGCCGCCGAAAAGGCTGCCGTCACTGTCGCTGCCCCAGCCGCCGTAGCCTCCGCAGCCGCTAAGGAAGCTGCCGAAGCCCTCAATGCCACCAGGCCCCCACCGAAACAGCCGCCATTTCCCGCCGCCGGGACCAGCGCTGAGAATAAACACCCGGCAGCAACTCACCAGTGGTCCAGCCGGGCTGAGAACAGCTCGGTTTCACGCCTGAGCTATCCTGAAGAAAAAACCCGGAGAGCTCAACAGCGTCAGGAGAGTCTCCACCGCCAAAAGCCGCAAGAACGAACAACCACCCCCAGGAGTTCACTCAGCCAGCAGCCACCATGTTGGGCATTACTAATTACTAATTACAAGAACATGATAAATTAGAACATCATGTATTTAAGGAAACTTTTTTTCTAATGTATATCAAAAGCAGCTTTATTATAAATTTTGAAAAAAATAATCTACCATTCACCTTTTTTCAGGAAAAAATTATCCCAACACCAACCATGATATATACATGTGAACAAGGGACTACATTTATATGAAGAATGAACATGATAGCCATTAATATTATTTACAAAAACAGACCTATTTTCAGTCATGTATTATCTCAGGAAAACAAGCTGATTTTTGTCTTGTTCTGTCACAAAGGCTATAGGTCAGGGGTGTCAAACTTGATTTCATTGAGGGCCACATCAGGGTTGTGTTTGACCTTGGCTTGGGGGCATGGCCAGCTGGACATCATTCATGTGGGGGCACCTATGGGAGCCCAAGCACTCTACAAGCGGGCTCCTGAGTTCTGTTTTCGGCTGCGACAGCCTCCTGCAACCCTCTGCCAGTGAAAACAAAGCTCAGGAAGGCCATGCTTGGCCCTCCTGAGCTCTGTTTTCCCTGGCAGAGGCACCATGGCCCAGTCCTTCACTGTTTCTAGGGTGGCCCCGCAGGCCAGATCTAAGAACCAGATCCGGCCTGCGGGCCTTGAGTTTCACACCCCTGCTATAGGTTATTTTTACCAATTTAAAAACCAGAAACATTTACAATATTCTCTAACTGAGGTATGGAACCACAAGTTTGTGACCAGAATGGGATATAAGGTATTCAAATGTGGTCAAACTTTCATTAATTAAATTGAAAGTGCCAAGAAGGTACCAAGTGAAATCTGGCATTCTGTTACTCCCCTAGATAGAAGGAAAAACAAATGAAAAGTGAGTAGCAGAATGACTTTTTGCCTTGGTACCTTCAATTAGTTTAATGAAAATTTGACCCGCATTAGTTTATCTTTGACGAATTAGGCTACATTAGTCTATCTTTGACAAATACAATGAAAAGGAATATTATCATTAGAGGAAATTATATTGCCATGCAACTTCAGTTTGGCTAGTACTGACAAAGTGGATTCTATGCATTTAGCCTACTTATAACTATTAGAAAAAGGTTGTGTAAAATGCTATTCTAACGGAACATTCTTCATGTTTTCAAAAAAAGTGTCAATCCGTTGAAGTTCTGATACATACTGTCAATTTCAGGACATCACCACTGAATAACAGCTGTAATTGAAAAAAATATGTGTCCATAATTGTAGACTTGATGCGACAATATTAAAGAACGTCGCAAGTGAAATTAGTATTATGCTAATTGTCCAAGAGCAGATCACAAAGTTGGAAAGGGACATAATTAGAGGTTCATAAGGAATTCTGCTGACCAATAACTAGCAAAGTATTTACAATTCTACTTGGCAGCTACATACAATATTTGCTGTTTCCCACTTGCTAGTCTTTTTACTCACAACTGAACAGAGTAATTTTCTCAGTGTTTTTTTTTATTTTTGTGTGTGTTTCATAAAGAGAACAAGAGAATATCTCCAAAGATGTATTCTTCTTGAAATAAATAAGGAAATACTTGATTTGGCTCCTCCTCATTTTTTTTGACATTTCTATAAATGCAAAAAGAAACCTCTGAAAGTTCAGCATGCAGTTATATCTGAAAATTTACCATGCAAGATTCAGAGGAGGGGGCTGCTGTGGCCCCTTATGCTCATCTAGCTATTATGGTTAAATACTTATGATAATGACATATTATCTTTCTAATCCTTTCCATTTTTACTTTGCTGGAAAAGACACAAAACTTCAATATCTCCACATGCAAAAGTAGGAGATCTTTTAATGTATAACATCAGCTGACACTTCTCCCTGAACTACAGAGAACAGAGCAAAGTAATTAAGTAGATTTATTTAGCTGCTTCCTAGTTCAATTTGAAGAACAGAGATGGCATTTTAGAGATGCCACTACGTTTTCCAAAACTTTTAAGATGTAATAGTGTTAAGCATGACAGGAGCACTGCTGCAGTGGATACCAATTTAACATATACATATATAAATACAATTATAACTTTGGGCGGGGGAATATAATTGTATCTATATGCTGCCCAGAAAATTCTATGTAATAATCCTTAGGGTAGGCATTTCTACAACATAATACCATAATAAATCTGCACTGAATTAACAAAGCTTTTGCTGCAGTTTCTGAGCTGTGGGTGTGACCTATTACCACGATCCTGAAGTTACCTGTCCTCTTTCCTTCTCATTTAAATGTATGAATAAGTGGCAGAAATATATGTGCAGAATGATTACAACATTCTGCTAAGACATCTGGTTAGAAACAGATATTCCTAATCATCACCAAGAGTGGCATAGAAGCAGACAGATTTACACTTAGAATAGTCTGTCTGCTTTAAGAGTAAACACTAATTATATTTATCAGTAATTCTCAATTAGAAAGAGATTATTATTTACAAAAATATTTTGTTTAAAACCCACCTATGAGTAATCAAAATTACCATGTGTTTTAGTCATAGTAAAAAGGCTGCAATATTTATGTTGCAATCCTAAGTATGCATATTCAAAATGAAGTCTCATTAAATTGAAGTCTCATTGTTAGGTGTGCACAAGATGGCAACTAACATCAGTTAATTGTAAATAGAAAATGTTCATGCCTGGAGGTCTTTAAATGAAAAAAAGAAGATTCTTTTAGCACATCACATGCCTGCAAGATAAATAAGCCATCTTTAGCTTAAACATCAATTTACACAGGAAAAATGGCTTACTTTAAAAAGAATATAGAACCTCATCAACTAAAAATAAAAACACAAAAGGATCAAAATCTGCAATAACAGAATCACAGTAGAAACATAAAATGGGGAAGATGGGGAATTTCATATCAGAAATCACTTGTTCCTAGCTTGAGAACTTATTCTCGCCATTCCATAACAGATTTAAACTTTATACTACCCCTTCATTTTCTCTCTCTTCTTTCTTTGTAAGTACCAGATGCTTCTTTGCCTCTCTACTTCTGCTTGTATGTGCCTGGAGAACATTGTGTCTCTTCTTCCATTTCTATTTTTTTCACATGTTGGGTGTGACAACATCTTGCCCCATTCTGGCCTCTCCACCATCCTTCCTCCAAATTTAGAATATCAGAAAGTGAAGGTGTGTGTGTGTGTGTGTGTGTGTGTGTGTGTTCTATTTTTTCTTCAGCTGAAGCTGATGGGAGCTTCCTCCTTTCAGGCCTCATGTTAACTCCTTTTTTCTGACTACGGACAGTACAAAATTGTTCCATCACTTGTCCTTTAACCGAAACTCTCCTCATTTAAGAATTCAAAGTGCGGGACAGACTCCTTATTCAAGGAGTTATTATTGTTATTATTGTTGTTGTTGTTAACCAGTTGTTTTGCTGATAGTTTTCCCAACAATTAGGGTATTGCTATAAGGTGGCATTCATAATGTTCCTCCATTTGACTAGAGGTGATGGTCAGAGGACAGGTGGATTTTGTATTCAGCAGCTGAAATTCAGCATTTCAAAAAAATGTGCTGCAAATTGTGGGCCTTTGTTAATGACCAAGCAAACTGTAGTTCCACAAAACTTGCTGAATAAATAGATGAGCCATTTTACCAGCTAAGGGAAGCCAAGCAGAGAAATAAATGGGCCATCTAAGAAGAGAGATCTACTATCATCAGAATGGCATTCAGATTTCTGACCTATGGTAGGTCAGTTAACTGTCCAAAGAAATTTAATCCCATGAATTCTGTAGGATGCAAACGTCAAGAGGTTTGCTGGTTGAAGGCGTGGCATAGGAGCAGATGTGGCAAAAGTAGGTTTTAAAATGTGCTCCAGTGCTGGGTCCCAAAGGTCATGGAAATGAGATGGATCTTCTGAATAATCCAAAATGCCTAACTAGCCAGCTATCATAACAGAAGTGTAACTTTTCTTCCCTCAAGGGAAGAGTGATATATGTAATTCAATTCCCCCAGTTCCAAGAAAGCTACCCTTAAATTCTGGAATAAATACTAAAAGCATAGAGGACACAGTGCTTAGTAGCCACTAAGCATAAAGTAGCATCCAGCCAATTAACTTAAAATCTTAAAAATCTTGAAAAGCTAAGCAGAATTAGACTTGCATAATACTTGCATGGAAGAACACTAGAAAATTCCACATTTGTCAGATGAATGTGATCAGAGAGAGGGATTCTGAATATCTATTCCTCTAATCCAGTGTTTCTCAACCTTAGACACTTTCACATATGTAGACTTCAATTCCCAGAATTACCTAGACAGCCAGGCTTCAAGTTCGCACATCTTTCAGTTGCCAAGGTCGAGAAACATAGCTTTAATCAAACTTACACAGATATGATCAATTACTACTTAATTTGAAACTTCCCTATACTTTCTTTCTGAAGAAAATAAAAATAACTCCATGGCTTGTTTTCTATCCCTGCATGGTTACTGGGTCAAACATTCATTGCAAATTGGATTGTGCGTACTGGAGAGTTAACATTTCTCAGAAAGCAATGATCTAATGAAAATTAACTGTAGTCTCACACTCAGAATACAGTTAATTTGTTAGGAGTGGCACATGTATGAATTTAGCAAATAGTCTAGAGCTATTACTGGCCTCCACAATTGTTTAATCAATTCCCAACTTCAGTTTTACTCCTTTCTGATGTTAAAGGATAATTGAGCCTAAAAATAATTTTAAAAATAGGTAGTATTAAAGTATTTTAACAATAATTCTTACTTCTGCTCTTTTTCCATCATTGGAGCTAATATTGCTATAAATAACAATCCTAAGCATCCTCTTATCCAAACATTGATTGGGTCCAAATCTGCTTATTAGCTCACATAGCTTCAAACATAGAGAAAAGTAAAGTCTTACACTTAGGCAAGAAAACTCAAAAGAACATGTACAGATTAGGTGAAACCATTTTTAATAGCAGTAACTGTGAGAGGGATCTTGGAGTCCTAGTGTGCAATCAATTAAATATGGGCTAGCAGTATGAGGCAGCAGCCCAAAAAGCCAATGCAATCCTAAATTGCATTAGCAGAAGAACTGAATCAAGATCATATGAGATACTAATTCCACTCTACAAAGCCTTAGTAAGACCATATCTAGAATACTGAATCCAGTTTTGGTCACTACACTATAAAAAGATGTTGAGTTTCTAGAAAGAGTGCAGAGAAGAGCAACAAAGATGATTAGGGACCTGGAGGCTAAAACATATGAAGAATGGTTGCAAGAACTGGGCATAGCTAGTTTAGTGAAGAGGAAGACCAGGGGAGACATGATAGCAGTGTTCCAATATTTGAGGGGCTGTCACAAAGAGGACTGGGTCAATGGATGAAAACTGATTAAGGAAAGCTTCAACCTAGAAATAAGGAGGAATAAGGACAGTGAGAAAAATCAACCAATGGAAAAGCGACTTCAGAAGTTGTGGGAGCTTCATCACTGGAGGCCTTCAAAAAGAGACCTGGCAGAAATGGTATAGGGTCTCCTGCTTGGGCGGGGGAGTTGGACTAGATGACCCACAAGGTCCCTTCCAACTCTGTTATTCTGTATCATTCTGTAAATCCGGCCTAAGAACAGGATGACTTTCTGAATACCTAAAAAGAATAGATGACATACAACTTATCCCCATTTTACTTCTGATCCTGGTATTATTAGAATAACACTAAAAAGAATGCCTACTGTTTTCTCCCTGGTATCAAGAACATTTGTTGTTTCAGCAATTAAACTTTTAAGTTAGGAAATGAAGGCAATTGTTTAATGTTACAAATCCAATAAACTGTAAGACTTGCGGCCAGCTTGTCCAAAAGCCACTAGATGACCATCCTCTGATCTAGGTGTTTGCTCAAGGACTATCTTAAATGGCATCCTGCTTCCAAGTACACTTCTACGTTAATCTGTGACAACAGGATATTCACATGTCAACAAGACAAATGCCTAATGGGGAATCCTGCTACCAAGAAATAAAGTGCACCATTCAAACTGCCAATAAAAAAGAAATTTAGAAAAGATTGAAAGTTTGATTTCTGGCATCTTCATTTCCATTGAGAGTGAAATCAAACTAACAGTAAGTTTCAGAATTTCTTACACTTCTTTTTCCCGAGTCTGAAATGCACTTCATTTTTTCCTTTATATATATATATATTTAAATAGAACAATTATACAGATACACATACACACTTAGTATTGACATCAAATCTATAATTTCCCTTAAATGTGACTGAATAAGAGAGAAAAAGATAAAAGAGAAGCTAAATATTTTTCTTATTAATCTTCTACTACTTTAAGTCAATGCAATTGAAATATACCTATATAAACACAAATTATGTCACATGGGAAACCAATGTAGTTATATCACATGGCTTAGAATTTCTGTTGTGTGTAAATAGGCAAATTCCCACATTAGGCATTACTTAATGCTTTTTTCCCCAATTCACCCTTTTCTGTTCTTTTCTTCTCTGCACACTGAATCAGAGATGTAAGATTATTTTATTAAGATAAGCAATGTTTTTCAAAGTTACTCTAACTTCTCATCTTTAAAAATAAATTATCATTTTTATAGTACAAATTACTTAATACGAACAGAAATATGTTGAGATAAGCCATCTAAGCTCTCAACTTATTCAAGACAAATAAAAACAAGAAATGGAAACATGTTCAAATCTAGCTTTCTTATATGTCATATCCTACTACGTTAAATTCATAAAGCATGAATTTATAAGGAAAAATTGTAATATTCCTCCAGGACTCTTGACTGGGGACATGAATGAAAGGATACAATTTGTGTAAAGATTACTTATTCATTCATTCATTCATTCACTCATTCATTCAGTCTAAATGTTTCTATATCACTTCAAAGATAATCAAAAGTTATAAAAATTATGAAGCATCAATAACAGTGTTTGTGTGGTTGCTAGAAATCAAAAATACCTGACATCATCCATGACAAAAAATATCAACCAATATAACAAAACTATAACACAACCCCAACCACCTAGGGTCACCTCCATTCAGATATGCCTCTCTTTCTTATTTTTGCCTCCGTTCCCAATGCACATTTAAAAACTCTCATTTTTAAAGCTTTCTGAATGCTATGGGTGCAATTCTTTCATTTGGTCTCAAAACAATTCACAGGAGGGAAGCTCCCACAGAAGATTGTCTCCATACCCTCTCATGTCACACCTCACACAAGGGAGAGATTACCCACTGGCACATCTTGGGTGGGAAAATTATCTTATCTCAGAGATAGCCAGAAATATCAAAGTAAGTGGAAAATAGTGGGAAGGGAGATAATAAAAGAAAAGATAAGGTCAACAACACCTGAGTTCGGAATAAAGGTGATCTGAATAAAAAAATGAGTAACAAATACAAAAAAATACTTTCATCTGATTTGGTCATATGTAAAAAATGAATGAGTATCCAATTGAGAAATAAATCCATGAAGGAAAATCAAGTGGGTCAAGAGGATTGGAAGGACAAAAGAAAGTGACCTTTGGACATATATCTCAAAAAAAGAAAAAAGGTGAAAAATTTGAAAAAGTAAAACTAATGCATGAAGTAGCAGATGGATGTGTAAAACTAGGGATGGCTTGAAATGAATGGTGTTGCTATAAACAAGTTGTACTACTTTTTCTACCTTGTTTATTTGTCTTATTGTTCTTTAGCTCTCTGCATAACATTGCTTATTTTGAAAGAGAATAATGTGATGTATATGTACAGTACCATATGTTTGTATGGCTATTTTTATATTAGCCCAAGGTTATTCAATATGCATATTTGCTTCAATACTATAGTGATCAAATAAACAAAAGTATAAAATACTGTCCCTTCTGTTTATTTATTCTGATTGTAGATTCCTACATCATTTTGTGTAAATGTTGATCTTATCTTTTTTAAGATATGGATGATTGTAAGGTTTGTTTTGTAGTTCCCTTGATAAAGGAATTGCCTGTAGCACACTGGGTTCTCATATGCCATAGCAGGGGTTCTCAGCCTTGGTCACTTTAAGATATCTGGACTTCAGCTCCCAGAATACCCTAGTCAGCATATGTTGGCTGGGAAACTCTGGGAGCTGAAGTCCCCACGTCTTAAAGTTGCCAAGATTGAGAAATGCTGTGCTACGGCATTTCCTACTGGTTCTTGAGAGACAAGTTTTACTACATCATTAGAAATCCACAGTGATTTCTCTGTAGCCATCCAAAGATTACTTAGGTCTGCGATGGATAACCTATGGCACACGTGCCAGAAGTAGCACACTGAGCCATCTCTCCAGGCATGCCAGCAGTCGTCCATTGCTCTTCTGGGTGGTCTTCACGCACGCGGGAGTGCTGGAAACTGGAAGAGCAGCTTCCCGGTGTGCATGTGCATGCCAGGAAGCTGAGTTCCGGTGCACGCATGCTAGCTAGCGCATATGCACGCCAGAAACCAGAAGACCAGGGGAGCTGCTCTTCCAGTTTCCGGTGCTCCCACCCCCCTATGCATGCACTCCCTTTTCAGCACTCAGTGCCGAAAAGGTTTGCTAACACTGACATAGGTCCTGCTATTTGCTGAATTAGGCATAGCCTTATTATAGCCTATGCCTAATGCTTCAAAAGTTCCATAATAAAACTGAGGAAAATTACAGACAGGTTGGGCCAACTTAGTTAATACTCAAAGCCATCAGAATTGATTATGTATGATTTACAGTTATTTTGGTACCAAAATAATTAATGATTTTAATTGATCACGTATTGTGTCTTTATGGATTTTTTAAAAAATAAAATACTTCTTTTATTTCCAGGTCTCCAACATAGGCTGCTTTTAAAGTTGTGAAATTGTTTCCCTTACATTATCTTAAGTATTTGGAAATTGCAACCAAGTAACAACAATTACAATATCTCAACCTATTCACTAATGTTTACAATCTTTGGCTCTTGTTCTTACTTTGCTCGTTACAGTGGTAAAATCTCACATCCAAAGAGTTGTGCTGACAGCAACTAAATTTGCACAGAGAATTTCTCTCAATTTTTATTAACTAGCAACTCAGTTACATAAATACTGTAGAAATGCATTTGAAACAGCTGAAATAAGTCCCTCAAACTCACAGGCAGAAAAAAATATTGGTGGGTAAAAAAAAGGATCAAGAGACCAGCCTTTCAGTAGAATTTGTTTTATTCATTAAGACTTTTTTTGTCCATGAATAAAACTTCAGTTGAATAATCTACTGATTATATCAATTAGCACCTGTATCAGTAATAATTATGCAGATTCTAGGCAGTCATTAGCTTATCTAATTTCCTTTAATGAGAATATTATTACCATTTATGTATAGCATCAACAGGAGGAATAATATTATAGAAAGCCAGAAAGGTTTTTTTTACGTATTTATTATTAACTGTTGGATTTAAAAATTATACACTGCTCTTTCTTGCAATTACAGTTACTTAATGATCTATTGTGCATGGAAGATATAATTATTCGAATACCCATAGGCATTGGAGAAAACTCTAAGACATGCCTCAATGCTAACAATAATTTCAGCCAGTATGTCACAATATTGTGCAAATTTTTTAAAAATGAAAATCCATACATTTTCAATGCATTTTAATTTGTAAAAATTCATATAACTTGGTTCCCATTCATTTTGAATTGCATTTGAAATTGCATTTGTGTATTCGTTTTCCCACTGACTTCAGTACAAGACTCAGCCAGAGCTCTGCTGCATTTAAATATTATGACATTTGAAGACAAACCTCTAAGGAGACTAATTTGCCAAATTTAGATACATAGGAGGCACTCCTTGTTTTATAGTCAGTATGAAAATGTGTATTTGAAAACATTCAATTTCTCTCTATGTGATTCTTTTAATTATTCAATTTCTGAACCTAATCGCATCATATTCCACTAATTTCATCAGTCTAGGACAAAGACCCATGATTTCTAGGTAATGTTTTGAATACTTCTGATGTGAAACCTGGCTTTTCACAAACACTTCGGGGAAAAATTGCTTTTGAACTGCTACTAGAAAAAGAGAATGCTGCATGTTTTACCCTAGGAGGATCTGAGGAATAAAATGCCTCCTCTCTAAAATCATAACAGTCTTCTTTTGTTGCAAAAGAAGAACATAGTCAAAGTTTAACTGCCTTCTCAACTAAATAGAGCTTTCCATTCTGTTAATCTTATTTCTCTTTATCTCTTCTCCTTCCTTCCCATGACCTTTCTTTGAACTGTATGTAAAGCCTACTGAAGCCTACTTCAGTTGAAAGCAATGATTTAAATGCAATGCAATTATAAATGAAATTGAATTAATTTTAATTTTGTTTTCATCCATTTTGACTTCTTTCATTTAGAGTAGCTCACAAACATTGGAAAGGGAGAACAATCCTTAAAATATACTTGAGACAATATACTCTCCCTGTAGTATATCAAAGTATATATATCAATATATATATATATATGCACAAAAATCACAGTGTGCTGCTGAGCAGGGAAGCTTTCTTGTGTTCCACCTTGGGCAGAGTTGATTGTGAAGAAACATAAGAAAGGCCCTTCTTGGCAGAGGCACTGAAAGCAACACGTGGAAACTAGATTGACATACATTTAGTTTCAGCACAAGGTAGAGATGTGTTATTCTCTAAATTCTAGATCTCAATGAAAGTCTACATTGTGGTTTTGTAAAGGCTGTTTTTGTGTTACTGTTTCTACTGATTATATCGCAATCAAGTTCTCTTGACATAGATAGATAATATAAATTTATATATTGAAATATAATATACAAATAAACCATGCTATACTCTATGGCTTCACATCACAATTAGCCAAGTTTAATAACCTAACCTTCAAATACATTGGTCTATTCAAATTGATTTCTACTTAAACTGACCTTGGTAAGATTCTAAGGAACTCAAAGTGCCTACCAACCATCACACCAGATTGATTAGCAAAACCAATATTCATATTTGTGGGAGGATCCATTACAACTGTTATGCCTGTGTGATTTCTTTCAGTATCAATTGCTCTGAAAAGTCTACTCTGACAAGATGAAGTTGTACAATCTCATCCAACAAAATGATCTCGCTGTTGACCCTTTTGCTATTAAACAAAAACAGGCACATTTTCAAATATTGATTCCAACTAATGTCTGATCCTAACAGGCATGATCGTATCAATGCTCCAGTATAATAGAAGGAGTGTCAGAGTTAAATAGAATAGCTCTAGATAAGATCACAATCTTCCTCACAATGATGCGATGGCATCAAGGACTTGGTATAGCGGTCGGGGTAATTATCATTAATAGATATTGGCAAACAGGAGAGAACAGCTGCTACCAAGACATAAACAAATTTCACTATGATAGAATAAAACAAGTTTTATCAAGGTTACGGCAATAAGACACAAGATATATAAGACAGGGAAGAGTCAGCATGTTCATTCCTCACATTTCAAATGATCGCTATTCAGTCAGAAGAAGGAAATCCTGAAGGAAAACTTCAGTGGTAAGTATCAAAAGCCCTGTTCCTTTTGTGTGGGGAATTTGCCACAGCCAACTTGCTGTGGACAATTTAACAATTCTATTTAATTATTTAAAATAAATAAATAAAATTATTTTAATTTTTGCCATTCACATTTCATTTGGTCCCCTGTTTTTCCATCCTTTTGTTAATGATACTATTTCACCATTTCTTTGATTTTAGTGTAACTTTTGTGCCGCAATGATTTGTCCTGTGGCGAGTTGTCCATACTGAGTTATCCCACAGTGAGTTGGCCATGTGAGCTGCCCATGACGAGTTGGCTGTGGCGAATTGTCCTAGAGACTTCCATGTGTTTGTTGATGTCAGACATATGTACATGGCTTTGATCATGATTTCCACTAAAGGTTATCATCTTCAAGTCCTACATTGCACAGGGTCTCTCCCTGAGGCTATCTGCCCATTCCTTTAGGTTAGGTAGATAGATGGGTGTGCATTTGGAAAAGTAAGTTGGCTTCATATCTGCTCTCTGTACTGTTTTTAATATTAATGGGCTATGATCAAGCCAAACAATCAATAATCCAAAGAATAAGGGATGTAGAGTTTCATACCAAAGTCAACAAGGTGTCCCAACATGATAGAATAAGAATAAAGGTTGCATGCCAGCAGGTTATCTAACCTTCTCTAAGTTGAGAATAGCATTTTTAAAGCCAGATACAATGTCTTCCATTAACACTACTTTAAGGCAGGAATAATAAAATCCCCATAGCAGAAGGCATTTTTCCCCGTGGAAATAAGGAAGTTGAAACCATCTTACATGTATAATTATGTTGTAAATTTTATATGCTTATTTATATTTTGATCCTAACAGATAAGTTTCCAGGGAAATTAGAAAAAAAACACCTCAATTATCTTCTCTAGGATTTAAGGTCTGCTATCGTGTAGTATATGTATTTAGTATTATCACAATGAAAATACAACAAAAATTGTGAAAAAATTAATTGGTTTACCAAGAAGTTCTCACTTTTACCTCTAATATCACTTTTGGATAGTACTTTTTTAATCACTAAATTACTAGGAGATATTTATAGTATATATATATATATATATATATATATATATATATATATATATATATATAAATCATTACTTGGACAGTTAATCTTTTAATATAATAACTGATGTGTGAATGTGTTTGTTTCACTCTGCTATTGTTCTTTTAAATTTGCTGGTCATATTTAAATACTTATTTATTGCTAAAACGATGGCTGTTTGCCATTATAG
The DNA here is from genome assembly GCA_009733165.1 of Naja naja. NCBI lineage: Eukaryota > Metazoa > Chordata > Lepidosauria > Squamata > Elapidae > Naja > Naja naja. Next base: position 197,772,573 of record CM019150.1, on the reverse strand, counting down.
TCAAATGCATCAATTTTTTAAGATCACAGCCTTAAACAGCAATATTAAAGTCCATCCGGACACATTATTTTGGATTTTCTGCCCTATTGTGTCATACAGTTATGCCAGATAAAATGTAAATTAATGCCAGTGTTTAACTATTGTAAGATACTATGTTTAATGCCAAATTTTCCATGTTGCACTCTCAGCACACTGGAAAAACCCATTAAAGGTTCTTTTCTGAAACTAGCTAGCAAGCTATTACCTCTAATCAAAGTATCATATACTTCAAGGTTTCTTGCCAGTCACACTCCACTATTCAAGAGATTTTTACTGATTGGCTTTCTTTCTTTTTTCTGTTATCTTAATATTGTTACACTGCTGGGTCACCATTCTTGGTTACACTGTTTGCCTGCTAATAGTTAGAGATGATCAGTTGATGTTTCCTCAATGGGAGTTAATGAAGGCAGATCTTCTTCTGAAACTTCAATTTATCTGCAGAGGCACAAGATAAGGCTAGTTCTCTACAGTGAAGAGTAAGCTAGGAAAATAGAAGTTTTCATTTTCCACTTTTGAATTCAGATCAAAGTGACCCAAGGAGAGAAGCTAAACTTCAGGGTTAGAGATAGGTTTCTATAAGCATTCTGGTGCATTTATATTTACAATTATTTACAGTATGTACAGTATTATTAATTTTCTTTTGTCCTGTTCCTGGCATCCAGCACATGGCAGATTACAATGCCTTAAATAGCAATTAACATCAAGAAAAACAGTAATTTAATAACAACACATGAAAACTATAAAATAAGTAAGTAAGAATAAAGGCACAAAATTACAGAGTCAAATAAATATGTTATAAAGTACATAATTTAAAGAAGGAATGCCTTTTATAAAAACAGGGGTTTGAGCATTTATTAAAATCATTCAGTAAAGTTAAATCTATACTTTAGGAAGGAGGAAATACTATGCTTTTGATAAGCTCTGTCTGAATTTTTGGTCTGATTGTAAATTTATAAATAAAGAAATGGGGATTTTATTCTATAAAGTATATGATATAATTAGCTGATTTTATAAAGTGCTAAAACTTAATTAGTACAGGTAATTCTGTTGTGAATAGTTCTTCTTTCTCGCTGATCACACTTCAACTTTCACACTATGCCAGATCTATATAGCAAATATCTGGATGGATGGATGGATGGATGGATGGATGGATGGATGGATGGATGGATGGAAGGACGGACGGACAGACAGACAGACAGACAGACAGACAGACAGATAGAAAGAATTCTTTATTGGCCAAGTGATTCAACACACAGGGAATTTGTCTTTGGTGAATATGCTCTCAGTATACATAAAGAAAAAAATAAAATACATTCATTAAGAATCATAAGATACAACACTTCGTGATAGTCATAGGTTACTAATAAGCAAACAAATCATACTAAATAAAACAATATAAATTGTAAAGATACAAGCAACACAGTTATAGTCATAAGTGGGAAGAGATAGGTACTAGGAAGGATGAGAAAAATAATAGTAATACAGTCTTAGTAAATAATTTGACAGTGTTGTGGGAATTAGTTGTTTAGCAGAGTGATGGCATTTGGGGGACAAAGCTGTCCTTGTATCTAGTTGTTCTGATGTGCAATGTTCTGACCAAGGCTTCCTGAGACAGTAACAATCACACTATGTTCCCAAAAACCTTTTTTTTTAATTATTTCAACATCTGTGAATTATATGCATTCACAGCCCGGAATGAGTCCCAAACAGTTTATGAATAGTCCAACAGAAGTCTGTCACAGTCTTTCGGGATAAGGCTGATAAGCACCTACCTTTATCTCCCTTGAAATGCTGCCAACAACTAAATTGCCAATTAGCTGTACAAGGCCAAACAGAGCAGAAAGTCAACACAGAGTTTCAGATTTTAACCCAACCAGAATGAATAAAGTTGTTTCCTGCAAAGGCTCATGTCCCTTTGCTCCTCCTTTATGTCTTATGGGAGGGGCCAATCATCTCCAAGCCTTTCTCCTGAGTCACCCCTTTTGTCTCAACTGTTCTTGCCTTCTGGTAGCTCTGCGCAAGCGCGCACTGGAAGCAGCTCCCCCTGTTCCTCTGCCTCGCTGATGTCAGATTCTGGAGACTCCGGAGTCAACACATAACTCTCAGATGGCCCCATCTCTGTGTCGGACGCAGATCCCTCATCCGAGCCCTCATCCAAGCCCTCCCCAGACTCCAGGACTGGCCCATATTCCTCCCCACTGTCCGACTCTGCTGCCAGCTCCGCAGTCCGCCAGTGGACCACAACATGCAGTGCCCTACAGTGTCATTTTGAGGGTAGAAGTTGAAATAATTTATGTCCAGGATGTGAGGGGTCTGTAGATATTTTCACAGCCTTCTTTTTGACTCGTGCAGTATACAGGTCCACAATGGAAGGCAGGTTGGTAGCAATTGCTTTTTTTTTTCTGCAGTTCTAATTATCCATTGAAGTCTGTGTCTGTCTTGTCTGGTTGCAGAGCTAAACCATACAGTTATAGAAGTGCAGATGACAGACTCAATAATTCTTCTGTAGAATTGAATCAGCAGCTCTTTGGGCAGTTTGGATGTCCACAAGATAGCAGCAGAGGATATTTATTTCTTTTTGCTGCCATCTAATGGTCATCTAGTACTTAACCACTGACATTAAAGTTTCTTTCTCCTAAAGTGTATATCCTGGACAAAAGATCAGAACTACAGAACCAACTAAAGCCTTTAGCATACATGCAGAGACCCTTTCTTTCCTTACAGCAATGAGATTCTGCATGTAGGAATTCTCTATATTGGAAAACTTTGGAAGTGACAGATACCATTCTTATTCCAGTTGCATTAGTTAATTATTTGTTTCGAGATACAATTCAAACTCCTGGTTATGACTTAAAAGTTTTTGGCATCTGAAATCTAGCTATATACCGAAAACAGCTGTATACCTGAAAACAGGCAGCAGTCGTGTGTAATATAGAGACTTGGCTTTTTCCCAGTGCTTAAGATGGTTTTATTTTAATGAATTTTTGAATTGATGGTTATCGTTTTGGAATGATTTTTAAAAGTTCTAGTTGTATATACTGTAGTTTTATCAGCTTGAATGTATTAGGATTGATTCCTGATAAATTGTGAACTGACCCCTTGCAAAAATGCTGAAACAGATGTTGTCATATACCTTCCTAATAAATAATATTATTTATTTATTTATTAGATTTATATTGCCACCTATTCGCCATGGCGACTCACAATTACTTGGGTATTGAACAAAAATAGATAGAGAAACCTGTTTTACCCACCAGATTGGCTCTGACTAATATAGCATATAATGTACTTCCATCTTGTGATGTTGTTTTCCTGATAAGAGGTTGCCTTTAATTTATTTATTTATTTATTTATTGGACTTATATGCCGCCCCATCTCCGAAGACTCGGGCGCTCACAATTAAAACACACAGTACAATAATTATTTAAAAAAGAATTAAACAATTTAAGCCCAATAAAACCAAATTAAAATACTTAAAATTATCCCATGGCCCAGGTGAGGTAATCACAGCCCGATTTGGTCAAACACTATAAAGCAATTTTGTTATACATATTTGAATAATGTGATTTTGAGCAATAAGACTGAAATTCTGAATAGTAATTAAAATCTTGAATGTACTTTTCATCTCTCATCCGTAAATAGCAGTGAATATTGCTTGGAAATCTTTCTAATTTGCTCATTACATTTATTTTATGATTTTAAAAAATGCCAAAATAAATTACCCTTCTTGGTTAAAAACCTAAAAGAAATTATGTCCTTTCAAAATAGATGATCTGTTACTTCTGTCCCATACTTGGCAATACATGATACTAGATCTTCCAGATAAATAAATAAATAAACACAAAGAAAAGGCTGAAAGAGAAACCTGGACATATTCCAGTTGCTCTCGGAACTGCAGATATAGATAGGCTCCCAGCCAAGTCCTAAATACCTTGAATATCCTACAATATCTGGCTGTCCATTCTTAGATTGCTAAAATCAGTAGAAGACTGCATTACTTCCTGTCAGACGCAAATAACCAGGAGCATTTGTTGAGTTTGAAAGTACAGAAGAGTTTATTTTAGAATAGAATAGAATTCTTTATTGGCCAAGTGTGATTGGACACATTATACATAAGAATCTAATCAATTAGCATCAAAGCTAAAGCTGCAGAGATAAGGGCCAACTGAATTCGGGGGAAAGAGGGCTGGACTTGGATCTATTTTGCAATGCAATGACTCCAAACTGATGACATGTTTAATCCCACCTTCCCGCCTGCTCTTCTCCTACACTTTCCTATAAGTCTGTATGTGTGTGTGGGGGAGAATGGAATTAAACGATTCTTTGTCTAGAAGAAAAGACATCTGAGGTGAGATGTAACAGAGTTGCTAGAAAATTATTATAAATAGCATGGGGAAAGTTTTTAAAAAGTTCTCATATTACTACACAACATAGGATCAAACATAAAAAGAAAACAAGTTTCTTTAAAATTAATTAAAGCATACAATAAAAAATGCAAAAACAACTGAGAAGCAGAAGTTGAACAATAGTTGACAGTCTTATAATGTACCTATATTTAAACATATTGAAACTGACAAGTAAGTTATTTGACCTGTAGACAATAGATGTGCTAAAGATATTAAAAAAAAGAAACACTAGGAATTTGCAGCAAGTTTCAATTAATCTTTAGCATCTCTTCTTCTTGGATGAAAACCAAAAGCCCTGTGAAAACAATTGACCAGGTGCAGGGATACTTGAGTTCTAAACCTGCCAACTGACTAACCTTCGGCCACACAGTCTCTCTCAGCCCTAAGAAGAAGGCAATGGCAAACCATACCTGAAAATGTTACCTAGAAAACTGTATGGACTTGTCCACGATTCCGAGACAATAAAAACAAAAAGAAAATTTACCATTTTAATTGAAAATCTGTAGTTTTATATAATGTATCCACAGTATATTTAGCAATGTTTGCATTACTAAAGTAGATTAGTACTTTAAGACATGGCTTTTTCGATCGGCCAACCTGGACTGAAGGGGTTTTTTAATTGTTTTTAAATTTTGTTTTTTTGTTTTTTAATGTTTTAATGTTTGTAATTGGGGTGATCTTATTTAATAGTTTTTTAAATTTTGTATTTCTGTTTTTTATTGTTGTGAGTCAGCCTGAGTCCTTCGGGAGATAGGGCGGCATAGAAATCCCAATATTAAATTAAATTAAATTACAGTACATTATATAAAACAACAACTATGATAACTGGCATTTCTTTCAGGCACTCCTATTCATCTTTGGTTCTTGAAACCTACTGGTGATCAATGCAGCCACTTCAAAATTAATGTTATTCTAGTTAGGTGGAATTTTTTTTTTTTTTAATTACATTTATATGCCGCCCTTCTCCGAAGACTCAGGGTGGCTTACAATTTTTGGAGCACAACCCAATGCGCTCAGCAATAGCCTTCATTCCATTGTATATGCCTGCTTATTACTAAGTGGCATTTTTACAAGGTCAGCTAATTGCCCCCAACAATCTTGGGTCCTCAATTTACCTACCCCGAGAGGATGGAAGGCTGAGTCAACATTGAGCCTGGTGGGATTCGAGCCTGCAATAATTACAGGCAGCTGGAACTTAAGTGCAGGCATTTAACAGCCTGAGCCACCAAAGCTCTACCAGTCATTTCACTACTGCATTTTCTACCAGCTGCAGCTTCTGGGCCATGCCTAAAGGCAGCCCATGTACAATACATTACAGTAATCCCTCCAAGTGGTTACCATCACCAGAGCATCTTGGGGAAATAAGGTATACCAGCCAAAGCTGAGTGAAAGTCCCTCTAGCACAGGGGTCCCAACAGTGGTGGGATTCAATTTTTTTTAGTATTGGTTCTGTGGGCGTGGCTTGGTGGGCGTGGCAGGGGAAGGATAATGTAAAATCTCCAGTCAGAGGTGGTATTTGCCAGTTTTCCGAACTACTCAAAATTTCCGCTACTGGTTCTACAGAACTGGTCAGAACCTCTGGTCTCCAACCACCCAACCGCAGCCCTCTACTGGGCCAAGGGTGGTTCAGAACCGAGCCACAGGCGTGGGGGATGAGGTCATGTGCACATGCTCATTCCCACTTGCATAAGCAGCCAGTGAGTGTATGTGTGCATGCTCCATACACGCCAGCAGTGGGTGCATGTGCCCACCGCTCATGCAAATGGAGCTGTGAGTACATGCGCTTGCCGGCTGCTCGCACGGAACCCCCACTCTCCCTCCCCCTCCGCCAATCCGCAAAGCCAGAAAGGTTGGGAAACGCTGCTCTAGCAGCTTCCTCTGTTGCGTTACACAAGAGAACCCCATGGCACCAGCCAACTTATTAGCAAACATGCAAAGGATTGTGTGGTAAGCAGATTATTCCTATTATCTTAACGCTGAATATTATTTAAAATAAATAGTTCCAATAACTGCTCAATCATTGTCCTACTAAAAAACATGAGCATAACTTTCTGCTGATCTTCACTTATTGATTTTCTGAAATACAGGTACTTTTCCACTTAGAACCTTAATTGGAGCAGAATTTCCATTGCTAAACATAGTGGTTGTTAAGCAAGTTGTGCCAAGGTCACCAAACAGAGGCTGTCATACTTTGGTCATGTCATGAGAGCTGACTCACTTGAAAAGTCACTCATGGTGGGAGTGATCAGTGGAAAAAGGAGAAAGGTCCATCCTAGTACTGGCTGAACACTATAAAGCAGGGGTGTTAAGCTCTATTTCACTGAAGGCTGCATCAGGGCGTCAGGGAGGGCGTGGCCAGGGTGGGCATGGCCAGCTCAACATCACTTATATCTGGGGTGCCTGTGGTGGACAGAGCACTCTGCCAGCGAAAACAGGCTCCCAACTCCATTTTTGACTGCAACGGCTTCCTGCAACCATCTGCTAGTGAAAGATGGTTTTGCTGGCAGAAACACCATGGGCTGGTCCTTTGCTGTTTCTAGGACAGCCCTGCGAGCAAAATTTAAGCTCCCCGTGGGCCAGATCCGTCCCCCAAGCCTTGAGTTTAACACTCCTGCTATAAAGAATGACACTGAGATGACTGGTGGCAGATATGAAGGAGACGTGTGAGACAGAGGGGCATGGAGAGTGTTGATCCACAGAGTGGCCAAAGATCGAACACAACTGAATGGCTGATGATGGCAGTGTCTGATTGTACTACCTTTTTTGCCACAATTGTTAAGCCAATCATTTTGGCTGCTAAGTGAATCACATGGTCATTAAGTGAATCCAACTTCCCTCCTTGACTCTGCTTGTTGGAAGTAACTGGGAAGTCACAAATGACGATCCCATGACCCCAGGATGCTGCAACCATTATAAATAAATGCTGGTTGTCATGTGCCTGAATTTTGATCATGTGACCTTGTAAACATTGTGATAGTCAGTAAAGTGAACACCAGTCATAACTCACTTTTTTCAGTGCTGCAGTAACCTTTAACAGGTGCTAAACAAATGGTTGTAAACAGAGGATTATCTGTTTATAATTAATTCTTGTGTCAATCCTGAAGTGAGCCTGGCTGAGGCCATCTTTATGGCTTCAGGGTTGCCAGAAGAGAGGGACGATGGAAAATAGTTAGCTGGAGTTTTGCAGTCAAAACAAGAAGTTTTCCTGTGGGAACCAAGGACATTTCAACAAGTGGCAAGGAAGAAGAGGAGTGAGTAACTGAGCACTTCTATTGGACAATGTGACTGATGCCTGGAGATGGCGGAAAGGAGAACCTTCACTTTTTAACTAGGTGAAAACTGAAAGAACTTTCAGAGTCATTTCACCAGTTGTGCTAATATGATGTATCCAATAAATTGTTCTATGAGGAATCTACCTGCCTCGGAGTTCTGCTTTCAGTGGGTGCATTACTTGAAACGCTGATATCTTGAATACTGAAATATGTTTTGATTTCAAAAGGCTGAAAGTATCGCTCCATCAAGTATATGTGGAACACTGAATACTAGCAACTGTTAATGTAGCCAGGTAAGGCTGAGGTATCTGCATATTTCGTATCTTGTCCAAATATAATGCATTCGCTGATTTTATCTCTACCAAACTTGTTCCATTATCAAGTTCAAACGGCACAAAGATAGAGATGTACATATACTTTTTAATCAGGTAATCTCACTGCCTTTGTGTTGTCAGGGTACTTAAGCAGCTCAAAAGGCTCATCTTAGGGATAATTACACTTAGGGAAGAATTTTTTAGAAATGCACAAGGCAAGCTAACAAAATGAGGTCCAACGCTGAGCAACAAACATGATAAATCAACCCCATTTGGCATCCAGTTGCATCTTTGCATGATATTGACCACTGTAGCTAGTTAGGCCTTACTACCACTTCAATTGGGTAGAATGCAAACTCATATTCCTCAATGCAATAATCCCTGTTTTGCTTAACTGTGGTTTCTTTGAGTAAATCACAATTAGTGGGGCTCCCATAACAAGCTAAGCCAAAAATAAAGAATCGTGGTGGTTTTCAGACACCTTGAAGGAGCTCAAATCACATGTCAACCCAAAGCAAAATACCCTTTGGCTTAGTATGATTATAAATCCAGTCTTCATTGATATTTCTCAAGAGGATCTGCATATAATGAGCTTGCAGATACATCACATAATATTTGTGATTATTTATCTGAATAGTCCCGGGTTCCTGTCAACACAAATGAAATTAAAAAAATACAAAAGCTAATGAAAAATCAACAGCAAATGGGAAAAAAAGCCTGACAAATAATAAAATCCATCAAGTCTTCCTGCTGCAACTTTAATTGTTTCCAAATGCCTCAAGTTTAGAGCCATGAACATAGTGGATAGGGAAGGAGAATAAATCTATTTATTTTTCCTAACCAAGTTTCTTTTATTGTGAACTCTTTCAGGTAGGCCAAGAGATGAAATGGACTAGATACTGGAACTTCATTGAGGTAAGCTACAAAATAGGTTTTTATAAAAAAAAATAGTTTTTAATAAAGAAAGATCATTTTTTAAATCAGTTTGGTGTAGCAGTTCATCTGGCTAATAACTGGGGAACTATGAGTTCTAGTCCTACCTTAGGAATAAAGACAGCTGGGTAACCTAGGCTAGTCCTTTCTCTCAGTCCTAGGAAGGAGACAATGGCAAACCAATTCTGAAAAGCCTTGCCATGAAAACTGCAGGGACTTGTCCAGGCACTCACCGAGAATCAAATGTGATTGAACCGGGAGAGAATATTATTTATTTATTTATTTATTCGACTTATATGCCACCCCCTCTCCAAAGACTCGGGGCGGCTTACAATTAAAATACAACAATAAATAAATTAATTTAAAAAAGAATTAAACAATTAAGCCGAATTAAAATTTAAAATCCCCAACTAACCCCCAACCCCGGAGAATCAGCACAGCCCAGATTGTAAAAACAGCCAGGTTTTCAAATCATGGCAGAAGGTGCGGAGATCGGGAGCCAGACGGAGCTTAAGCGGAAGAAGATTCCACAAAGTGGGGGCCACCACCGAGTAGGCCCTCCCCCGGGTCGATGCCAAGCGACATTGTGTCACAGGCGGCACCCCGAGGAGACCCCGCCTGTGTGCCCTTACAGGGTGGTTAGCATTTGATATTGGGAGGAGCAGTTCCTGTAAATAACCTGGATCCATGCCCTGTTGGACTTTAAATGTTAATACCAAGACCTTGAATCTCACCCGGAGGGCAACCGGAAGCCAATGCAGGTCGCGCAGGAGGGGTGTAACATGGGAGTATCGGGAAGCTCCCATCACAACCCGCGCGGCCGCATTCTGCATAGAATCTTAAAAGCTGGCAGTATTTCCCCTTCTTCTTCCACCAAAGAGAGTCAAGGTGGTGAGCATTAGCAATAGCACTTAGACTTATATACCACTTCACAGTGCTTTACAGCCCTGTTTAAGCAGTTTACAGAGTCAGCATATTGTCCCCAACAATCTGGGTCCTCATTTTACCCACTTCAGAAGGATGGAAGCCTAAGTCAACCTTGAGCCAGTGAGGATCAAACTCCTGGCAGTGAGCTGAATTAGCCTGTAATACGGCATTTTAACCATGGCTTGATTAACTTTCTTTCTCACACTGTCTTGTTTCCTCAAGCTGAGATTATGTTTTGCTGACCATCTCTATTTATTGGATGGAGAACACAGTAGGTTTTATGCCAGTGGTTTTTTTTTAATTATTAATCATGTTCATTTGTATTGAGTATTATGAAGTATTGAAAATCTTTTAATTATGGTGAGTCCAAATTTAATCTATCGATATGTGTGCCTCCCATGCTGCTCCCTTTCTCTCTAACTCTCCTTCCCATACTCACAGATATTTCTACATGCATACTCTTGGCTGGTGCAAAACCTCTGGTAAGGATCGAAGGGGGAATGGTATTCCTCACACCGGAATGAAAGGGTCCCAAATATCAATGAAATGTCAATGATAGGAGGAATTTCCCCCTTTTGCTTTACATATAGTACTTTCTATACAATCCAATCAACAACCAAAAAGCCACACACAACCAGACACCATATAAATACCACACAGAGAATAGCCCAAAGCACATACTCTGCTAGAGAGAAGTTGCCCAGAGGATGGGCTCCAGCACAAATCTGAAAATTTGGAAGACTAAACCTCTGACCCGATGAGATTGGATCCTTACATATAGCCCTCAACTTATGCCACAATTGGGACTGGAATTTTTATTGCTAAGCAAGGCAGTTGGTAAGTGAGTTCTGCCAGATTCTACAGTTTTTGCCATGCTTGATAAGCAAATCATTGCGGTTGTTAAGTGAATCACACAGTTGTTAAATGAATCCAACTTCCCCCATTGACTTTGGTAGATGGAAGTTGGCTGGGAAGGCAGCAAATGGATCAGCACTGTAAATTCATACTAGTTGCCAAGTGCTAAAATGTTGATCATTATTTATTATTTATTTATTTTGTCAAAAGCTTACAATACAATAGAAATAAGAATAAGCATGTTTAACTATAAGAAATGGGAACTAATAATTGGGGACAATAGGACAGGGATGGTAGGCACGATTGTGTGCTTATGCACACCATAATGCATATCGTGTGACCATAGAGATATTGTGACAGTTGTGAGCGCAAGTATTGGTGGTAAATCACCTTTTTTAGTGCTGTTGCAACTTCGAACGTTCATTAAACAAATGGACATAAGTTGAGGACTACCTATATTTCATTATTTGAGTCACTATTGTGGATACAGTGGTTCTCTTCTACACATCTTTCCATCATTCTTAAGCCATCATGGCTATCCTTGCTCCCCCACTGAAAAACAAGAATAAAAACATGGGAGTAGGTTCCTCAAAATGTCTTTGTCAAGATTTAAATGAAGTACAGGAAACCAAGATGAGCAGGAAAAATGAAATTCACATATTTCTCAGCTATCCCATAACAAAGAAACACTAGAATTCCATATTACTTCTGATAAAGTTTTCCCCATAAATCAGCTTCAATTCAAGATTATTATTTCCTCAAATTTGAAACCTGTTGGAACTTAATAACTGCGCAACAGACCAATGTAGTCCAATTATTAAGATCTGCTGAGAATATACTTTTACAAACCCGATATGTAGACTATGACAAGGGGTCTACAGTGCTTCTTAATTATTCAGGTCATGATTGCCCCAATGGTACCTTTCCAAAAGGTAACTGGAATTTCTTAGTTTTTCCCCCTGAAAACATTTCACTTCTCATACAAGAAGCTTCTTCATTCTGGCTGAATGGTGGGAAATGGAAGGATTTATACCAAAAAGGTTCCATACCCATTTGCACTCTAATTCACATGACCCTGAGATAAACTCCCAAATGGCTTCAACAACACTCAGAGAGCTAAGGATGGGCCTTCAGAGTGCTAACAACCAGATGACCTCTAAGAATATAAATCTTTCCATTACCCACCATTCACCCAGAACTGAAGAAGCTTCTTGGATAAGAACTGAAATGTTTTCAAGGGAAAATACCAAGATAATCCATTTGCCTTTTGGAAAAGCACCTTTGGAATATGAGAAAGAATGTTCTAAATATTAATTCTAGATGCCCAGCAGGTGACAGCATGCATCATAATACAAGCTTGGCTGTTCCCCAACCTGAGAAGGGAGTCACCCATGGTTAGTAATTGATTAGAAATGCATTCAATTTTTGGACTGCATCATCTAAAAAAATACATTTAACTTAACTGAAAATAGTGAGGAAGTACCAGTCTTTTCCCCACTATCAATTTACATTGTCTTCTAGAGACTTCTAACCATCATTACTTGAACAAGGCTCAAAGGTAATATCAACAAGTCTAAGTCATGAGAACAAAATGGCCATAAAGTTCCAAATCCATATAAATATCTTAGGGTTAGGATTATCTTGCCCTGTTATTTTCGGTTGCTTGTTTTCTCTGGTGGATAAATCCACTAGTCAGAATAATCACATAAATAACTGTCTTTTGGATATTTCCAGCTCTTCTTTCCACATTTTGGGCTGTTTACATTATAACTTGCAAAAATGTAGTGACACAAAATCAATTTAAATTCAACACTACAATTTAATTGGTTTGGACAACACTGTGAAAAACATTTATGTTTACTTATTCATGTATTTACTTTAATTGTTTAATATGTAGATCAATCAGCTTAATTGGTGGGAACCAATTTTAATTGGAAGCTATAATTTTAATTATCAGGGGTGAAAATTAAGAGTAGCTTGTTTTATTTTTCAACAGGAAATGCATCATAATCTATTCCAGGAGAAACAAGTTCTGTAGAAGCTGAAAGACTGGCAAATGAAATATGATGTACACTTTTTTGGATTATAGCTCACTTTATGATGAATAAACACATATAGCCCATATTGGGGATGGGTCAATCAGAAAGTTAATCTGCCACTCTGGCCCATACAGTTTATATCTTAACAGATCTATTTGTTTTTCACATGTATCCCCTGACATTGCCAGTTGTGGCATTTTATTGTGACAGGAAATAAGAAAGAAAATATTCTGGCATTCTTTAGGAAAGGAATTATATATTTTTTTTCCTTTCGTTCTGTTCAGTTGACATAGATCTTAAGATTTGGAAAAACTGTCAATTTGTTATTTTGTTTATTTATTTATTTATTTATTTATTTTTATTTAAAGGAAGATTTTAAACCTTTTTGAGTTTACTGATAAGAGGTGGATCACTCTATCGTTATCAAAATCATAGTCACATTTATACAAATCTACAAAACCACATTATTTCATTCCTGCTTAGATTCCATGAAATTTTACACTTTCATTCTCCCTCTTGCCCTTGAATAGAGAATCTTCAGAGGATATATTTATGCTATTTTTGCAAGTGAGGCCCAGTTGACATACAAATGCCATTTTGTGAGTTGGTGTAGACACGATAACACGAATTGTCAGTACAGATCTCATCTAACACTCAACAAGTGCTAAATACTAGCATGAATCAAAGTACGCTAGGAATGTTAAGAAGGCACAACTTTGCTGAGATGCTTAGCAATTTGTAAAGGTCAACATGAAAATCCTGCACACTGCTTTCATTATTAGATCTATAACAGGAAAAAGTATATTTAACTTTATCAACCTTACTGAGATTTATCAGTGGATAGGATATTATTTGATAGGTATGTATAAAATATGTATCTCCACATATTGCTCTTTGATGGATTAAAGACATGAGAGCAGACAACACTGTCACAGGAGGAGGTAGATTTTTTTGTGATGCCTGACCCTTTTCACAAACGTTTCAGCATTTAACATGTACCCATGATGTGTCCTTTTCTTTGTGACTCATAATCAAGGCCCACGTATCTGTCAAGAGGTAAAATCTAGAATGAATTTATCCCCTGAGGTAGATGCTACCACTAGATCAAAAAGCAAATACTTGGTGTCCTTAAAATGCAATCCATCTGCTCTTATACTTTGAATCTGAGGCTGAAACCCCAGGAAAAATGATGCTTATAAATAATAAATAATAAAAAAAATGTTTCCCAAATGTCTTCAGAAGAAGAATAAGTGATTATTTCTCAGTCAATGTACAGGTAGGTTTTAAACCAGTGGTGGGATTCGAAAAAATTTACTACTGGTTCTGTGGGCGTGGCTTGGTGGGCATGGCAGGGGAAGGATACTGTAAAATCTCCATTCCCTCCCCACTCCTGGGGGAAGGTTACTGCAAAATCCTATTCCCTCCCCATCCCACTAATCTGTTTTCCAGCTCTGTTCTGCTGTGCAGGGCAACAAAAGAAGACCCAGCCGATCAGCTGGGACTCAGGAGGCAAAGAATAGATGGGGATGGGACCAGTCAGGGTGGTATTTGCCAGTTCTCCGAACTATTCAAAATTTCCGCTACTGGTTCTCCAGAACTGGTAAGAACCTGCTGAATACCACCTCTGTTTTAAACTCATGATTAGCACCACTGCAGCATCTGATAGTGTTCTAATATTGATAGGAGTGTTCCAAAACTTGGGGGGCTGCCACAAAGAAGAGGGGATGAACCTATTTTCCAAAACATCTGAAGGCAGGACAAGAAGCAATGAATGGAAACTAATCAAGGAGAGAACTAACCTAGAATTAAGGATAAATTTCCTGAAAGTTAGAACAATTAATCAGTGGAAAAACTTGCCTCCAGAAGTTGTGGGTGCTCCAACACTGGAGGGTTTTAAGAAGAGACTAGACAGTCATTTGTCTGACTGTGGGGCTATGTGCATGAAACAGAAGAAAACGTGTTTTATTTCAAATTGGAGCAAACACGCATTTGTTATGGCCACCCTTGTGTGTTTGTTGATCTTATAACATTACATCTTATTAAATGGAAGTCACAGAGATAAATAAAAAAGATTATGTGTGTCCCTGTGGCTAATTGGATTAAATACTAGGACCGAGATTACACAAAGGAACAGCAGTCACCTCAAGAACAAAAGGCTGCTGAACAACCCTGAAACAATGAAAGTTTGAAGTAATTTGTCATTAAAGAAAATTATGCGAATCTATGTGATATACAGCATTTTGGATATATTGTAGGGTTTTTTTTTAAAAAAGGGAATTGTGTTTTAACGTTATTGCTATAATAGGCCACCTACAACCTAAACGTAGGACTGAATAGGCAGCGAATGACAAAATGACTGTGTTATTCAGATAATGCAAGGTCTTTTTAAAAATGAGAAATTCCTCCTTGAAAACATTTGCATCCGTTTGGGGAGGCTTGCCTTTTGAGAGGGGTAACTTGTTTCATTGAACAAGTAGTGTTCAATGAAAAAATGCTACAGGAATGTAAAATGTTACAGGAATTTAAAAATGTTACAGGAATATTTAAAGTATAAATATTCAATGCACTAAAGAACAGACATATTGCTTGATGCAATAGGAGACCTGATTACTGCTAAACTGATTTAGTTTCATGATAATGATTGATAATAAATATTACTTAAGAGGATATTAATATTATCCTTTTAATGGAGGGATCAAGTTGTTAAAAATTTGTTTGAAACCAGGTATTGAACATATATAAAAATTCATGTCATTCAGGAACTAATGCTATAAAACAATTTGTTTTATAGGTATGCAAGATTGATTTCAAATGTCACTGTCTTCTAAAATCAGCTGTCCTACAATGAAACAAAGAGTTAATCATTTTTGTGAGAATTGGCTCACCTTTGAGTACCTCAAGTAAAAAGTAGTTTAGTTGTCTTAGTTTATCAAGTACAAAATGCTTCAGTTTAAGAAATATTCAAGGTTTAGAAGGCTTTTGACTTGAGCACTGAGCCGAACCAACAAGTTGCAGTTCAATCATGAGAAAAGTAAGATCCTGCACTGAGGCAGGAAAAACCAGATGCACAGGTACAGGATAGGCAGCTGGCTCAATAGATAGTACCTATGAGAGCAATCTAGATGTCCTGGTGGACCGCCACTTGAGCTAGCTGTAGCACAGTGCCAAAAAAAACAATGTGGTCCTGAGCTGAATCAACACAGGGATAATACCAAGACCAAGGGAAGTTAAAGTACCACTGGTGAGGCCACACTTGGAATATTGCATCCAGTTCTGGCCACCACAATACAAAAAAAGATGCTCAGGCCCAAGGAAGAGTGCAGGAAGAACAATAAAGATGATAAAGGGTCTGGAGGCTACATCTCATGAAATATGTTTAGCTTAATGAAGAGAAGATTAAGGGGAGCCTTGAGAGCAGTCTTCCAATACTTGAAGGGCTGCTATGGGGAAGAGGACTTCATAATACATAAAGGTAGGCCAAGAAACAATGGATGGAACCTTCTCAGAGGGAAATCCGATCTGGAATGAGAAAGAATTTCATTGAGAGAAATGAAATAAGAGAGAGAACTATTAAGCAGTGCAACAGCTTCCCTCTTAGAATTGTGGATATTCCTTTGCTGGAGGTTTTCAATAAAATATTGGACATCCATTTGTCTAAGATGGTATGAGGACTCCTGCCTAGGGCAAGACTATCAAAATCCCTTCCAGTCCTATAATTCTATTTATAGTAAGTTGCATTGAATACAATGAGATTTATTGCACAATATATGCCATGTATTCTTGATTTTTCAGTTGTAAACTTACATGAGGTTACCTTTATATATGCAACTTTTTCAAGAAGCTAAGATGATACCGGTTTGCCTAAACTGCCAACTCAGTATTCAAATTTTCAGTATTCAAAACTCAGTAACTGTGAGAGGGATCTTGGAGTCCTAGTGGACAATCATTTAAATATGAGTCAACAGTGTGCTGCAGCTGCCAAAAAAGTCAACACAGTTCTAGGCTGCATAAACAGAGGGATAGAATCAAGATCACATGAAGTGTTAATACCACTTTATAATGCTTTGATAAAGGCGACATTTGGAATACTGCATCCAGTTTTGGTTTCCACGATGTAAGAAAGATGTTGAGACTCTAGAAAGAGTGCAGAGAAGAGCAACAAAGATGATTAGGGGACTGGAGATTAAAACATATAAAGAATGGTTGCTGGAATTGGGTATGTCTAATTTGATGAAAAGAAGGACTAGGGGTGACATGATAGCAGTGTTCTGATATCTCAGGAACGGCCACAAAGAAGAGGGAGTCAAGCTATTCTCCAAAGCACCTGAGGGCAGGACAAGAAGCAATGGGTGGAAACTAATCAAGGACAGAAGCAACCTAGAACTAAGAAGAAATTTCCTGACTGTTAGAACAATTAATCAGTGAAACAACTTGCCTCCAGAAGTTGTGAATGCTCCAACACTTGAAGTTTTTAAGAAGAAATTGGATAAATATTTGTCTGAAATGATATAGGATTTCCTGCCTAAGTAGGGGATTGGACTAGAAGAGGTCCCTTCCAACTCTGTTATTCTATTCTGTTCTAAATTTGTACTCCCATATCATTGAAATATGACTGGTAAGACAATATTGGTACACCAGTTTTTATAACAAGTAGCATGTACAGCAAAGCTGAGAGAAAAGAAACATGCACTACAGAGGTGGAATAAAGGAAGACAAATTTGTTTCACCATATACCCTTCTTACAGCAATAGGGATGTATGGATCCCATCCAAAAATCTTCATAGGTCAAGGGAGTCCAATACATGCATATTAAATTATTCAAAACAACACATAATAAGAACCTTACATACACTTAAAGCAATTAAGAAGTAACACCCACTCACCCTCAAAAAATACCCTCTAATTTTTAAAGCATAAAAATAAGACATCTTTCTGTTCCTTGGTACCTGATGGATTTCAGCCTTGAGTTTACTCAGACTCAGTAAATATCTGAGTTGCATTTTGAACTTTGAAAACGTGAGCGTTTCCCAGCACTTTCTCACTAAAACTATTTCATTAGGATAACAGCTTTAAATTCCATTTAAAGGATTCTGTTGTATCCCACCAGTTCCCCAGACCCAAACAGCACATATTTACTCCTATAGCTTTTCATCCCAGGCATTGGAATCCTCTTCTCCTTATCGGGCTGATACAGACCTGATTCATCCTCTCTTCTTTCTGACAGGGGCAACAACAACTAGGGGAGAGGGCATGATACAACTACTCATTGTTTCGTTTCAGAGAACCCTGCCACAGGGCATAGATTAACACCAAAAAATAGATGGCTGCAGCCCAAGAAAACCATTTTTCAGAATGCCTCCACTTGATTAATGAAGTCATGGCATCGACCACAGTTGACTTTCATCATGTGCTCTATATTCGTTGCTCCTTCTCCCCTTAGAACTATCAGCTTCACTCAGAAAAATTTCATTTTATCTTTTATTTTTTAAAATATCTGAAGAAAGGAGCACTAAGAATTATGCTGTTAATATATTTGGATGCCCAAAGGCTAGCAATGGAAGGCTGTTGTTTTGGTACAACAGAGTCCTGTACTATCTTCATGACTTGCCAACTGATCATACTATAAACTTTTATATCCCACTGCTTCAGATCAACAAAGGAATCACTTATATCTGTGGCAAGTTAAGCCTTGAGTACATAAATGTATAGAGATAAGTAAAGAAATGAGAAAGGATACTTCCTTTTGCTGAACTTTCATTTCTACTTGTAATATTTTTCTTAGCTCGCTTCCATGCAGCTCTGGACACATGATGATGAGTTTATTGCATATTTGATAACAGAATTATGGGAGAGAAGTAGGAGCTTCAGAAAAGAAGGGTAAAGAGGGCAATTGTCAGGAATGGATCGAAAAAAGTCAAGATGGTATCCACAACAATATGACTGAATTCAACATTTCAACTTTGGGGACACCTTTCTATACCCACTCATCCACCTGGAAGGTGTCCAAAGAATTGTGGAAGATTTCACACATGAAGTGACTCATCCCAGGTATAATTCATATGTGAAATGTTCAGGTTGATCCAGTTAATAAATAATCCCAGCCTACAAAATTATTAATTTTTATTTTTGATTTTCCATTACTAGTATTAAGCCAATATTATTCTGTTATTTGTTTGTATATTAAATCAGCATATGACTTGAAAAGTCACAGTACTGGCTTAGCTTGACCTAGTTGGAAGCTGTATACTTGAAGCAACTATCCTCCACCAGCAAGGAATATTCATCGACTCAGTTAAATTTCTTGGTAGGCAGCACTGCCAACCAAAGTTCTTATTGTTTTATATATATTTGTTTGTTAGGATTTTAATGATTTTAATGCTGTAAGAGGCCCACAGTCGTTTTGTTACAAGACTGGCGGCAAATAGATTTAATAAATAAATAAACAATCTTGTAAATTTGAGGTGTCAAAATTATTAAACAAAGGGGGGAAAGACACACTAAACTCCCCATCTCCTCCCTATGAAGTAATAATGCTGTCAGGCTTCCAAGTAATAAACGCATAATAAATGGTACTCCGAGGTAGATAGATTCCTCAAAGAACTGGTTTACTGGCACACACTGGTGAAATATTCCCTTTGAATATTCCTGTGGTTTTCACCTAATTAACAGTAAACATTTTTCCCCTTCCCCAAACAATCAGTCACACAGTCCAATCATCGTGTCATCCAGTTGCCTGGTAACTTCACTCTTCCTCTCTCCGACCACCTGTGGGAATGTCCTTGGTTCCCAGGAGAGAGTATTTTGTTTTCCCTACAAACCCCATCTATATCTATTCCCCCTTCCCTATCCCTCAGCTCCAGTATGGCAACACTGAGGCCAAGAAAATGGTCTCGCTCAGGCCAGCTTCAGAGTTGACAAATGCATTGCAAATAACTTGGAAACATAAATAATAGCAATAGTATTTGGACTTGGACTTACATACCACTTCATAGTAATCACATTATTAGACTTCCCCTTTTGAAATTAGCTGTTTCCACAATGCAGCAATAAAAACCAGCACCTTATCCATCTTAAATTGAGTTATTCGATCATTGGAATAAGTGATCCTAATTACTCCACTACCCTGACAACAAAATAAACACCGGTCCTTCCACATTATTCCAGTGTACCTCATCCTTTACTTCTGAGCTATAAAAAAAATCTAGTATAGGAAGTCTGAGAATACAATTTTGCAATCAGCTGCGGCTTCTGTTACTTCTGATAGCTTCAATTCAAGATAACATGAACTTCAATTCACAAAAAACTCAGGTCATGGTAAATGAGTTCTTTGTTGTGTTTGCTGCAGTGTTTCTCTAGAGTAGCTTTTCTCAATGTGTTTCCAGGAGTTCATCGAGACCATGGCACTTGTGATAGAGAAATTTTATGTTTTTCAAAGACCAAAATAAAAATGAATTGAAAATAAGTGTCAGACTTTTATTATTCATTTTAGGTGCTTAATTTTTAAGAACCCCTGAAGATAGATGTCATGCCCCTGGTGTAGACTGACTCCAAGGAACAGCCAACAGGGAGTGGGAGTTTCAGAGGTGGTGGAGGAGGCTGAGGAAGGGCAGAGGCTGGTTGAGCAATCAGAAGAGGATCCAGGCCCATCCCCTATCCATCCCAGGGCACACAGGGAGGAGAGGATCAGGGAAAAGCGTGGTCTACTCAGGAGGAGAGCACCATGATCCTCCTCAGGGCTTACAGCTGGGAGCTATGTATATAAGTTTGTAACTGCGTATGCAGAATTGCTGGAGTCAAAGTTAGTGTTTCTTTTGAAAGAGGTTTATATTTGTTGGCGTTCTTCCCAAGGACTTTCCCCGGTTATCTGCTTGGAACGTATGATTACTTATTTTGGTTTGATTCAGAACTCTCGCCAATGCAGTTTGTTCTTGTTTTCCTTTTGCCTCATTATTTACTTTTGGGACTTTAAACTGTGACTAATAAAACAGTTAAGTTGAAGGCATTGCCGGACTTTAATTCATGTTTTGGGTTTTGGGTGATTTTGAGAGACTATAGCCACAATAGCCATCGTTTATTATATCACAGGACATCAACATAAACCTTTCAAAGTGTTTGACACCAAAATCTTCTAAAAGAGAACTGATCTCATCCTGTCCTGTACTCTGTACAGTTCAAAAATGAAGCAATGGCCTTTAACATTGCCCTTTAAAGCCTTACTGTATTCAAAGATAAAATTCATAAAACACCAAGGGCAGTTTACAATACTTTCTTCTTCTCCTGCCCTCCACTTTTATTGTACCTGCACAACAATTCTGCCAGATTAATAAATCTATGGAACAATGATTCTTTGCCTAAGCTCAATAATAAGGTCAGAAATTCAGTTGTCCTCATTCCTCATTCTGCACTACAACCACAAAATCACTCCAATCCACATGTCGTTTTAGCCCCTAAAAGCAATGACCATATGATATTCAACAATTGTAATGCACATCCCAGTTCTACCACAGTTGGCTAAAAATGTTCATAAAGCCTATTTAGAAAAAAAATGGCTAAAAATAAAGCAGCATGAAGCGCCAAGAGACAAAGGCTTTCTATTATGCAGAATCAGAGTAATAATTTTGTGGAGGAAGAAAGAATTGTAGAGGTTTTTATGACAAGCGATCAAAGCAATGATGTCAATTCTTTGACACTTTGGTTTCAGCACTGTTATTATGTAAGTGTAGCTCATGTCTAGTTTATGAATCAGCCATATTTGGCATGCCTCCTTTAGTTCATCTGCTAAAGCTTCTATTTCATGACCTCATGTTAGCAAGTTCTGTTTAGGTTAATAGAGTCAGGTCCTTTGGCTAACTCCCTTCATAATTCTTCATCCATCCTAGCTGAATTTGACCAAATATCTTTCACTGTTGTTGCAGCAATAAATGACACTTCTATCCGTTTATTCAACATAACCAACCCCTCAGTATTTTGAGATGTACATTGCTAATATAATTCAAGATAGAAATATGAAACATTCAAAGAGTGTTTGACATCTGGCACACTTACTCAATTAATTACTGCACTGAATTAATTAATCTGTTGGCTCCCCAGAGCCAACCACCATTCATTTAAACTCAGGCATGTAATACTTCTTAGAATATAAACCAATTTACGGAGGTACACAGTGTTTAAATTTTATTAAAGACTGAGTAAAGGGAAAACTTAAATGATTTCCGTACAATGAAATTGCTAAATTGCAATCACCTTGTTCAGTATCAAATTTATTTATTTATTTATTTATATTTGGATTTATATGCCAGCCCATCTCCAGGGGGACTCGGGGCAGCTTACACAGAAACATATACACAGTATAAAACCTATTCCAAATTTGCCCAATCCAAATAATTCTAAAATATTAAAATAACCCAAAATTAAAAACCCCAACCCCGCTCAATCCAGGCCGGCCTGTGAAAACAGCCAGGTCTTTAGATCACGGCGGAAGGAGCACAGGTCAGGGGCCAGACGTAGCTCCAGGGGTAGTTGGTTCCAAAGGGTGGGCACCCCCACAGAGAAGGCCCTCCCCCGAGGGACCGCCAACCGACATTGCCTGGCCGACGGCACCACCAGAAGGGCCTGCCTATGGGAGTGTACCAGGCAATTGGACTTCGATGCTGGTAGGAGGTGCTCCTGCAAGTACCCCGGACCCAAGCCATGCAGGGCTTTATAGGTTAACACCAGCACCTTGAATCTTACACGGAGGGCAACTGGCAACCAATGCAAACCGCGCAGGAGGGGTGTCACATGGGAGAATCGGGCCGCTCCTATCACCACCCGTGCGGCCGCATTTTGCACCAGTTGAAGCCTCCGTATAGTCCTCAAGGGCAGCCCCAGGTAGAGAGCATTGCAGTAGTCGAGACGGGAGGCTACGAGCGCATGAGTGACCATGCATAGGGAATCTTGGTCCAAGTAGGGGCGCAACTGACGCACCAGGCGAACCTGGGCAAAGGCCCCCCCTGGTGACGGCTCCCACCTGCTCCTCCATATTGAGCCGTACATCCAGGAGGACACCCAAGTTGCGCGTCCTATCCACAGGGGGCAACACCTCTCCCGCCATGACCAAAGATGGAATTTCTTGGATCTGAGATGCTGGTATGCACAGCCACTCAGTCTTGTCTGGATTGAGCTGGAGCCTGTTCCTCCCCATCCAAATGATTCAATGAAAGATAGCAAATTTTGAGATGTACCAAACTCCTATGAATCATGTTTACCACTCCATTTTTATTATCCTGTAATCCTTTAATTCAAGGCAAATTCAGGGTGACTAAATGGAGATGAGTATTTACCATCTGGATGCCCTTCCTGACACCATGCAAAGTTCACAGCAGATTTTTTTTTCTTTGCGCCCTAGGAGAGAAACATCTGCCACTACCTAGGATTGAACACTCAGCTTTCTGAGTGGGAGGTAAGTGTCTTTACCACCAGACCACCATGCCGTTCATTAAATGGTTACTACTAGGGTTGAAAAAATTGCACAATTTTTTTGATATAATTATGGTATTTTTTTCACCACAAAGGATATTATGACTATCATATGTGGCCACTTGGTGAACTGTTCAACAGCTGTCAATCTATAGTACAATTCTGAGACTAATGTTCTTCATTCTATTTAACACATACAATATATTCCTAAACATTTATATTTTGGAAATATGGTCCAACAGACAAAAGCTGTGATTTTAAACATTTAGACAAACACTTCCCTAAATAAAACCTTGAAAGTCACACCTATTTTTAACCACTTTGCATGCTTCCTAACAGCCTAGTTGTGCCTTGAATGGAGCAGGAAGCATGTAATCATTAAACTACTGTTAGGTTTTCTTGCCATTGTTCTATATGGAAAGATGCTTCTTATGTATAACCAATATGGAGACATTTTTCAGAGCAGGAGAACAACTTGCTAAATATTCTGTGAAAATTGTTGCTATTGTCAGTGCCTTAACTCTATTATCTTCTAGGCAAGGCACAACATTGCAGTGAGTGGCATGCTACATTTTGTATGAATCAAATTATTCCTAATAATCAAATGTGTATACTAAAGAACATTTTATCAACAAACTTCAATGACAGGAGAAGGAGGAAGCAATGACAACCACCACAGAAGCTGCTCAGCTGGACTCTTCCCTCCCTCCCATCTCCCACCCAAAGCCATAGCAATAGATCTATGTAATGTAAAAATAGCCAATTAGTAAAAGGCATATTGTGCTGCAGTGTGGAATATGGAGAAATAAAAGCTGGGTGATGCATACAATGTTCTTAATATCATAGTATTTATTATTTATATCCACCCCTTTGAAAGGCCACATGTATAAACATTTGTAGTTTTCATGAGATTTCAAAACAACCCAGAACTTTAAATCAAGCCTGTAAATATATGATTTATAATTCTGAAGGACAGTGACAACTTCTGACTTGACTATATTTGCCTATTACCAGATTGTGCATTCGTGATGAAGCACACTCTTTGTTTGAAATAAATACATTTCACAATTAAATGTATTTTTATTATCATATATTCTGTACTTCATAACAGTGATTCAAAGTCTCAAAAATGGTAACCTGAATTTATATATGGTTGTTAATAAATATCATATATTAAAAAGAAATTTTTATAATAAAAATAATTATATGATCCAGCAACTTTGCCAAAAGATTCTAGCAGCAGAATCCATTGAAATGTAGGAATAGGAATGTAGGAATAAAAGTAGATGAAATTCCAGCAGAAACTATGGAAACTAAACATCTTATGCCTAAGCATCTAATAACTGGGACCACAAAGACTCTCAAGCTATGAACTGCCATTTGAAGGCTCATCTAGAACAGGCTAATATTCTAATTTAAGTTTACCTACAGTCATTGCTCTATTTTGTCCCTACAAATTCCAAACAATGATTCAAAATGTCTACAGAAAAGAGAGCTGAATATCACAAGCTAAAGGACTACAGGGTTTCCTCAATGTACAGGCATTTGTTCAACATCTGTTTGAAGTTATTACAGTGCTAAAAATGTGAATTACAACCAGTCCTCCCAATTAGGACCATCAGAGCATCCCCAGGGTCATGTGATCAAAATTAGAGCACCTGGCAACTGGCATGTATTTACAAAGGTTGCAGAGTCCTGAGATTACATGATCACTATCTATCTAAGGGCTTCTGACAAGCAATGTCAATGGGGGAAACCAGGTTTGTTTAACAGCCATGTAATTCGCTTAGCAACTATAGCAAAAAGGTCATAAATTTTATTTGATTCACTTACAATCTCTCCATTTAGCAACAGAAGTTCTGATCCAAATTGTATTGGTATATTGAGAACTACCTATACTTATTTGTTTAACTAATAATTGCTTTTCCATTCTAGCAAACATCCAAGGAAGTCAGCAAAATTAAAAAACAAAAGCCATGTATGAGGTATTAAAAACACAGACTGAAGTTCACAGTTATATTTGCTATTATCCACTAACAATTAAAAACAGACCAAAAGGACATTGCCTTCAGTATTTTTCTCAAGACTTAAGAGAAAGGGGGCCAAATGCCATTAGTTATTTATGCTAATAAATGAAAGAGATTAAAGAACAACAAACAAAGTTCCAACATTGGTGCATTGCTTCTTAACATACCAGTGTGTTGTTATTTAAGTCCATTTTTCCAGCAAAGGGCCCCCATGTTGTTCCCACTGGAAGCTGTTGACGACTCTGGATCTTGCGCTCCCCATCCCTCTGGAGCATCTCCAATTCCCCTGAGAAGCAAAGAAAATAAAGAGAATTTACCACACTAGCCCACAACAATCTCTCCACTGTTACCTTTTCTAATCAACCAACATGTAGACATTATTTATTTCATTAGAATTACATATACACTGTCATTTCCATTTCCAAAACAAGATGTCAGTCATTGCATAATGCAGGGTCCCAAGCCATCAGTTTGCCATTTCTTTCTTCTTAGGACTGATTTAGTCTTCTGGACTTCGTGCTTAAGGTGAAAAAATGAAACTTTGATTTTGGGTTTTACTAATTAGATTTGTTGTTATAGAAATGGCTAGTTAATACGATCATGTAAAAAGTACAAAGTTGAGGTTTGATGTTAATGCCTTATTCTACCACACTAAAGAGAGTTGGAAGTCAATGCCCTTTTTTTCTTTTTTTCCCCTTTTCTTTCCCTCACTTTTTCTTCCCTTTCTCCTTTCCTATTTTTCCTACTACATACTTTTGTATTTTCTTTGTAGACTATATTAAAAACTAATAACTATTTCAGAAGGACTGGTTTAGCCTTCTGTTATGGCTGGTTAAGGAAATCTGGGAGTTGAAGTCCACCCTTCTTCAAGCTCCCAAGGTTGAGAAACCCTGTTCTAACATTTTTACCAGCTTCCACAGTTCATTAAATAATTGCAGAATGACACAATCCTGTTTTCTCACTTCTCATCTTTCAACACTCTATTGGTATTTTCGTTGCCTGTCAATTCTGCACAGCAGGACTTTTCTTTCCTTTTAGTTTGAGTCATATTTTCTATGTTACTTTCAATTAATCAGTTAATCGGATAGAAGCCAGGAATCTCTGGCCTAGACATAGGATGGCAAATCTGTCTGTTTTGTTCTGTACAGCCATCCTGAGGGTAAGTTTCTTTCATTTCATTTCTGCATTAATCTAAATATCCGACAAAAAGAAAGATAGCGTTTGTACTAGTGGTGCTATTCCACCGGTTTGGCCCAGTTCTGGCATACCGGTAGCGCCCAAGATCAGTGGAGACTGAATCGGTTCTCTCTGAGGAGCTGCAGTTGGGCCCACCTGCCCGCCTGGGCTCCAATACTGACCTTTATTCCCTGCTTTTGAAGTGCAGCTGCTTTGCGCAGATTGCCGCGTGTCAGCTGCTGAAACTACAGGGAGAGTGCAGAATTGCAGGTGGTGAGTCGTAAAGCCTCTGTGCCTGCGCAAAGTGCGCATTTGGCACACCCACGTGCACAAAGCGCACCCCTCAAGCCATGCCCACCAAACCGGTGGTAAACTATTTTGAAACGCACCACTGCTTTGTATGTATTCTCATGTAAGGTTCCCCTTATGTATACATTTTTGTGAGCACTTTTGCAAGTGGCATATGCATTTCTCTATGAAATTGTATTTAATGTATTATTATGGTTTACATGTTTTACTTGCAAAGAAACTTATAGCAATATCCCGAAGTTTGGCTCTTACGATGCAAACTGGCCTTCTATAAAAATTCAGACTGAATAACTATCTTCTATTCCTACAATGAGATCACTAAAATTGTGTTCTTTCTTCTCCCCTAATACCAGTGTCCTTGCAAAATAGCAAAAAGGACCGTACTTTTTCATTGGCGGCTGACGGGTAATTTTTGAAAAGTATCCCTTTTTCTATTCAATCTATGGAGAAATATGTGTACATTAACACACACAGAATGTTTTTGCTTTTGTTTTAGATAAACATGGAAACAGCAGTTTTGCCTGCTTTTAACCATTAAAAAGGAAGCATGTCTATGGACATGTCAAATTTAACTGATAGCAGAGGAATCATGAGAATCTTTGAAAACCCTTTTAAAAATAATTCAGTCTCCCTTTCTGCCACTGACATTTTTCATCTGAAAAGGGTTCAGACTCAGTCAAACAGTGACTCCTTATCTATACCTGTGGATTTACAAGCAGGCCTGGCTTTTAATGGATTAAGAATGACAAAGTTAGGGCAGATTATTCAATGATAAGCAAACATCCACCAAAATCCCCAGTTGCATAGGACAATGCTATTCTTTTCAAACAGCAAAACTTTTCAATAGAAGAACTTAAAAGAATGCTTGCTTATACGAAATGCAAAATTGCAAAAAGCAGCCAACAAGCGGTTTTCTTTTCCTCATTCAATGTTATTAGCAAATGGATCCTCATAGACAACAGCTTCATATTTCGTTGTTTTAAATGGAATAATGTATTGACATATTTCAAATATAAATAATGAATTTATATTGTGATTTAATGTAAGTTCTGATGAATTTCCATTGATGTTTGCAGTTAAGAAATGAACGTATTGGAAAGCCGTATGTGAACATATTTTTTTATTTAGTGGAATTCAAATAATTGCTTCAATTGTTATTTGATATTATAATGTCTCTGAAATTAATCAGACACATAAGGGAATCCCTTTGGATCATAACAGTAGAAGCAAAACTGGATATGTGTACACTGAATACACCTAAGAAGAACTATAGTTACAATGTACAATGCAATCAGTCAGGAAAGCCCATGTCCATAGCACAACTGGAAGTAAACATATAACAGCATTATATCATTTCTTTTGTAAACTGGTGATGAATGACAAAGGGTTGTAAGCTAAACAAATGGATTCTGAAACAGTAAGTAGATATCAGAATGTTTAGAGGAATGCCAGATTTCCACAATAAAAACTGAACATCTTTATCTCATGTAAATGGTCAACATCCCCTCTCAAAAATAAAACAATCCAAGAGTTGTCCCAAAGGTGCTTTTTTAGGAGGCAGCTGGACTTCCTTTGAAGATGTTTCACTTCTCATCCAAGAAGCTTCTTCAGCTCTGACAGGATAGTTGGACGGGACTGGAAGGGGACTGGAAGGATTTATATTCCTTGCAACACTGCTGGGCAATCTGCAGTTCAATGAAGACAAAGGAGATCTTCTGCACAAGGACTCAACACCAGTATTCCTCAACCTCAGCAGCTTTAAGATCTATGGATTTCAATTCCCAGATGTTGGCTAGGGATTAGCTGGGGAATTCTGCTGGCAGAGGAATTCTGGGAATTAAAGCCCACATGTCTTAAAGTTGCTGAGGTTAAGAAACACTGATCTATACTGCTTAAGAATCATGTCCAAAGCTGAACCCAACCAGTGCCAGACCTGCCCAAATGTGACTCCTCAACATGAGGCGACATCAGTGGAGGGAAAAAGCTCTGGATAAAGTTAGCTATTCTGAGCGCAGAGCTAGTTCGCCCCCTGTGGTGTACTTCTGGATAGCACATGAGTGTGAACCAAACGGACTAGCAATCTTAGGCAGCCAAACAACTAGTCGGTATTAGCACTAGTATCCTATACCATCTCCATATGCTAAATAAATAAATCTATGATATCTGTATTTTGCTGCTGTGCTTATTTCATTTCTAACTCAAATATATCCCAAAACACAAGAAACTTATTTTTATGATTATAAAACTCTTCAAAGTTGGCCGGTATTCCCCCTTCCTGAACCTGATATAGTTTACTGTTGCTTAAAGTCTGTAGAGATTCTCAATCATTCAGGTCATAGTTCTCCCAAAGGTGCTTTTTTCTGAAGAGGCAACTGGACTTTCTTGTTTTCTTTGAGGACGTTTCACTTCTCATCCAAGAAGTTTCTTCAGCTCTGACTGAAGCTTCTTCCCCACTATCCTGTCAGAGCTGAAGAAGCTTCTTGGATGAGAAGCGATACATCCTCAAAGAAAAAACAAGGAAGTTCAGTAGCCTCCTAAAACTCAGGAGAAATTTTCCTGACAATGAGAACAATTAATCAGTGGAGCGATTTGCCTCTAGAAATTGTAAATGCTCAAATACTAGAGGTTTTTAAGAGACTGAACAACCATTTGTCTGCAATTGTACTATAGGATTTTCTGCCTAAGCAAGGGGTTGGACTAGAAGACCTCCAAGGTCCCTTCCAACTCTGTTCTTCTGTTATTGAAAGTTATTAAAAGAAAGCATATTTTGGTCTACTGTTCCTTCCTCCTTGAAAGGGAAAGATTCACAACATCCCCTTCACAGAAATCAGGCAGGGGGAGGAGGGTTTGCATCTATACCAAACAGTACTATTCTGCCAGAATTGATATATTTTTATTTTTGCAGATGCCTGCAACTCTTCACCTGCACAGAGTAATTTAGACAGATAAATTAGAATAAAATTCTCTATTTCTACTTTCTCTTCTACAGGAAATCAGCTGGCTTCAAAAGTGTTTTCATGCCATTTGGTGTTTTCTTGTTTGTAGTAAATATCTCATAGATGGAGCAATGCTAACAATGTTTTTTCTTTTCCATGTTGTGTAATAGGGTTTCATGCAGACATTTCCTAAGACATGAGAAAATATGCAGTGGGAAAGGCAAGGGTGTACTGTCAGAAAACACAGCTAATTAATGAAACTAAACAAGAAAAGCTCTATTATGAAGAAGACATCTGCAGTTTGCTATTTTTTTATGGTGGCCTAACTTTATAATTCTACTTCCAATTTTATAGCTTTAAATATTTATATTTCTTTGTTCTCTTCTATACTTATTTTATAATTCATCATTTCTGAATTGTTTTAAATCCTACTTTTCTTCTTTAGCTTTTCTTCATTTACTAGAAATGTCTTCCTTTCTCATTCATTTCTTGGTTGCGTTGTTTTGTGGTTCCAGTTTTATATGGTTCTTCATTTTAACTTATATGCCTTTGTGATAATTCCATTCTGAAATCACTCTAAAACTTTGCTATACGTCTTCACTGAAAGCTAGAAAAATGAACATCCCATTATGGTTTCTAATAAGAGTCTGAAATATCTGATACAGCAGAAACAACCATGTTTTTTGGCACTACAAGAGACGCTAATGTACATATAGTCTTAAAGGTGCAACAAGACTTTGCTACAATAAGAGCAAGTATATGAAAGAAGTAATTTATGTTTTCCAGAAATCAATATTTTTTTACATTGCGTTGTTTTAAAGCATTATTCTTACAATGGAACAAAGTGCCCTCGAAATATTACAAAGAAAAATAATGACTGGCCACAATTTTCACACTCATTCTATAAATAGATCAACCACATAGCTAATTTGGCCAAAGAAGAACTATGATTAATATCAGTAAAACCTACGCTGATATTTATAATGTAAGAATAGGCAGGATACAGGGTTTCTTCCCCAGAGAGTATTTGCAAAGGGAAAAAAAGATGCTTTTTATTTACTCCATATTCTTTTATCTAACTACATTGCTATTTTTGCTATCTCTGCTGTGCATTTCTAGAGAGCTTCAATGCATGGGTAATATATACTGCAGGAAATATAATTGAGATATCACTCTGATGTTTAAATACGTTCACTAGTACACACGCACACCTTCACTGGGGAATAAATCACACTAAAATATATAGACCTTTGGTTAAACATGAATAGGATTAGGCTGCTCAATTGTTTGACAATTAAATAGAAAAATGGATCATCGGTGTTCCTTTTAGACCAAGACAGCAAAGCAGGAATTTTCCTTTCCCCATATGCATTTCATGAAGACCTTGCTCACTTCTCACTTGCTGAATATGTTTGTGCAAATATGTGTGCCCCATAGTATGTACTAATCAATTTTTGGTAAAGATAATACCGCTAGTGCTATAGGCGGTTTTTTTCTTATCTTGTTGATATAGCATACTTTTAAAGTCTGTGATTACTCAAAGACTTACGATAGCTGCACTGTAAAAAAAGCCTCAAGTCATGGTTCACTAGCTCTGCTACAAAACATCCCATGGCTTTTAAGATAATCACCCCCACCTTAGTTAAGGCTAGAAAGAGAGATTTCAGTTGTGGCTATTTCTTCCCATGTGTTTATGGTATGTAAATAAGAATTAGCAAAACATATTTATCACTTCTTTTCACAACATAATGCATGATGAATTAAACTATCTGATGCGTCCAATCCATTATTTGCATCTTAAAAAAAATCTGATTTGACTAAAAAATGACTAATGTGAGCACAATTTTCTGGATAAAAATTTCTTGACCTTCAATTGTAAATGTATTCATAAACTGGAATAAAAAATAAAGCTCTGAAAAAAATAATAGAGGAAAAAAACTGGCCCACAAGTTTTTAGTAATAAGGCCAAATAAATATTTATCGATTATTTATGTTTTCCTCCTTTGCTTTTTAGCCCTTGCTTAAAGTCACTATATAAATTGAAATAGAAATTAGACATGCAGCACACAAACATAACTTTGAAAATACTAATGAAACTGTTTTCAATGAAAGGAAAGATGTTTCAATAAGTCATCAATGAATAATGCTCAGGTGATTTGAATGAGTATAATATGACAAGGGAAAATGTTGCTATTAGCCATCCAGAGTTGAAATAGGCAACCAACAAAATTGAATGAATAAATATATGAATAATTTAGAATCCTCATTTAGTCCAAACTGAGTGGCTATCAAAGATTACATCCTTCCAATTCTCTTCTGTCTTCCATGGATGCTGTCCATTGTCAACATTTTCAGTTTTAAACAGCTTGGAACCAAGATGCCTGAAAAAGTCTTCTTATCTAGTCACAAGGATCCATATGTGATTACAGGAACTTCTCAACTGCTAAACATTTTCCATAAAATTCTCTCTTAAAAAGCCACATTTGGAGCATCCTTATGCTATTATTAATATCACATGTTTTAAGGTCCGTATATTAATAACTTTTTAAAAATTGCATAAAATTAAAAAAAGATAAAAATACATTTTAAAAAGATAAAAAATAAATGTGAAAAATAAAAGTCTAGAAACATTAACACAAAAAGGCCCTATCAAAAGTTAATATTTGGCTAACTAAATATATCACCAAACACTCTTAACTATTTAAAGATTCTTAAAGGCTAGTTTGAGGCACAAGTCATCATCTGACAGGAGTTACATTGATGTGTCTCCTTGCAGATGGTAATTCTGCTACGACATACAGTCTGGCCGGGTTCGGCACAGCAGCTCTTAAAATCCATTAGATGTTCCACAAACACAATGAGTAATTTAAATTGTTGGTTACAAATGCATTGAATTATGATAATTTAATTAGCCATATATTAATTATTTTTTATTCATCTTATGTTTTCACCCCTCCCTATAAATATTTTTAGACTTTTCTTATACATTGTGTAATGTTTGTTTTAATATTTTTTTAGTTTTTAAAAAATAATAATTGTTTATGTCCCACATTCCTTATACTAGTCTATGGTCATAGTAAAGATTTGTTTGTTTGCAGGTTCATATTTTTTCAGACATTTTAGGAACAATGTTTATTGCATTTCAATCCTTGTATTCATTAATTCCTTCTGCTCAGATATTATATACTGCTAAAAGTTTTAGCTTGTTTTATTTTATTTTATAAATTTTCCTACTGAAAAATCTACTCCATACACGCTTCTGAACAGTTTCCTCAAAGTTGACATTACATCTTGTGAAACGACTCTACAAACCTACCTTACTAGGTTATATCTTCAACTATCTTTGCAATTGCCACCTTCATTCTGTTTCTCCACTGCCCCACAGTACTCAACGTTAAACTACAGTTCTGAGCATAAACTTGAAATACGGCATTCTCTCTTCAAACACCGCACTCATACCCAGATAAATCAGGCTAGCCATTCAGTGATCTTATCCCTCCTGACTCTTTAATAAATTGAACCTCATAAGTTCACTCTGTAGGAAGTTGTCACTAAATGAAATTGTGACCTTATCCGTTGCTTGAACTTACCCTGCTGACAACTACATTTATTGTAAGGATAAGAAATCCTAACAAACGAACAAAAAAGCCTACACTTTTGATAATTGTGATCTTAGTTACATGTATTTATAGCAGATGGCATCATGTCTTGACAATGTCTTGGTGATTTTCCCATGATGAATATCTGATCAAAGAAAAATGTGATCTGTAGGAAATGCTAAGGCCATTGACAGGGAACAGCAGAAGTTCATGGAAGGAAGATACTTATGTGACAGCTCTGAATCAGATGCTATTAGCCAAACACAAAGAGCCCCAAATTAGTGTGTAATTGTGCTGAAACAGATAACAAAACAGAGGTGGAAAAACAGTAGAAGCTTCCCTTCAGAGGATTTTTTCAGCATTTTACATCAGAAAATACAGACCACAAACTGGCAAATAAAGTCACAAGGCTTGTTGCCATTTTTGCAAGCCTTTCTGCAGCCTTATGCAGACCCTCCAATAATGTAGAAAATTATTAATATTATTGTTAATTTATTATATGTGTTAAACCAGGGGTGGGCAAACTTTTTGACTCGAAGGCCACAATGGGTTCTTAAACTGGACCGGAGGGCCAGAACAAAAGCATGGATGGAGTGTTTGTGTGAACCAATAAAAATTCAAAGTTAGATTACTTCACGTAGCCTTCTGGGAGAGCAAGAGAACCCTCCGCTCTTTCGGCTCCGCGGGCCGGATAGAACAGCCGAACGGGCCCGATCTGGCCCCCGGGCCGTAGTTTCCCACGGCTGTGTTAAACCCCCACACTCTAAAGAGATTCTGGGTAGTTTACCAAAAATAACATAACATAACAATATACTTAAATAGATACTATTGTGATACACAAAGACCCTAGGTTTACATTATTTGCTTGCTCAAGCTTAGGGAAATTACTGATATCCCAAATTTTCTCCATGCCTTGTTTCTGAATAACTGAGAATATTACCCCATACTCAAAAGGCATTGTATCAGATGCAAGAAATCAGTAATTTCAAATAACTACAAGTTTATTGCATGCTAACGCTCTCTACAAAAATCTGAACTACTAACAGTCAAAGCAAATTGGTGATAGATAAGAGTCAGTGGAATTCAAGGAGAGCAGGACTTAGATCTTCTGTGGGCATGAAGGCCTTGAGACTAATGATGCACTTGACCCCTCCCTTAGTCATCTCCAACACACTGGAATTTGGGTCTTTGGGAATAATCTTTTATAATAATATATAATCAATTAAGAAAGCATAAATTTTACATCTGTCGTGCTAAATTTTACATCTGTCATACAGAAAGTTTGTGCCAAATATTTTCCACACAGTCGTTTAAACAAAGCAAATATGCAGGTATTTTCATCAGATATAAATGGATATGTATCAATACGTTTACTTATACTGTACATTTTTAGTCCCATGTAAGTGGAAGAGAGGAAAAAAACAAAGCCAAGGATGTCAGCAACCTTTACCCAAATCACATTCAGATATAAATTTTTGGAAGTTACTAAATATTCTTTTAGAAGTTTACTGGGGGTTAATGGCTGGCTATTAAGTCATTGGCTGTTGTTTCCAAAAAAAGGGCTTGGCATATAAGGAAACAACAGCCAATGACTTCATAGCTCATCTTCAACACCCCTAAAAACCATACACAACAGGTACCATATAAATAGCACACAGAATAGCTGAAAGCTTTTCTCTGCTAGAGAAAAGTTCCCTGAGGATGCGCTCCAACATGAATCCAAAAGGTTGGAAGACTAAACCTCTGGTCCCGATGACCGACCCAGATTGGATCCTGCAACATTATCCTGGGACAGATATATTCGTCTTCAACAATAATATATTCATGTTACTTAAATTTGCTTAACTTTGCTCTTTGATAATGAAGAAGAAATGGAAAATGCTTAGGACAAGGCATTACACTTTATTATGTAATACTTCACTATATAATACAAGTAGATATTTTTCTCATTGAAAAATACATCAGATACTAAAGGACAGCCAACTCTTCTATGAATTAACACTGTTTATTCAAGCATTTTAAAAATCCATCTGCTGCAAACTGACTTTTTTAAAGGAAAATAACATTTCTTATGTATATATTAAAAGAATTTTTTCCACTTGGATAATTACATTGAAACTTGAAAAATTAAAGTAATGTCTTTCAAAATTCAAGGGGATATTATGCAGTAAGGGAAATATTTCATCCAGATGATTTAAGAGAAGTACTAATTTCAGAAAAGGGTTCTTTTTGTATCAAAGGCAATGGTGATCCACATCTACAGCAATCAACCATTTTAATCAAAGCATTTATTGTATTTCATTTTCTTCTTGTAAATATGCTGTATTAACAATGACATTGTTATGTAGAAGTCTAAATTAATGTCTATCATGTCAGAATAAAATTGATCATACTTTTCTCCAACTATTTGCAACAAGTGCAATTTTATTTTCTTGAAGGCAACTATGAAAAGCTTATTGTATTAACTTGGTTATCATTAACATACTCTACATATGAATCAAGTTGCAATGAAAAAGAATGTGTTTCCTTACAATACAAGTTGATTGTGCTATGAGAGAACAATCTATACAAAAAGGGCAAGCCATTATTATCTCCACTCAAAACAGGTGGAAGAATCATCAGAACATTTCTAGGGAGAATTTAATTCCTAAATGTAGCATAAACCACAAACAAATTTAAAAGAAAAATGTGGTAATCAAAGGAAATTCAGATCTAAACTTATTTTCCATTTCTACATTTTCTGAATGACTCTCATGCTGTACCCTCATCTGGTGAGGGCCAGTTAAATATTGAAATAACTGCAGATTCTTGCTTCTTTTAAAACTTGTGGGAAATGGTACAAAAATGGTACACATGTGCTAGATCAGGGGTGTCAAATTCAAGGCCTGGGGGCCAGATCTGGTACATGGGGCTGTCCTGGAAAGAGCAAAGGACTGGCCCACAGTGCTTCTGCCAGTGAAAATGGAGCTCGTAAGGACTGCCTGCAGCCCTCCCAATCTCCGTTTTCACTGGCAGAGGGTTACAGGCCGTCCCAGATGAAAACAGAGCTCAGGAGCCAGTTTTCACTGGCAGAGTGTTCAGAACACCACAGGCACCCCCCCCCGACACAAATGATATCATGGTGGCTATGCCTATCCTGGTCACGCCCACCCCATACCCCTGAGGTCAAACACAACCCTGATGTGGCCTTCAATGAAATTTAGTTTGACACCCCTGTGCTAGATGAATACACTTAGTAGGGTCTATTCTTACTGTCCCTTGCAAGCTTTGAGTTACATTTGCTAAGCTCTTAGCATAATATGCAGATTGACCCATAGGATGTAGCTATACATAGGTGAGGTTATCACCAAATTAATCTAATGAGTCTTCCCCCTCCAAAAAAAAAGCTCTGATAAACATTTTTCTATACCATGAAAAGGCTATCAGTCAAACCTTTATTGCAGCCTTTAGGCCAGAAAAAGGCTATAAATGCTTCTTGAATATGAAATTATTTTTAAGAAGTTACAAATGAAATCTTTTATCTAATTTTTTTTGTCCTGAATATCTTCATTCTTTGATAAGATTTAATGGCATTTTCAATTAGCTGCAAAGTATTTTTGCACTATGCTATCCTTTAATAAACTTTAGCTGAAGTAGCTAAGAAATGAAATAAAATATACAACTTAAACCTTAATCTAAAGCATTATAAAACATTAATGATAATATGAAGTACTAAATATCCCTCTAACTTTAGCAAATCAAAAACCTGTTTGAACTTTAATGAGTTGTCCAAATAAAAATATTTTGGACTGAAAGCTTTGAAATGGTTCCTGGAAAGACAATGAGAAAGCTGCTTTCATATTCCCACCAAATAGGCTTCTGATGGGAAAAGACTTAAGAGAAAGTTGTCTCTGTTTAATAGCCAAATAATAGCCAGGTAACAGGACTCAGTAAATCACAGCAATACCTTGAACTGTTCCTAAAACTGGACCAATAGCTAGTGGAATTATTTAAATTTAAGATTCATATGCTTCCTATAAACACTCCTAGTCAGTAATCTGGCTGCAGTATTCCAGACTTGTTAAAAGTATTTTTAGAATATTTTTCAAAGACAGCCTTTCAGACAACACATTCATTAGTCCAAATATGATGTACCTGGAATATAGATTGGACCTCTGGCCTATCTACTCCAGGAGGCTGTTCTCACAATAGCCAATCAACTATGTAAGGAAGCCACTAGTCACCCAGGAAATGGCCTTCAGAGTCAGTTACACTGCTAATAAGGTTAATAGCCATGAATTCCAATGACTTCCATGAATGGGTCTAGCTGTTTTTTGAAGCCAGCCAACTAGTTTCTAGTTCCAAACAAAAATGGGTAGCCAGAACCACGTCTCAAATTCCAAAGTTTCACTGTCTAATACATAAAACAAAGATCCTGTTTATTCCAGGATTAAATTTTATTGGGTTACCCTTAATTCTAGTATTTTGGGGAAGTTTTCACTTTATTCATACTATATATAATTCTGAACACCTCAACCATGTTCCCCTTTGTTCTTCTTTAGTCTCCTTTCAAGACAAAAAAGTCTTAACTGTAGTAACTTATAGCCATGGGGATGTTTTCTTCCAACCTTTTGATTATCTTAGTTGCCTTCCTTTGAGTCTTCTGTAGTTCCACTACATCTTTTTCTGGTGAGGAAACCAGAACTGCATACAATATTCCAGATACAGTCCAACCATTAATTGATACAAGGTATTATCATCTCTATTTTCAGTACTGTTTCTTATCCACAACACACTGCTGGTCTTTTTACATGAAATGCACAACAACTTGTATGTCAACAACTTCATTGACCTGTTTACCATTATTCCAATTCAGACATGTGCCTGAAATCTTGGAAAATCAGTTTATATTGATATCAAGCTAGTTGCTTTACTAGCAAGGGAGTTCTTTATCCCTAATGGTGAAGAAAATTCAAAAATTATATACAGTACATTACTTGCCTATTAGTATATTTTCAAAAATAGGTTGCTATATTTCTTCCAGCACTGAAGAAGCACTACTTACTCAGCATACGAAGCAGAGGCGTTAAAAAAATACTTTGGCATGTAGTAGGACTCTTCCTTCTAAAAAAACTGACCTGAGCTCCACTTTTGCAGAAATACATCAAAATGACAGGAAAACATCCTGGTTATATTATGACACTTCACAGAACAGCCTGAGTTGTTGATTTATCCCAGTTACGTGTTAGTTGGTGCAAAACTTCTGCTTTCCTCCTGTCCAACCTGTATTAAACCTCCCCCTCCCCCTTTCCCACAACAGAGGATAAGGAACTAGGCAGGCTTAGCAAGAGCATGCCAATGATAAGATCATCTACTAGATTCTGAGGTTTGCTCCTTTAACATAACATTTAACATTAACAGTTACGCCTGATAAATGACTTCTAAATAGATTCTTTTTTGATAAATAAAAAGATGGTCCATGCCCATAGTTTGTCAGATGCTTTGGGAACCCCCCAAAAAACTTTAAAAAAATATGCATGAATAATGCATCTTTGTGCAAGTATGCAGATTTAAAAACTAGAAATATTCTGTCTATGTTTTAAAAATCATATGCTCTTTCCATGGGTGGGATGCTCCCGGTGTAACAACCAGTTTGCTAATCACACACTCCATGCGCTTTGCATGCACGCACCTAATGCACACTGCGCTCATGTGCACAGCTACCGCCATTACTTACCTTCAATGTTACTTCCAGGAAGTAACACAGCTGAGGCGTGGCAATCCACTCTGCCACATGAATCAGCTGAGCAGATATAGGTGAGTACAGCACAAGTTTATTATTACATTTTGAAATGGCCCAGGTTTGAGCTCCCAGTGTTGGTACTCACCCTCGAACTTGGTCAACGGTTATGAGACTTTTGTTGTACTCCCTGCTGGGGTGAGAGACCAGAGGGGGGGCGGACACATTTTTCTTTTAGGACCCTTTTAACATCTTACCATCAGCCTAACTGGAACGTGTTGGGATGCCCCCGGTGAGAGAGCGTGGCCCAGTCTAGACTGAGACTTTGATCATCTGAAACTGGTCTGCCATGAGAGGGCAGCCTGGCTTCTTTGAGTCTGGACTCTCCAACCGTTTTTTACCACCTTGGTTCTACCAAGTTCTCTAAACCCAGACTTT
Source organism: Naja naja (assembly GCA_009733165.1). NCBI lineage: Eukaryota > Metazoa > Chordata > Lepidosauria > Squamata > Elapidae > Naja > Naja naja. Next base: position 197,733,126 of record CM019150.1, on the reverse strand, counting down.
ACTGCCGCCTTGTCATTACCACTCTCGACAATCCCTATGCCTGTTCTCTAATGCCCTCTCATTATGCGATCTTATTTGGTTGCAGAAATGTATGCCCTGAGGGGACTCCCTTCCTCTCGGGCTTGGCCTGTTACACTATCTTCTGCTTACCACGAGGATGGGTCTTGGAACCCGGAGAGATGGCATGACAGGGGGGTGGGGTATGGGTGGGGTTCTGCTACGAAAAAGAGGGTCACTAGGGCCCCCTTAGTCAAATTTTTAACTAAATTTTTAAGAAGGCTAGGGAGGAGGGTGGGTAATGATCGCAGGGATATGGGTCTCAGCCCGGTTGGGGGCTGCCGGAGCTCCGGGGTGTGAGGTGGGGACCACGATTCCCAGGGTGGTTGGGGTTGGCAGGAGACATCGAGGCATAGGGCCATATCATGTGCCGGGAGCACGCGCCCGCCATCTTTCTGCGGTGGCATGCTCCGACCCTATGGCCTCCTCCTCAGGGGGCATGGGAACCGGGACCCCTGGGCTTAAGCTGGTGTATTTTAATGCCAGGTCTGTGGCTAATAAGTCTCCCCTCCTCTGAGAGATCATTGAGGAGGAGGCTGCGGACCTGGCTTGTATCACCGAGACCCGGTTGGGCCCAGAGGGAGGTGTCCCTCTGGCTGATCTGTGCCCACCGGGTTTCTGGGTTTTACACCGGCCATGGGCCCAGGGAAGGGATGGAGGGGTGGCTGTGGTTATGCGGGAGACCTTGTTTGCAAGGGAGGTCACTGTTCCAAAGATAGGCGGGAGTGAGACCCTCCTCCTGAGGTGGGGGCCTAATGGTCAGGTGGGCCTGCTGCTCGCATACCTTTCCCCCAGCTGTGTGACAGCGGCCCTGCCTGGGCTTCTCGATGTCCTCTCGGGTTTGGCATTGGAGTTCCCAGGCCTTATAGTACTGGGGGACTTCAATTTGCCCTCCCTGGGGGGAGCGTCGGGTTTGGCCCAGGAATTCATGGCTTCCATGGAAGCCATGGGCCTGACCCAATTGATTCAAGGCCCGACTCATGAGGGGGGAAACACCCCCCAGCTAGTTTTTGTCTCTGAACAATGGCGTAGTGACAGAGGGCAAGCCACTTTTATGACACTGCCCGTTCCATGGTCTGATCACTATCTCCTACGGCTGGTCTTCCAAAAGGCCACCCCCCACTGCTGGGATGAGGAGCCACCTAGATGGTTCCACCCCAGACGCCTGATGGACCCTGAGACGGAACTGGGGTTCTTTCCCTCTTCCCTTGCCCACAGCTCTATCGAGGATCTGGCAGCCGCTTGGCAACAGGCTGCGTTGGATGCCCTCGACAGGGTTGTCCCCATGCGTCCCCTCTCATGCCGTGGATCCCGGATGGCTCCTTGGTATACTGAGGAGCTCCCGGAGATGAAGCATCATCGGAGGGGTTTAGAGAGCAGGTGGAGGTGGTCTGAGGAATGAGATACAGGTAGTCTGGCCAATGTGATCTGGGATGAGTTCAATCCTGTTTCCGAGGATGAAGTGGACAGGATTATGCGGCAGCTGAGTTCCACCACATGTTTGTTGGACCCGTGTCCTTCCTGGCTGGCCTATGCTGCCAGGGAGACCACCTGCGGTTGGCTCCGGGCAGTCGTCAACGCTTCATTAAGGGAGGGTGTTTTTTCCACCGCCTTGAAGAAGGCGGTGGTGAGACCCCTCCTGAAGAAGCCTGCCCTGGACCTGACCGTGTTAGATAACTTTCATCCAGTCTCCAACCTTCACTTTTTGGCGAAGGTTGTTGAGAGTGTGGTGGCTCAGCAGTTTCCACTTTTCCTGGATGAAGCGGACTACCTAGATCTGTATCAATCGGGCTTCCAACCTGGTTTCAGCATGGAGACGGCATTGGTCGCGCTGATGGATGATCTCTGGAGGGCCCGGGACAGAGGTTTTTCCTCTGTCCTGGTCTTATTAGACTTCTGAAGGCTTTTGATACCATTGACCATGGTATCATTTTGCGACGCCTTGAAGGGCTGGGAGTGGGGGACACTGTGCTCCGGTAGTTCACCTCCTACCTCTCGGGGCGATCGCAATCGGTATTGGCGGGGGGCAGAGGTCGACCCCAAGGGTGCTCTCATGTGGGGTCCCTCAGGGGTTGGTTCTTTCCCCCCTGATATTTAACATCTATATGAAGCCGCTGGGTGAGATCATCTGTAGTTTCGGGGTGAGTTACCACCAGTACGCAGATGACACCCAGCTGTACATCTCCACCCCGAACCAAATCAATAATGCCCTCTCCCTGATGACCCAGTGCTTAGATGCGGTATGGATCTGGATGAGCGGGAACATGCTTCGACTCAATCCCGCCAAGACTGAGTGGCTGTGCGTACCGGCATCTCGGCCCAGTCAGGAATATCCATCTTTGGCCATAGGGGGAGCGGTGTTGCCCCCTGTGGATAGGGCGGAATTTGGGGGTCCTCCTGGATGTTCGGCTCCGGTTGGAGGAGCAGGTGGGAGCCGCCGCCAGGGGGGCCTTTGCCCAACTCCGTCTTGTTCGCCAACTACGCCCATTCCTGGACTGAGATGCCCTGCGCACAGTCGCTCATGCCCTTGTTACCTCTAGACTCGACTACTGCAACGCTCTCTACTTAGGACTGCCCTTGCATACCATCCGGAGACTGCAGCTGGTGCAGAATGCGGCAGCGCGGGTGGTGATGGGAGTTTCCCGATTCTCCCATGTTACCCCCCTCCTGCACTGCCTGCATTGGTTGCGCTTGCTCGGGTGAGATTCAAGGTTTTAGTTTTAACATACAAAGTCCTTCATGACATGGGTCCTCAATATTTAAGGGAGGGACTCCTGCTGACATCGAATGCCAACCGCCCTGTGCGAGCACACAGGCAAGGACTCCTTGGGGTCCCATCAGCGGGCCAATGCCAGCTGGCGGTCCCCTGACGACGAGCCTACTCTGTCGCGGCCCCTGACCTCTGGAACCAGCTCCCCCTGGGGCTCCGCCTGGCCCCTGACCTCCGCACCTTCTGCCATGATTTGAAGACCTGGTTGTTTGACCAATCCGGGCTGTGACCTTTTCTTTCCTGGGGGGGTTTTATATTTTTAATGTATTTTAAATTTGTTTGGGCTTGTAACTGGGTTTAATCTCTTTTTAATTATTTATTGCTGTTGTTTCTTAGTTGTGAGCCGCCCCGAGTCTTCGGAGATGGGGCGGCATGCAAGTCCCAATAATAAATAAATAAATAAATAATAAATATTGTACTTGGGAACTAATGAAGGCTACGATTTGCTTTTTTGTTTCCAACAGCTTGGGGTTATTATTATTTCAAGAAAGGGACAATTTGTTCCATTTTCTCTAAAATGTGAGAAATTCCCTTTTCTTTTGTCTCTGACTTAATTATAGAAGACAGGGTAGCACATACTCACAATATCCTATCTTTTTTTACACCCAGTAAGCTATAATTGCATCCAATTTCTAGTTTCTGTGGATTTTTATTTTTTACAAGTTCTGAAACTTTTAACAACATTATACAAAAATATAAGGATGTCACCCCTCTTTTAATAACTATATATAAAGTCATGGCATCATCAAATATAAACAATGAGATACAATGTAAATAAAATGTTAACATTTGAAATAAAAGCAATATAGTTGTTGCTATATTTGTGATACCTTATCTGTTTAAGAAAATGCATCTGAAAGATCTGTTTTCATCTCTCTTTTTTTGATATCATGCATAAATTAAGAGGGCGATTTTCTGGAAAGGCTTTCATCCACTAAAAACAAACCAGGAAAACTTCAGTGTCCTTCCTAAATTCCTAAGCATTTTCTAGTGAACCATGTCTTAATTTTATTATATTCCAGACTTATTATAATAGTTAATTCACCTAAAGATTTATCTTGCCTATTCAAATAACTGTATCCACATATTTTTATGCCATATAATTATTTTGAAATTTTGCAATGATGGAAATAGTTCCTTCCTTACCCAATTCTTATTCATGAAGATGTGTGTTGCAATTAACAACTTACTTTGTACTTTATGCAATTTATTTGATACTTGCTATTTGCTATTATACAAAATGAATAAATTTTAAAAGCTCATGGTTGGCTTTTTCAAAGTTGGGAATCCCTTAACTTGAAAAAATTCTAAAACTTATGTAGCTTGGACTGAAGGCAGCGCAAAAGGTGTGTTTACTTAATAAAAATGTAGCTAACAGGAGAAGAAGAGGAGGAAGAGGAGGAGGAGGAAGAGAAGGAGGAGACCACAAATTTTCTACTCTCATGTCCTTCCCCACTATCTGTGGTCTGTAACCAGGAAAACCTTGGGTATATCAGAGTCCTTCAAATATTGGATTATTCTGCCGTATTCTGTGTGTCCTTTAAAACATTGCAACAATTATTCATTGTGCAATTTATTTAGAAATTTATGTTATGAATTAATTAATTTATTTAGAAGTTATTTTGAATTAGTTAGGACTGCAGAAAAAACAAGCAACCTGCCTGCCTTTCATAGAAAACATGCGTATTATGAAGGTCAGAAAGAGAGCTGAGAAAATATCTACCACCCTTCACATTATTATCCTGGACATAAACTGTTTCAACTCTCCCCCTCAGGACACTGCTATAGAGCATTGCATGCCAAAATAATTAGATATAGGGACAGCTTTTTCCCATCCCTCTGCTGAACACCTAATTCTCACAAAACTGTTTTATGTCTAAGTATATATATATATATTTTAATTACATTTATATGCCGCCCTTCTCCGAAGACTCAGGGCGGCTTACAATTTTTTTGGGATACAACCCAATGCGCTCAGCAATAGCCTTCATTCCATTGTATATGCCTGCTTATTACTAAGCGGCATTTTTACAAAGTCAGCTTATTGCCCCCAACCATCTTGGGCCCTCAATTTACCTACCCCGAGAGGATGGAAGGCTGAGTCAACCTTGAGCCTGGTGGGATTCGAGCCTACAGCAGTTGTAGGCAGCTGGAACTTAAGTGCAGGCATTTAACAGCCTGAGCCACCAAGGCTTTACCTATGTTTTACCTATGTTTTATGGCTATAGTATTAGTATTATCCTTATCTTCTTTACTACCATTCTTATTGGTAGTGGTATTGTTGTTGTTGTTGTTAGTTCTCTGTTGCTTTGCATGTACACTGAGAGCTTCTGCACCAGAGACAAAATCCTTGTGAATTTGATCACATTTGACAAAAATAAAATATAAAATATTACATTGAATTATTTATTGTGGGGGGTTTTACTGCTAACTTGTTACTGAATGTTCTTAATTAAATTCAAGGACACATCTATCTGCAACTAAATAATTTGTGATGGTCCCTTATTCCGCCATTGATTTCTCCAGTAAAGAACCAGTAGATGCTTCACTTAAAACCCAAGAAAATGCAGTGAGTAAAAGAGACGCTACCAGTCCAGAAGACAATGATTGGATTCAATATGAGAAACTTTTGTATCATCTGTTTACAAACATTCAGGACAATATCTCAGAACTAATTTCCCTGCTGTAATTGACTACCCAGTAAAATATTTTCTAGGAAAGTTTATTCCCTGAGAAATTACAGTAAAAGGCAATTCATAGTAATCTGAGAAATATATAATATTTTCCCTATCAGAAAAACTCATAGTCTATATTAAGTTCTCTGGGCAACTTACTTTGGGACATTCTGCCTTAGGACAAATGAAAATACATATGTTATACAGAACCATCTTGAACCATCAAGCATGTTGCTCTTCATCACATAAGCATGTGGTGTTTATATATGTTGTATTAGCCTAAAGATAACTTACAAATATTTTAAATAAATCTCCCTAGTCTAAATACCTCCCTATTTATCTGGTGCTTATCTATAATCTACTTGTCTTCTGTCCTGTTTTCAAACTTGATTTATGAAATAACCTTTCATTATTTATTTGTATCCATTTCATGTATTAATAATCATGTTTATACTTATATTTGTTAACTAATACATGCTTGACAAACAAACAAATAAATAAATAAAAATTATTATCTACTCTTTGGTCTTGACTAATACTGCATTCCACACTCCTTGTTCATAGTTTACAAAATAGTAAGGTAATTCACTATTATTCTATTTTCAGGCAGCTAATTGATTAATAAACCATGTGCCCAGAATTGCACAACTCCTAGAAGACAGACCGCTCTTGGTCTAATAGATCCTTACTCACTTTTTACCTACATTGTAATAGTTCCTATCTCAAAAAAACAAACAACCCAACTATGATAATTAAACATATCAATTCCTTTTCTTTTATTTGCACTGTTTTTACGCCATCAAATAAGTTAAAATACAGAGGACTAGACCATGGTCACCCAGCTAGCTTTCATCAATAAAACATGACCAGAACTCTATTGCTTTCTAGCCTAGTGCTTTAACCACTAGACCAAATTGGCTCTCTCTGCCAGTGGTGGCATTCAATTTTTTTTTACTACTAGTTCCATGGGCAAGGCTTGGTGGGCGTGGTGTAGTGTGGCGGGCATGGCTTGGTGGGCATGGCAAAGGAAGGATACTGTAAAATCCCCATTTCCACCCCACTCCAGAAGGATACTGTAAAATCCCCATTCCCTCCCCACCCAACTAACCTGCTTTCCAGCTCCGTTCTCCTGTGCAGGCTAACAAAAGAAGACCCAGCCAATCAGCTGGGACTTGGGAGGCAGCGAATAGATGGGGGGGGGCAACCAGAGGTGGTATTTACCGGTTCTCCAAACTACTCAAAATGTTCACTACCTGTTCTCCAGAACCTGTCAGAACTGGCTGAATACCACCTCTGCTCTTTACATACAGTATTTCTGGAAGGAGCTGCACTTATCTCTAGTGCCATCAATAACCCAGGGTAGTTTTGTTCATTGCAACATAGATGAAGCATCCCTTGACTCTTTCAATGATTTTTGCAGCCTATTGTTGCATCAACACTCTGAGAAAGCAAGATTAAAACTATTCTCTCTTCCAAGAGATCCCAGTGCAGGCATGTTTGCTATTTCCTCACCTATTATCACCGAAAAGAGACAAAATCCTTGTCTACAAAGATTGTGGGAAGTGTGATTCTAGTGCTTCCTTCCTCCTTACAAGGATTGCTGTTTTCCAGTTGTCTGTACTGAGGCCACTGGAGAGGTAGATAAAAAGAAATGTCTGAATTGCCATATTGTGCAGTTTCTGTAACATTTTGAAATATCATTATTATTAGGTTGATATGCCGCCACCATTTTGTACAATTCAAGATGGTAACATACCTAAGGCTTCCACCTTTTCTCCCTGCAATCGATGGGGTGGTCCAAGAAAGAGTAAATGGCTGAGACAATTTTCATTCCTAAGAGAGGAGCAAAACTCGTCTTCAGGTTTCTAGTCCAGCAGCTTAACCACTACATCAAGCTGCCTCTATATAATGGAATATATACTACTCAATCACAAAAACCTGGTCATACACATTGTAGTATTTGAGTACAGTCTTGCAAACTATAAAGGTATGCATTTTTTCATGCCTTTAAATTGGCAAGAGATTTGAGCAAAAATGAATTACATGTTGTGCCAAGTAGCACAGCAGATCTGTGAACACAGGTCAGAAGTTAAGGAAAGTATTTTATGTTTTACCTCTCAATATTTCTTTTTTTTTTTTGCCAAAGGATAATGAGCACAAATTCTTACACTCTTTTTCCTGGATAACAACTATTAGAGGTTTGTTTAATGTCAACAACTTGGTGGCATATATTTAACCACTCAATCAATGTATTAGGTGATGATTGCATCACATAAAAGAGTGCCTTCATCAACCTGGCCAGGAGAAGATGGGCTAAATAGGGAGAAATATGCCTTTAATCTCTAGAACTGAGAAAACATGATTGTGGCTAGAGTAGAGGAATATGCTATAAAATATTTTAATAAGAGAAATATTGCATTTTTTTCATAGCAAGAGATATTATTTATTCTTTTCTACTATTACCAAGGCATTGTGACCAAAATACACTATTTATAAAGCCACCTCCACAAGCTACTTCTTTAAAAGCATATCAAGGCAGGCGAGCACATACACATACATGCACACACAGAGAAAGACAACAAGAATAAAGATCTCTGTTAGAGAGAGATCTGTTTTTATAACCTTGAAAATAGCTGACACTTGTTCAGGCCAGAGTTTCTAGGCAACAGAACAAGGTCTCTCACACATCTCCAGGTTAATAATTATGCACCTAACCCCCAATTAATCTCTCAGTTCTGAACTAAACAAAAACCACAGAAATGCTGTGCGTATGTGACACTACAGTATAGATTATATGAGTCAATCTGTTTTTATATAAGACTGATATATCTAAGATGCTGAAAGAGGAGGGCTTTGTTAGTCTAGGGCACCAAGAGGAATCCAGAAGTACCCTTTCTTACACAAGGGCCTAAAAAAATTAGGTAGCCAGAAAAAGTGTTACTGGACAGCGTCTGATAAATCTAACAATAACCTTAAAATATCTAACTCTACTAGAAAGATACATATTTTTTCTAGCAAATGAAATACCAATCCAGAGCAAATCCTCAGGATTTAGTTCTATATTGTAAAACACTGTAATTATGGTTGCAGTTTGATAATTTTATTTAAATGCACCAACTATCATGACATGACATAATGGATTCAATATGTTGGGGTGCTAGAATCCTGACATATGTATCTAGAGCAGTGTTTAACGACCTCAGCAAGTTTAAGATGTTGAAATCCACACATCTAAAACTTGCCCAGACTAAGAAACACTGGTCTAGAGAGATCTGATGTACAAATATGGTTAAGTGAGATATTCCTGTTCAAGTAATATCTCACTTACCATATTTGTAAGTATGGCAAGATAGAAGCTCAGCATGTATCTGCTTTATGTGGTAACCACTGGCTGGGCACCATATAAACTGACTGCTGCCAATTTACTATAACTGCATTTTTGTAAATGTAGGGAAGCATAACTCAAAGCCCGAGGACATTTGGATGGTAGAAATTAGATAGTGTTGCTATGTGAATCAGCCAACAGATATACATTTTTCTATAAAGCATATTATTCCATTAGGCAAAGGGCCAAAATGCCAGTAACAATGACAGCTCTATAATGAACTTGCACCAAAGACATAATATGGTATGTATAGAAAATCAACTGGTAGTATAGAAAAAATGTTCTAAGGTCTGTAACTGTAAACACTGTGTTTTTAGAAGGGAACTAACAAGTTTAGGAATAAGCAGCACATTCAGATCCAGCTGCATTTACAACAGTGGGCTTATAATAATAATATAATGACATCCCCTTGCAAATTATAATATTACATTCACCTAATTTGGAGCTCAATAATGTTATAGATAAGTCTACCACAAAGCAATGCTACCATTATTTGCCATCTTCTCTGGAGAAAGGCAAGTTCAGGATTTGGGAGTAGTCTAAAATGTAATAGAAATTAATATTTAAAAAGCCATTTATGATAACTAGCACTTTTAGCCTATTCACTTCCCTCCCAATTATAGTCCTCCTACTATTTAATGGTTTAGACTAAATATTTAACTCTATATAGTTCTCATCTTATGTCCATATGCAACTCAGTCACTCTATAAGGAAGATGGGTGGTTTTTAAATATAATATATGTAAAAAAAATTGAGTGACTGTTCAAAGTTACAGGGGCATTGAAAAAACAGGATATATGGCCAACCCTCCAAGTTCTAGCCATCGCAGCATCCCCACAATCCTGTGTTCATGATCTAGCCACTGGGATGTCTAGCTCACAATTATGACATTTCAGGGAGCCATGGTCGAGCGACTGCTATTTGCAACCTTTCCTACCAGCTTCTCACAACCAAAGTCAATGGAGAAGTCAAGAAGTGAAAATCATAAGTCGCTCCAGTAAGTCCTGATTATTCTTTTACTGTCAGCACACACACATACACACGCACGCACGCATGCACACCAAGTCATAAGCAACCTACAATAGGTCTTTCTTGGCCTCCCATGAATCATACACCTCTTGCACCAGCTATCTCAGGCCCGCCCCCTGTGACTAGCAAATAGCCTGAACCAGCCCTTCCAGCAGTCCCACCTTTTACCATTTAATGATCTGCGCTTCTTGGGATTACAATGGCAACAGGACTGCTGTCAGTAAGCAAGCACTGTGGTCATGTGACATCACACTTTACAAACTCATTGCTTGGTGATAACAATCCCAATCCCAACTGCCATCATGAAATGAGAACTGACTATCTGTATTGATATAATTATGGATATCATTTGCTCCCTTAAACATATACAGTCTCATATGAATGAATAATCTATTCTACCCTATTTGGGCACATACCAAAGATATGATAAATGAAAGGGTGAATGAAATGAAAACTGAAAGGGCATTAGGATATAGCAATTGACCAATGCAGTATTAGTAAAATGGCACCAATTTACAATGGTTCCTTAATTTAGTATCAGGAATGAGATATGTGTTTTATAGTAAACACATTCTCAAAAATTGTCATGAACAATCTTCGCAATTCCCCACTCTAGTTTACCAAATATTTTTCTCTAAGTGGTTAGAATAGCAACTCAGGGAAAAAGGTCCAAAAATAACTAAGGGAAGAGAGGACAGGCATTGCAATAATAGACAAGACTGTATCAGCTATCTAGGGTTATGTGTTTGCAATGTGCAAGATACTTAAATAAATATTTCATTTTATGGGTTTTGCTTAGAATTTATTTCTTATTTGACTACAAATCAAACCAAACATATAAATAGACTCAACCTATGGAATTTCTTAACTTGAGAACCTGGAGAGTCACTAGTAAATCACCAAGAAACATATGCCTATTTGATGGATTTATTCTTGCCTATTCTTACATATGGAGTACTGAATGTGGCAGTAAATTCCTACATGGAGTAATGTAAGGCACAAAGTCTGACTGGCAATATGTAAGTCTTGATTTTTAACAGGATTATTAACTTGAAGTTTCAGGTTTTATCAATTCTTCGTTGTATGCCCTGGTCAAAGATCAGTAGAGTCTCATCAAAATAGGAACCATAGTAATCACTTCTTAGTTACTACAAATAATATACTAGGTGATAGTTACAGAATAATTTCATTGGAAGCAATAGTAATTACACAGTAGATCATGTTAACACTGCTGCATTATCTCCTGAATGTGCAATTAAATAATGTACAGTAAGTACTGCATGCTATGTTTAGAAAGCTGTTGATACCACATTCTGGATCATAATTGCAAAGATAAGATAGAAACTTTCTTGAATAATCATAGTGCAGCTAATATTACTCCATTTCTCCCATACAGAAAAAAAGATTGCTATCAAGCAGCTCTGAAAATTAACAGTACTTCAAGTATAGGCAGCAGCAGGTTGTCATACTGAAACGAACTATAATATAGTTTTATCTTGGATACAGATCATTGTTCTATGGTTAATTGGTCTACAGAATTATCTGTCAAATGATTGCCCAGATAGATACCTATCTAAGAAGAGTCGGGCCCTTCTGCCCCATTCACACATCCCAGATGCACCTCTTAATATAGAACATATTATATTTCAGGCTCATGTCTTGATACACTCTGAGTCTTACATCTTGTTCACGCATTCAAAAATGTGTGATAAAACTGCCAATCAATCGTTCAAGCCTTAAGAAAGTAACTTATTTTCAAATAAATTAGTAAATCTGTTGACAGAAAATACACTTGTAATATATATGTTGTATCAGTAAATTTAAAAGGACAGATTTCCACTGTCTTTTTTGGCAATAAAAATAGCAGGCAGAGAATTCTGAATTTAATATGGAATCCATATTCAGATCTAAATATGCAGCATCATTTGCTTCTAATCCTCATGATTATTTCTTTTTTTAATTATAAAATACTCCAACTTTGTTGCTATGCCCTGACTTTGTCTTTGGTTTTTATATTTTTGTTATTTTATTCTAATTCTTTTTTAGTTGTTTTATGCCACCCTGAATCATATTACTGCAAAGTGGACAGCTATATAAAACCTTTAAGTAAATAAATACAATTGTTTCCTACTCACAGCATTTGTAACGTTCTCCGACACTCAACATCCAAAATATATATTAAAAATGGGATGCAAATTGCAAACCCTTTTTGATATTTAGGCAAATATTAAATATTGCATAAATACATTCCCATTGCATCGAATTTTATCTTACTTTACCATTTATCTGCAAATTTTGAATTATACAAGAAATATATTTAAAAGATATTGCAATATTTGCCTTTAAAAGGAATAGTTTGCAAATAACTGTACACAGAACTTTTAGCAAATCTGAACCTCTCTTATAAAGTCGATTCCAGTTTCATTTTCCATTCTGCTAAGACATGTAATGATTACAAAACAAAAATGCAAGATTTTTTTGGAAATCAACATGCATCCTTTCAGTTTTGCATGCCAGAAAGGTGACCTTTCAAGCAAATAAATTAGTTGCATATTTAAATATGTTCTTAAAACCAATTTCGGTTATTATATCTCATAACACTGAGCAATTTAATAAGCATTAATTATTTACAAATAGAATAGATTCTGGACTCACTTTGTGCATAGAAAACCCCTTTTAGTTAGGAAACCGTACTAGATATAGGATCCATGCAGCACATGACCTTTATTAGAAACACAATAGTATATTGTAGCCTTTTGTTCTAATTGGAGTCACAATGGCTTTTGATAATATCAACCATGGTAGATTGGGAAGAGGGAGTATTATGCTACAGTGCTTTCTTCCTCCTTAATGGGAGGTTCTAATCAGTAAAATTTAACAAGAGTTGGTAGTTTCTACATTGATTAACACCAGTAGTATCAGCATAGGAAAGATTTTCAACTGAACTATAACAAGTTGCAGTTATTATTTGTATTTCATGGTTCTCTTTTGGCTCCAAAATTGTCCTCAAAGAGTGGTGGCACTATTTCAAAGGAGCAGGTCAGCAACTTCATGTCCTTGTGGATATATAGGTCTTGTAGAATGGGCAGGTGGAACCAATGGCCAGGATGTCCTTTGCTCATCTCTGGCTGATGTACTATTTTTGGCCTTTCCATTAACTGGACAATCTAGCTACAGTAACTCATGCCCTAACATCTATCAGACTTCAGCAATATAATTTGTATGTGGTTACTCTTGACGAGTACTCAGAAATTAGATTTAATCCAATATGTTGCAGTAGCTAATATACTACAGGCACTAGCTGCTATACTACAGCATACTACAATATAGTACAGGCACTATGTTCACATTACATAGTCTGTGTGCTTACATTGGTTACTAATAGATTTCCTGGCACAATCCAAAGTTCCATTCTGATAGATAAGCTTATAGTTTTTCCCCCCAGGACTACATATATTAATTAGAATTGACAATACAAAAAGATCCTTCCATAATCTAAGAAGCTGTGGGGCTCCAGTTTTGTAAAGGTAAAGACAGAAAATACTGTTTTTCCATTATGGACTTCCTTTAGAAGCTGTGGTTTTTGCCGTGATATCCTTCTGAAAGATTGTGAAAACTATACTCTTCCAGAATATTCTGGGAAAGAAAATGTTTTCCATCTAAACCTGGATTTTATTAGATAGGCTACTGGTACCAGGGGTGGGATTCTACTGGTTCTCACCTATTAGCTAGAACCTGTTGTTAACTTTCTAAGCAGTTAGAAAACCAGTTGTTGGAAGAAAACTCCTTTTGTTTTTTTCCACTTCACAGAGTAATCCTGTAAGGAAGGCAGGAAGGAATCATTCTGGTGGTGTCGCTTACAGAAACTGCCTCTCCGTTAACCTTTATTACATTCTTGGCAGTACGCCTAGACTTCCTGTCTCCAGAGCTTCTCTGGAGTTTTTTTTTCCTTTGCTGGTACTTTACTTGACTTTCTTAAAGGGGAAGGGTTGTTTTAAGCTTTTTTACACTGCTGTTGGGAGGAAATACTCCCTTGTTGGAGTTCTTCTAGCCGGGATGCAACGATTAACACTTTGAAGAAATAATTGAATAACCAAGCAGAGCTGCCGGAAAGAAGCTTTTAATGACAAGGAATCAAGATGAGTGACATTCAGCAAGGCTTCTTAGCTAGCTAGAAAGGTTGACATTCAAACATGAGTTTACATACCCTTTCTGAGTTTTGGCCTAAAATTGGTTTTTGGTGAAATTTAATTCTGTGCTTGGTGACATTTAATCCTGTGTTTATTGATGGGATAATTTTCCCTATTCAACTATGTTTGGAAGGAAAAAGTTTAATCTCTGTTCCTGAAAAGAAACTGGGTTGAGAAATCTGGCTAGTTCTTGTGTCTATTTGTTCTGGTAATTGGTTTAACAAGCAACAGCTACTGTTGTGATTTAATTATTTGTATTGTGTTTCAATTTTTTCCTGCCTCATGGTTTCTTTTTTTATATGGGAAGGGGGTCTTCCTTCACTGCTTTAGTGTTAACTGGCACTGTCCTTTTGGGGTGTATTCCAAGAGGCAGGATGCAAGCTTTGCACTTATTTTTTTTACTGCCTTTCTGGGGGGCATGTGAACTTTCTTTAAATCTGGATGATTTCCTTAGGATATCTTGTGAGGTGAGTGAGACCAGCTGGTGTCTTTAAGTGGTGCAAATAGATCTAAGGGTTGCTTTTCCTGGGTGTGCTCTTTCTGGAGAAATTAAATGACCTCTCTGCTAAAGGGTTTCACTTTATTAGCAAGATTTGGCTGCTGATAGTTATCATTGCATTTTAACTATTTTAATTCCTCAAGGTGCTCTCTCACCCTACCTGATTTGTAACTCAGGCTTGCAGGTATTTTTAATCTAATGATTGGTATTTAGGGCAGCTTTTGGAAGCAAAGAAGCTTTCTGGTTTTTTGTACAGGTAATCCTTGACTTTAAAGAGTTCACTCAGTTACCATTCAAAGTTACAATGGCACTGAAAAAAATGACTTATGACTGTTTTTCACACTTATGACTATTGCAGCATCCCCACAATCACGAGAGGCCAGGCGAGGAGAAGCGCCCCTCGATGTGAGTGATGTTGAGTTAGCCATGCTCAGCCAGTCACATGACCACCAAGCCACACCCACCAACTAAGCCACGCCCACAATGCTGGTTGTTAAAAAAATTGAATCCCACCCCTGACTGGTACTATTGATTGTATTTGTTTTCTTTTGATTTGTGTTATTATTACAAAAGCTTTCCTGTGTTTTGCAATGTTCTAAGCAATTACAAATTATTTGTAATTCAATGGAGTTTATTAACATAATAAATAAATTAGTAAATAAATACTATGTCCATAGATATAGCTATATAAATATTAAAAGTATAATTTCTAGTATGTTTTGCTTTAGGAAATAACTTGTCTGAATAAAAAGCGACAAAACTAAGTAAATAAAATAAATAAATAAGCAATATACATAAAAGGTTGTAAGTATTAAGTAAAATTAAGTTGATTTATAGATTGGAGATTATTTTCAGCTTCACTGAATTTTTTTCCCATTCGTGTTTCCTTTTTAAAACTCTGTGTGTGTATGTGTGTGTGTGTGTGTGTATATATGTGTGTATGTGTATTCAACTTCCCACTGCTTGAATTCCATTATTTTTTCACAAGTTCATGGTCTTTGCATCATATTTAACTCATAAACCTGTAAGAAAACATCATTTATTATATAGAAAAGCTAGACTCATCAAGTTCATTGGAAGTTAAAGAAATACTGCTTTTTTGTAGTTTGCTGTGCTACCCAGTTCTGCACTTAAGGTACCAACTAATCAAACTGATAGTGAATATAAGATTGGAAACAAAGCTTTATATGGTTTGCTTAACTGGTCTGCCAGCTCCACCAATTTTAAGAAGGGAGGGGAAGACATCCTTTTTGGATCAGATACCCATTATCAACTTGGACAGAGTGTGTCTGAACCGCTATTATCTGCAATGATTTATGAGTGCAGGTATTTCTCTACCTGAACATTTTAGCGAAACCATAAATATAAGAAAAGACAGAAGCTGGAATTCAGGAATCGCTTTGAAAAGCCATCTGCAATGGAATATTATTCTCATTTGAGGAAAATTGTTATTCACTACCTAAATCTCAAGTGCACGATACTGATGTTGAATGGTATGTAAAAAAAAAAACCCTATTTTTATAATGATGAATTCATTTCTACAAAGTGACCTAGGTAGTGATCTTGTTAAGCACTTTTTAAGGACTTAGCACATTTTGTATGGAAATGAAGCATGACTGTCCACTTTACAAGGACGTTAGTATGGAAAAGCTAATATAGTGGGACAGGATGCACACACCCAGAAGTTCTGCATGTGCAGTCTTACCACTTCTTAATTTTGTATAAAATGTACACCCTGCCTTTCAGTTAAAGGCTAAGATTACTATAAAGAAGCAGGAAGGTAACCTTGAAAGAAACAGGCAAAATTAAAAAGGGCTGGAACATTACTTATTTTTTGCTTATATAACATTACTCATGTTTGCTTATATAACATTAGCTATGTTTCTGGGAAATAAGATTCAAAATGGTTCCTCTTTGATTCATTGGGTTATAAGAGAGAGAGGAGGTAAAGGATAATTTGGCTTGCACACTGAGGTAGATGAGATCAGGAAAGAGATTCTACTGGAATTCTAGAACTATATTTTACAGAGTATAAGCATAGTTGGCTGGAGAATTCTATTTGCTGAAGTCCACAATGTTCAAGTTGCCAAGTTTGAAAAACACTAGAAACTTGCAAGCCTGATCTTGCAAATGGAACAACAATGGAGCTCTATAAAGTTTGGAGATGGGCCAACATATATGGCTATAGAACTTAGCTTCCTGCAGCCTATTAAGTTCTCTGTAAATTTCTCAGGCAGACTTAACAGCAAACCTAGCCTTAAAGCTTCTAATCAATTTCTATTCAAGTTTACAAAGCCTGTAAAAACTCTGTTTTTCCTTGCTTATAGAAGCAGTATGCATCAGAGTCATGTTACATCTTGCTTCCCAACCTCTAAGTAAGCCATTACTCTGTTTGTACGTGTCTTCAATACACAGAAACCTTACAATGCAACCTACAAATACAGAAGCTGCAAAATTGTAGAATCAGGCCATCATCACAAATCTCAGTGGAAATTATATGCAAGAAGCCTCTCCAAAGCATTACTTTATATTTTTTGCAAGACAATCAAACACACTGTACATAGCGCTTACTGAAAACATGGACAGAGAAGGAACACAAGCCATTTTCCCCCCTCCTTTTGTAGGGAAGGCTTCCTCAGTTTTTGTCACTTTGCAGTGCTGGATGTGAGTGAATGACAGTTTTTGCATTATCCTAACAGACAGTTGAAGGGAATGTTGGTTGGGATCATACTTGCTGCCTGTCTTCCACTTCTAAATTCAGCAGAAGGGAAGACAATTACATGACCAGCCACAAAGTATTTGGTGGTAATTAAAGAGAATTGATATCACATGGCGGTGCCCTCACAGAAATCTATTAATTTCATCCTTACGGACTACATTGCATTCAACCAGAATGAAGTCAACTTTGTTGTCCAAGGCTACTGATGTCAAGACAATAGAGATGACAGGAGCTACATTTCAAATATTGCAGAAGGGGTGTGTCCTATATTCCTTTACCTCCTATGAAGTGCTTACTTTGTTTTCTTTCCAGATAAAATGCTAATAATCCATCCCATGAGCTGGTCAACGACTCTGCTTTTCTTGCTGCCATTCATTACTCTCCCCCCTCTTTGACAAAAAGAAAATGGAATACCAATTTTGAAAACACCATTATCATTACGTAGAATATAATTTTAACATGTTTCAATTAATGAATATACATATATATTTCAGGATTGTTTGCCTTAATTTAAAAGTGCAATTGAACAACCTAAAGCAACATTTGAGATACACAACCTGTCTTCACCAACAGATTTTAAAATGTTACCAATATAGACCTATGTAATCATGTACAAGCAGAGAAATGTACATTGCATTATCTCCCAATGTAAATGGTTTGAACTGAAGGTTGAGTGTTAGCTGAAAGAGGCTGCATGTGCTAATATGTATAACTATCTAAAACATTTTTTAAAATAATGAAAGGTGTCACCTAAACCTATGAAAATACTTTCAGAGTTAATTCATCTAGCTCACGATTATCTCTTATGAGTTGTACGAACATTTTGACATCACAAACAAAAGTCTTTCTCTTATCTATCACTTCATTTTTTAATTAGACATGGCTGGAACTAGACCTATAACTTTCAAGAATATAAAACATATACTCTACCATAAAATTACATCCTCATGTTCAGTCCAAAGACTGAGCTTCACTCTAATATAACTTTACACTAAATATGTGAATGACAGTCCAGAGAAACTTGCCATAAGTGATCAGTTTAAATATATGAAATCTAGAAGTCTAGTTCTTCCCAGTCCTTGACTTAAATTCTCATTCTTAGATACAATGGAAAGAATACCATATGACCCATTTCAAGATGGAAAGATGTCAGATTGACTGGTGTGTGCAAACGAAGCACTTCCTTGGGAAGAGATTATTGTTAGAAGACTGGATTAAGATAATCAAAACAATGGCTACTATCCTTTAATGTATTAAAATATATTTTGGTATTTTTGCCTATACAGTCCGAAGATGAACTGAGGAGAAAAGAATTTAGCTATGGGTCTGATTCCTGTTTCTCCTGAATAGGGGAAAAAGAATAATAATTTTCATTTGATTACACTAAACAAAATGTGGGTTAAGTGGAAAAGTAGATAATTGGAAGAGTTATACAAAAAAATTGTATAGCATATACAAAAAAAATTGGAATTTTTAGGGTAGATATGAATGTTTGTTAATATTCCGATTTATGATTCATATTATATTGGGCATTTTAGTTATGTATGTAACATTGATTTAGTAATGGTTTTAAATTTAAATTGACACAAGAAACTTTCAAATGCAGCATTATCTACTGTTACTTCAAAATTTCTATTCAAATGTCATCTTAGAAAAGATATATAAATCTCTTTTTCTTTTTGTTTTCCTCATTTTTCTCTACCTTTTAGATATCTAACAAAATAAGCAAATAAAAATAAGGTGTATAGTGTAAAAAAGTGTGAACATCGCATCCATTTGTGAAAAGAAAACATTATTTATTGTATAGAGAACATATAAATAGTCACTTGAGACTGTTAGGTCTGAAACTGTCACGATATAATTTAGAGTGATATATCTCATAAAACCAGTGATAGGTTATAAGTTGGTTCTTGTATTAGGTAGAATATGAAGAAAAGCCTCTTTAGTTGTTTATTATAAAAATACGTAAATTAGATAATGATTAATGCAATTTTGTAGAGTGAAAAAGGAAAACTTTTACCTTAAGGTACCAAACTTATTATGACCACTTATTATGACCTTATTCCCTCGTAAAAATCTCTGAATGAAGCAGCTGATAAACTTCAGTTATCAAAAATAGCTTCATTAAGAACTTTAATGAAGCATGGGGGAGCCATTTATCGATTCTGAAACTATTAAGATGTAATATTGTTTTAATAGTAACTTTATCTTCATTTAGAAAATAGCCAATCATGGGATCAATGTGCCAAAAGACCTCCTTTCTCAGTTTGGTTCAATGAATGCACTTTATTATATTTTTAATGATTAAAGGTGACTATCTTCCAATCCTCAGCTGTTACCAATAGGGAAAAGGACAAGTGTATAGACAATTTAAAAGAATGAGAATGATTTATAAGGCCTGATGGTTCCAAATAAATAATAATAATGAGAAGAACAGCTACTCTCTTGTTCTGCTTAAAGTAAGAGATTACTCCACATCAAAGAAACTTACCTGCAAACTATGCAAACCCCACCCCCACCCCCTCCGTGAACTGCTGTCAACCTGTGAGACATTTCTATTTCTCCAACATGTTTCGAATGCAAAAGGACTGTTTCCTGGTAGTTCTCACAGCCCCACTTCCTTTGAGATACAGATGTGTAGCCAAAGCGCCCAATCTGATAACGCCCATTTACATATTTATAAAGACTCCTGTAAAATCTCGTATCAATTGTTGCTACTATATATAGTGCTTTTCAAAGTATCTTGTGGGCACAAGCTGCTCCACTGCACCGTTCCCGTCAGGAGTCCTGATATATCGTAAAATGTGATTTCAATGTAAATGTGGCCCACATCCCATAATCATACCACTTCACAAACTCTTTTCTGCTGGGGTAGCTTAAATCTAAACACACTCAAGCAGCTTGCTGCACTGGAGCAAGATTTCTTCCATATATTTTTTTTTCTTAAGTCAAAAAATCCCCAAGACAACAATGCCAAGTGGAGAAAAAAAAATCCTGAACGTTTTCTGCAGAAAGATGGGCCGTCTCCAAATCCTTGTGCCCTATCAGACAAATTAAAGTAAATCAAGCATGAAATGAAGCAGAAGAGCCCCGAGATAAGACTCCTTTAAGTCGTTTACAGATTAGGATAGAGAGAGGTGCATCTGGTCTCTGGCAGAGAAGGAGGCCAGTTTCTCATCTCACAATAGCAGCCTGTGTATAGGATTACCTTACCTTGTCACTGACAAGGGAGAAAGCGCCTGCAGAATGTCTCTAACTAACTTCCTAATGTTCCCAGTTAAGTTGCCTTATTAAAGTATTAACGGCTGCAACGATAGAAATACGTTTTGATAAAAACAAAATAAAGCAGATGCAAGTCTGATTTATGAAAGGGTCAAGCATTGATTAAATTGAGATGGAGAGAAGGAAAGGAAGAGGGGGGAGGAAGGCTAGGAACAGAGGAGCCTTCTCTTTTATCACTCAGATTTTGCTACTTGAGATAACGCATTCTGAACTGCAACCACAGCCACAGCCCACTGGTTCAACTGGCCTTGCAATCGGGGTAAGTTCGAAGAAGTCCTCTTGTTTTGTAACAGCGATGGCACTTGGTGACTATATAAACTGATCTTCAGATATTACCTTTGCCTGCTGGTGATCTGTACGGCAGTGCTTTCAAACGTTTTGCACCTATTTGTTGGGATCCTGGTGGTGCAAATTGAGAGCTTCAATTCATTAGGAAGCGGGCTATTCCTAGGCAGCTGTGACTAGCTTCCTTTATTCCCCCAAAAATCCTTTGGAAAGGCTGGCAACAAAGCACACACACCCTTGTCACACTATACTCACAAATATAAAGCACAGTTGGCAAGAAGAGATAGAACTTGGCAAATGTTTATTCATCTCATGCTGTGCTGGAACAGTGGGAGCGATTCATTCTGTGCAGATGGTGAGACACACTTCTCATGCATCAGTATTCCTAAAGATGGCTGGGCCTATGTTTCTTATCATGAGCATAAAGCATTCTGCAGGTGGCTTCTTCTCCATGTAGGACTCTAGGAGGGAGTTAACAATCTTCACCAAGCCAGACAACGGAATGCTGGAAGACTCCTTTAAAAATAATTAAGATGTCAAACTATCTTTTGACTTACCTCCAACGTGGGCCTGAAACATTCATTGACTAAACAGCTACAACCAAATTCTTGCGACTTTAGCTTCTTTAAGTGATGCAGCTCTTGAATGCAAAGCAACAATTCAATTTAGTAAAGGTGAAATGGAAGTCAATATAATTTGTAATTTATATTGGGAACAATACAAGTTGGAACATCCAATTTGGAATGTTCAATTTGGAATATCCAATTTTTGGATAAACAATATCGCTAGGTGTTAAAAATGCGAAATGTATTTGCCATGATTTAAAATAGCTAATTGAGGAAACCCACCCACAGTTCTTACTCAAGGCACAAATGACCAGGCTCAAATTATTCTACCTTGGACACATTATGCAAAGACTTAGATCTCTGGAGAAGGCTATAATACTGCAAAAGGTGGAAGGAAAGAGAAGAGGAGGAAGGCCAACAGCAAGATGGACTCAGTTACAGTGGCAATAGGTACACCATCAAAAACCTGAAACATCAGGTTAGGGATGAACACTATTGGAGAAAATCTATCTATATGGTAACTAAGAGACAACACCAACTTTATGGCATGCAATCAATCAATGATTAAAAATGAAATTAATTCATCAGAAAATAGTATTTATTGGACCATTCAAAGAATGTTTAAAAAGAGATAGACCCTAGATTTCTTATGCTGGCAAAGTAAGAAATTTAACGGTTTGTTAACTAACACAATTTGGTCCTGTTCTATTATAGCTTTGGTTTGGTTTCAAATCACTGCATATGGTAATACAATTTTGAGAAAGAAATAATGTAGTGAAAATCTTAGTGTGCTGTTAAATTATATTTCTAAAATGTGGAGAGTTTCAACTCTATCAAGGGATACAGCAAAGAAGATAATTCTACAAAATTGGAAAGAAACTTATTGTCTTAATTTTAAGGAATGAGTGCAGGACATGAATTTGTTATTTGAAAACCCTTTGATTTTTAAAAATGAGATGGAATTTTGTGTTGACATCTGGTCTAGAGTTAATGATAAGCTTATCAATTGCATTACGTATATATAGTTATTTATAATTATCACACATATTTTTGTTAATTCATTGTAATAATATGTTTAGGGTTTCTTTTCTTCAGGTTCAAAAAGAAATATATAAAATGACATTGCATCTGGCTAAATTATATTGTACAACTGCTGTAGTCTTAATAAAACTTATGTATAATTTAACTTTTTTTTTTAATTACATTTATATGCCGCCCTTCTCCAAAGACTCAGGGCGGCTTACAATTTTTGGAGCACAACCCAATGCGCTCAGGAACTTGATTTCCATAACATTTGTTCTCATCTTCTTTGCACAAAGTGATTGTGTTCTAACTAAAAACAAAACCCAGAGTCTTCAAGGAAATTATTTCCATGTCATGCTGGTGTCTCTAAAGTAGCATGGATTAAAACAAAAGAAAACAAAGTTATACAGTTGTTCCGCTTCCAGGAAACAGCATGACTTAACAATAGAAAATTAGCACATGTGAAACAAAAGATCTACAAAACAAAACAAAAATAGCCACAACTGTTTGTCTACATTACATTCATTCCATGTATTTGCTTAAACCCTTCATGAAAGATTTAGCAAGTAATATACTGTATAATTTAATTTCATGTCTACCAATATTTATTATGACATTGTATTCTGCAGAGCATTATAAAAATAAACCTTAGAAATGTGCTTAGATGAGCAATATATTATCTACTTATTACATTAGTATCATCTCCTTCTTTAATATCCACAAAGTTTCATATCTTATTCCTTTTTCATATCTTATTCCTAAAATACTGTGGAGTATTTTAGTTACAGAAATACTGATTAGTTCAAAACCAGCCAACAAATCCAGATCTAAGCAAGAATGTGAACTCATAGCACTGACATCCAGTTCAATTGGCACTAACTTCTCCTTATAAGAACCATTGCCAATTTCATATATGTACAAAATAGATGAGAGAGAGAGAGGAGGGAGGGAGGGTATATACATATATATACATATATATACATATATATACATATATACACATATATACACATACACACACAAACGCACAAACACACACACATATTTGTTTTCATAGATTTTCACGGGTACAAGTATGCAGGTCTTGGTGTGTTCAGGTCTTTTACCATGTAAGATTGAGAGTATCTTGGCAACGTTTCGACGAGGTCCCACTCACCATCTTCAGGCTGGTACTTTCGGTTTCACATGAAGCTGAAAGTACCAGCCTGAAGATGGTAAGTGGGACCTTGTCGAAACATCGCCAAGATACTCTCAATCTTACACGGGAAAAGACCCAAACACGCCAAGACCTGCATACATAGATAGATAGATAGATAGATAGATAGATAGATAGATAGATAGATAACTATATACATACACACACATATACAATATAGTGTGTATGTATACACACACACACAATCAATAGTGATGATACAGATAACAGATAATCAGAGTTGGAGGGGACCTTGTAGGTCATCTAGTCCAACCCCCCACCCAAGCAGGAGACCCTACACCATTTCTAACAAATGGCAGTCCAATATTTTTCTGAAAGTCTAAAGTGATGATGCAACTTCCCACAACTTCCGAGGGCAAGCTGTTCCATTGGTTGATTGTTCTCACTGTCAGAAAGTTTATCCTTATTTCCAAGTTAAATCTTTCCTTGTTCAATTTCTATTCCTTGTCTGGCCTACAAGTGCTTTAGAAAATACCTTGACCCCTTCCGCTCTGTGGCAGCCCGTCAAATATTAGAAGACTGCTATCATGTCTCCCCTGGTCCTTCTCTTCACTAGACTAGCCATGCCCAGTTCCTGTAACCATTTTTCATATGTTTTAGTCTCCAGTCTCCTAATCATCCTGGTTGCTTTTCTCTGTATTTTTTCTAGAGTCTCAAAACCTTTTTTATAGAGTAGTGACCAAAACTGGATGCAGTACTCTAGGTGTGGTTTTACTAAAACTTTATAGAGTGGTATTAGTACCTCATTTGATCTTGATTGTATCTCTCTGTTAATGCAACTTAGGATTGCATTAGCTTTTTTGGCGGCTGCTGCACACATACATGATAGATGTAGCCGAGTGAGAGCAACATTAGGAAGGAATATGAAAAGCTTGAGAAGTACCAGGGCCTGAAGAAGGAACCAAAAAACACGTGGAAAGTAAGGGCCAAAGTGGTCCCAATGGAGATAGGGGCACTTTGAGCTGTGTGACTCCTAGGCTGGGAAAGTAGCTCCAACAGATCCCAGGAACAACATCAGAGCTCTCTGTCCAGAAGAATGCAATGAACACTAAGGTATTACACAGAACCCTCAAACACCTAAATCTTTGGTAGAGGACCAGAGAAACGTATCACCCAGGGGGCTGAAAAGGGATTTTTTATTATTATTATTAGCTACTTTATCTTGTTTAAATGTCAATGTGGAAAGGGCAATCAATTTAGAAAATCATGTTATGCATACTTAAGGAAACAGAATCTATTTATAGTTGAAAATATCCAGCGAACAACCTTTCATTTACTAAAACTGCAGAACTATTGGTAGCAGAACATCAATTGCTTTCAAATAGAAGAAGCTTTAATTTGCCAACAGACTCATACAGTTCCTATACATTAAGTGGAAATTGTGAACATTAAGTGAATATTTTAAAAAGAAATTGCTTTCATATTAGATAAAATAAAAGTTACTGAACTCTTTTAGCTAATATTCACTGATCATGAACCCCCGACCAAATATATCTTTATATGGCATGACATACAGTACATAAATTAATTTTCATTGATTTCCTTTTTCTTATTTATATAAATTACGGCTGTTTAAAAAACATTAATAAGTTGATTTTTGTTTCCCAATTAATTGTTTATTAATATTCATGCAAACTTAGAATAACAGAATAACAAGGTTGGAAGGGGCCTTGGAGGTCTTCTAGTCCAACTTCCTGCTAAGCAGGAAACCCTATATCATTTCAGACAGATGGTTGTCCAATCTCTTCTTTAAAACCTTCAGTGTTGCAGCACTTGTTCTCTGTGGTTTGTTCAATTTCTTATTAAATATAAGAAAGATATATTCAATCTTAATAAATCTATTATATATAATCTTATATAGAAATACAAGAATCTGGGATCCCCCAATTACTATTCTTCAAGAATATAAACACTTATTCAACTGTACCTTTTTAAAGAATGCCAAATGGCAATAATCTTACAAAGCTAGAGTAAGTTTATAATTTCATACAAGGTCACGGTAGAACAAAACATACTCTTTGATGAGAACTATATATTTTAAAAAAGGCTTTCAAAAGCATAAACATAATTATAACATGTTTGGGACTATCAGTGAAAAAAAAGAGAAATATGCTAAATGTATTGCCATTATAAACATTAAACTTGCATGTGAAATGCTGAACATATATTTTCCATTTGACTTGAATTGATATCATGACAAAAGAGGTTCATTTCATGATTACAGTACCTTCTTAGTTTCTTTATAAATTATAATTCAACTGCTTTATTGCATTAAAACTGTACAACACTGTTGGAACACACTGGGAAAGAGATTCATATTTGATCTGAACTCTCAAGAGTAGTTGACTGAACATGACAATCCAAGAAATTAGTGGCAAACCATTATTCTGGAATTTAAGGGCAAAAAAAAGACATCAGTTATTTGAATAATTTAAAATTAATCAGTGTTTTAAAAACATTTTATGCTTTGCAAAGACATATAGAGTGCCTAACATTTCTGAATAACAATATATCCAGTTGAAATGTCTTTTAATTTTACTACTTGGTCCAGAATTATTAACTGTGATTGAAGCTTCTGAATTATTAATGTTGTTAGAACTTCAACTTATTTGAAGTTCCTAAATCTAGTATTAAGCATAACTGAAAAGTTGTATTAAGATAAATGTAGGACACTTGTGGCAATTTTGGAATAATGAATTAAAATATCCGATTTAATTAATCAATGGGATAGAGTTGAACTAGTATTTCATGATGTTAAAATTAAATTAACCTAACCAGTTATTTTTTTCCAAGTTTACTGACTACCTCAGAGTATTATTGCAAATATATGGTTTCAACTTCTTTATATTGGAAACACAAATCAGACAAACTCTTGACTTACTTGTCTTGAATGTGTTTTATGTTAACACTTTTGGGAAAAGTGCTGGAAAAAGAAATAAGGGTCAAACATATAAATAAGATAAATCATATTCTGAAAATATATAACCTACTAATGTCGGAAGAACTTTGAATTTATCAGGGATCATCAAGACATTGTTTTACCCCAATGAAAAGATTCTAATGTATCTGACCTACAACCCTGGAGAGAAGTCATTTCTAAACTTTTTACATGAGAATTGATTTCCACCAATATCATGGAAAGTCTGAGCAATATAATTTCCTATGGTCAATATGTATACTTTTTCTGCTTATTATTGTACTATTGCCTTTTGTAATATCATTTATATTTGTTCTTCATTATTGCAATCTGTATCCTCCAAGCAAAAGAGCAATGTGGTACATATTGGGAATGAGTCCATAAAGAGAGATGGTTTGAAATGCATGACTGCAGCCAATATTTTTGATTATGTAGCTCCATTTATGATACAGTAATCGGCAATGGAAAAAACCATTTTAAAAAATTAAATCTGGGCCTAATTTACTATACAAATTGGGCATGACTGGCTCTGTATCATGTCACAGTAATATTTCATGACATCACCCTCAAACAACTTCAGTTGTAAAAATGCTGCCTCCCACTTGGCTGATAAGCTATCTTGATGGAACTTGATCTGTTAGTCAACTTGACAAATTTTACCTCCTTTCACTTCCTTTATGAGGTGAAAAAAGAAGGACATTCTTGGGTTTTTTTCAGAGGGGAAACTTTTCAGAAAGAAGTATTTAACTTTGAGAATTTGCTACGTATGGATTCCACAAATCTAAAAATATAAACCAGATTCTACTTCAGCTTTTCCTTTCCAAATGTTTATGGGATGTTTTAGGCCAGGGGTGTCAAACACAATTTTACTGAGGGCCACATCAGGGTTGTGTTTGACCTCAGAGGGCCAGGGAGGGCGTGGTCAGGGTGGGCGTGGTCAGCTTGACATCACTCATGTCATGGGCGCCTTTAGTGGCCTGAGCACTCTGTCCGCAAAAACGGGCTGCCAATCTCCATTTTTGGTTGGGGCAGCCTCCTGCAACCCTCTGCCAGCAAAAATGGAGTGGCCTGAGTTCTGTTGTTGTTGGCAGAGGGTTGCAGGAGGCTATTTCAGCCGAAAACAGAAATTGGCATCCCATTTTCTCTGGCAGAGGCACCACAGGCTGGTATTTGGCTGTTTCCAGAGCAGCCCAGTGAGACAGATTCGACCCACGGGCCTTGAGTTTGATACCCTTGCTTTAGGCTTTCAATAACATGAAAGTCAACAATGAATTTTTATGCTGCATAGGGAAAGAGAAAAGGACTTGATATACATACAGACATAGTTATTCAAATAAAGTGTGATTGCATACAGACACACACACATATATACTGTATGCACACACACAAACAAAATAGTTTATTTTATTTATTCAGTTATTCAACGAAGAATATTTTCTATGTCTCCCTTTTGATTTAGACACATGCACACAAAAGTGGAGAACATGCTTTTAAATTGCAAAACTACAGGAAAAAAATAGGTAAGGATCAGCTCTTCTTTTGCTTGGATATTTCAGCATTTCATTTTTCTGACCGCAATCCTTTTTAATGACTTTGTTCTGACAATTTAAAATAAATGCTGAGCTGAATGTCCAAGTATTTTTTTAAAAAGGATGAATCATCTTTACTTGAAATTATTTTGATATCACAGTGCATTTACTTAAAATCACAGTTTTAACATGGTCAATCTAAATCTTTTAGTCTTTCAATTTTTATCTGTATTGAACAAAAAATCCTTCTTGTATACTATCCTGATGTTTCTAGTGCCTGACATTTCCAAACATGACATTTTTCTTGCCCTATAGGTACATATTGTATCAGATTTGTGGAAATGTCTGTGTTAAAGGAAAGGATTCTGTTATATAAGTTGACAACAGTATGTGTCCTTATTTTATTAATTACAATGGTTGATTAATTACTATTCATTTTCACAGACAAGAAACAAAAGATCCTCTGAGTAACTCTAGGTCTATAATTATCAGAGCCTTCAGGTTTTTGTTTTGTTTTTCAATGTTACAATAGCATGATAGGGTATAGAGAAAGCTAAAATTAATTAAATATAAAAAATTTAAACAAGGCAATGATCTTCAGGAATGATGTTTGGCTATGTGATGCTTACCAGAATGTGATTTATTTTAAGAATCTATTGGTACATGTCCTATTTTTAAGACTTCAGCTGCAATTCTATGGTCTTGCAGAAGTATCACATGGCTATCTACTAATACCTTGTTATCTTCCCCTCCAGTGATAGAGGGAGAAAACCAATCTTGTAGAAAGTAGGAGACAATGTTAAATAACCTTCACAGCTTCTGTGTTCCATGGATGGGTCAAGGCTTTGATTTGCCTTCATTAATCTTAATACAATCAGTAGACTTCCTATGCTTTTCCATTGACATGATAACTCATAACTTTGTCATTTCCTCAGATTAAATGTAACCCCAAATGACTTAATCCTACACCCAATTCAACTATCTTCACAAAAAAGTGGTGAAAAAGGCCAAGTCATACCTCCTCCATTTTCTTAACTAAACCTTCCAGAAAGAGAATTAAAGAGAAGAAACAATTGAGGAAGCAAGTGTCCCTGTTAATATATATATATTTTGCCAAAATCCTAGCAGCATCAGAATACACTTCCCAAATGCTGATCAACTCCAGGATCAAGCAGTGTTACTACTCCTATTTGAATAATGAGGATGGAACTAGTTCTGTTAGGAAGCCCTGCCAGGACCGTCTTGATGCAAATATTTATGGGACAACAGGCACTTCCTGGAGAAAGCAGGTAAAAACTTTATATTCTCCAAATGACCATTTTGGATGATAACTTTAATTGTGTGCTGATAAAACCACCAACAAGGAAATCTGAAAGAATTAGCTGTTTTACAAAGGAGGCCAATATTTAAAATATTGATCCAGGGCCAATACAGAATAAACACAACCAAGTATTCTCATTGCTGATGTTCTGAATAACAAAGCAGTATTCAAAAACTGGAACCAAACTCTCATGACCAGGTTAAAGACTTAGGGAAAACTAGACATTGGGAGAAAACCACTGTACTGATAATTCTTTGATGTTGCTACTACATTTACCTAAATTCACCTAGATCAACTGGAAACTACCTGGAAGACGTTCATGCAGAATTTCTGATCCACATCCTGAGCCAATCTCTTCTCATATTTAGGAATGTGAAAGCATCTTATAAGAAATAGTTCAAGAATCTCAACCAAATGTTCACAAAAGATTGAAAAAGGGGTGTACAACTCTCTGATATGCTTGCAAGCCTCTATCGCCACCGTTTTCTTCAAGCACAAGACACATAGTTTGGAAAAGTAGAAGAAAGCAGCAAAGATCATCAAGAATCTTATCTTCACATAAGCAAGCATTACTCCAAAGTTAAAACTGACATGGTTTCAAATGTGATTTCAGGCTATTGCAATAAATTATTTGAGCTATCAAAGTTGTGTTGACTAGTTCCTACCTTGATAGAAATGCTGAACTGTCAACTAGTAATATAACCTCAGGTGGAAAATTCCTTCATTAAAAATAGTGAGCACTCATTAATGGTGATTATAATCTTGGATTATATAATGTGCCACAGTAATGAAACCCTTAATCTTCAAGTAGCAAGTCCACAGAAATCAAAAACTCTTAAAATGAACTTCCAAAAGAATATCAAGATTACATAATCCATGCACTATCTATAGGTCTCTGTTAGTATTGCATATGGCTCCAATAGAACTTTACTTTCCTTTAGAAAGAGGAGATATACCAGAAAGAAACTCAACCAAGTGCACTAAAATCATTTCACATGTAAGTCTTATGGTAGAAAAGCTCAGGAAGAAGAAAGATTTCTACTTTTCAAAATATACCCACCTTTTTAGTCTCCCCACCCCAAAATCAATGCTTACCCAAGCTTAAAATTCATCCCATTGGATCTACATCTCTCTTATGAATTCAATGAACTCAATATTACTCAAAGATTATGCATTCAGTCATAAGAAAACAGCAACCTCGCCAGCAGTTTTGTAAGGAGTTCAATTAAAATTAAAATATAGTAAATTCTACATCTACTGGTGGTCTAGATTTTTGTAGCCAGGGATCTAGAAGGAGCCCATTTTTAATGCTCATGATTCTGGCTTAATAGCAATAGCACTTAACATTTATATAGCACTTTACAGTGCTTTACAGCCCTCTCTAAGTGTACAGCCCTCTCTAAGTGGTTTACAGAGACAGCATATTGCCCCCAACAATTTGGGCCCTCATTTTATTCACCTCAGAAGAATGGAAGGCTGAGTCAACCTTGAGCCTGGTGAGATTTGAACTGCCAAATTGCAGGCAGTCAGCAGTCAGCAGTCAGCAGAAGTAGCCTGCAGTACTGCACTCTAACCACTGCACCACCGTGGCTCATATGTAATAAAGAGATAAAAGTCACAAAGAAAATACAGCTTTTTAAAATGATATTCAGATTTGCTCAGTGAAACAGCTAATCTATATTTTCTTAGTCTCATGTGTTGGTATTTGTTCATCTTGTAAATCGCTACAGCTGGAGTATTAAAAAATGATCCTAGAGTCCCTGTGTAAAGTATTAGGCTAGATTCTATAGTATTTACAGGCTAGTAAGATTACTCGGTTGAATTTCCTAAATATACTACTGCACAGATACTTTAGATAAATTTAAATATTTTGTATTTTGTGAGCTAATAAGAAAGTGGTTCTACTATAAAAATAGGCACAGGGCACCTTCAAAAATTGTTTTCCGGGGACTTTACTTTGCATTACTGGAATACAACCATTTAGTTTTGGGTTGGGTATTTTTTATGTTGTTTTGTTTTGGGTTGGTGGTGTTTTTTTTTTGGCCATTAATTACAAATAAATTCATCTCTCTCTTCTGAGGCCTGAAGTTCATTGTTGTTTTGATTGCTGTTTGATGACTTGCATTCCAACTCTAACCAAAAAAAGATGAGGGCAACATTGAAATTCATCTCACAATTCAGAATTTACTTAACGGCCAGCCTGTGCACTGTGATAAACAGAATGATGATCCGGCAACATGTCTTTATCCATGGTTTGCTTTAATTAACGCTGGCTTGTTTGTTGAAAAGATGATTAATATGCCAACGAAAATTGCATAATTGAATACTAGAACACTGGCACAATCATGAAGACACATGCAGTTTTTGATTAACAGTTATTATTATTATTATTACTATTACTATTATTATTATTCACTTTAATGTATGTTTCTCGGCGGGAGAGGATGCAGCTTATGACCAAAAAGTGAAAATAAGCAAGAGACCAGGGCACTCCCTGGGCAAATTCAGTTTGATATAAAGGAACAAACTAGAATGAATGAAAACAAATCAGAAAAGATACACAATGTAGCAATATACTATATGATTATAATCTTTTTTACTCCATTATATTAAGTATATTTTTTTGGGAAGGAAGGAAGGAAGGAAGGAAGGAAGGAAGGAAGGAAGGAAGGAAGGAAAATTCATTGCTTTACAATTAAATGATTCTGGGGTAGGTAGGTAGGTAGGTAGGTAGATAGATAGATAGATAGATAGATAGATAGATAGATAGATAGATATTTGACATGATAGCAGTATTCTAATATTTGAGGGGTTGCCACAAAGAAATGGGGGTCAATTTATTTTCAGAACCCACCAGAAGACAAGACAAGAAACAATAGATGGAAACTATTCTAGGAAAGAAGCAACTTGAATTAAGGAGAAACTTCCTAATAGTGAGAACAATTAACCAGCAGAGCAGCTTGTTTTCAGAGGTTGTGGGTGCTTCATCACCGGGTGGCTGTAAGAAGAGACTGAACAGCCACTTGTCTCAAATTATATACAGTCTCCTGCATGAGCAGGGGATTGGACTAGAAGATCTCCAACATCTCTTCCACTCTATTCCGATTATACACACTTTATTAAAGAGAGCTGGCAGCTGCCTCAAACAGAAAGAATAGGAAGAAAAAGATAGAATATTCTAACGTTACCAAAAAAAAAAATGAGAAAGAAAATAAAAAGAAATCCTTTCTGCAGAATAATAATTATTAAAGAATTATAGTTGGCACTGGTAGAAGGCAGATTAGGAGCCATTAGATTATTTGAATGTTCTAGTTTTTATCTGTCCATCAAAAAATGTAGCACATATCTCAATAGTACTTATGCTGCTGGTGGCAAATCAAAGCAGATTATGAATCTACCAGTCCTGAGCCCTATTATCGCCTTTACCCATGACACCAAATGTGTGCCCCATTCAGTTGTTGCATTTAATGCCCTGTCCTTAAGTCAGTAGGGGAGAAAGGAGAGGAGAAAACCCAGATGGAATGAAGTAAGTCATCCTCATTTTCTGTTCTAGCCCAGCAACATTTCTGTTTGGTAGCAGATATATCATTTCAGGAACAAATGTGATAATCACCACTCAGTGTAATTATAATATAACATAATAAATTATATAACAGCTATTCCAGTTTCCTAATAAATGTTTTATGGTGACTGCTATTACCATCACTTAATAAAATCCATAATTACAATTTCATTACTTCAATATAGAAAATTGTCAGAAAGTATCAAAAGAATAGCCATCAGAAATTAAGATTACTGGAGTATCTAGATCAATATCCAATTATGTTCACATGAGTATAACGTTCTGTATTTGCCAGAAATTACAAATTAGGGGCTAAGCAGATATTCAGTTTAGAGAATTTGTTTCTTTAACAAATATCTCAGGTTTTTTGAGCACAACTGGAATTTGTTCCTAAAGGAAAGTCTTGATAAATATAAATCAAACTGCTCCAAATACTCCCTGCTTGATGCAATTTAACATGGGCCAATCTATATGCACCTTTACTTGCAGCTTTCTCAATTTTAAGTGTTTTATGCTGAACCAAAGTAATTTTCCATGCAATAACAGAAAACAAAATGTAGACAATAAAAATGTCATTTGAAGTTCATAAGAATTAATATTTACAAGACTCTTTGTGACAAGACTGCTCCAGTCCTGTTGCAGCAATACAAAATACCTCCTTGAGTTAAATCTAATATTTTCAAATAAAATTAGGTTTACACAAGATGAGAGAACCATGCATAGATAGGAAGGAAGGAAGGAAGGAAGGAAGGAAGGAAGGAAGGAAGGAAGGAAGGAAGGAAGGAAGGAAGGATTCTATTTATGCAGAAACACAAAAAGCAATAACTGATTAATGGTGATTAAAGGGCTATGAAGCGTATTCCCAAACCAGGTTATCTCAAATCCCAAGAGGTACCAAGTATAAGTGTGATGCAAATATTCCTTTTTATCAAGTTGGCAGAGGGTCTGGCTAACCTGCTTTCTGCATTCTTGGAGGAACCATTCTAGACAGATTTCAGAATATGTCCAAACATATTTGATCATCTTTTCTAATGATCTGTTCCATTGGAAAATTAAAGGACAAAGAGTGATTCTTCTGAAAGAATCAGCCACAATGACTAGTAAACTGAATAGAGATCGGAGACTATGTTTTTAGTAGGAATAAGGGAAAACATTTGTTGGTCAGAGTTGAAATAAAGGGGTCCTTAGTGCTCTTTGAGCTTGCTTGCTCTTTTGCCCAAACTGGGTAACATCATCAGTGCTAGTAAAGAGTGTGATTTGGTGATTTGATATTCTGGTGGCTTGCCCTGTCAGTGTTGGTAGGGATGGTCTTACAAGATTCTTTGGTTGGGCTGTTTACTGTTGGCTCTTTGGCAACTTCTTGATTGGAGTATTGTTTACTTGATCGTTGGTTTCAGCTTGGAGATAAATCTATGCTGATCTGGGTGCAAATGGTTGGTGGAGAGATGCTTTGGTGTTTTTGTTCCCTTTTGGGCTGGTTTATTTCTCTTTTGATTAGCTTATATATGTTGTTAATGTCTATTGATGGCTAATTTGTCAAAGTGCCAGGCTTCTAGAAATTCCGTATTTTTGGATTTGGCTGGTTAAGGATTGTCACATTTTCCCAATTGAAACTGTTAAGTTTGCATGAAGAGACAGACATGGAGTGCTTCAAGCTCTTTGTTTATTAGTGACTACAGCTCCAGAACGAACCCACTTTGGCTGGGCTGCGGCTGCTACTTATAGCCAGCAGCCACAGTTGCCAGCCAATCAGAATGCAGGGTTTTCCTGCACTTTTTAAACCAATCATTTCTTACATTTTACAAGAACAGTTCAAACTAAACCAATGACTTTAAACCTGCATACATAACAGAAACTATGGTTAAATCTGTCTATAAGTTGTGGGAAAAAGGAATTTTCTGACTGCTACTTGGTGTTCATGGATGCATTCTGCCAGTGTTCTGCCTGTTTGTCCTACATAATGGTCATTGCAGTACTTACATTGTATGTTGTAGATGACTCCTGTTTTTTCTTCTGAGGTTGTTGGGTCTTTTGGTTTGCTTAGGGTGTTTTGAAGGGTTTTAGTTGACTTGTGTGCTATACTGATATTTTTCAGTTATTGCACCTGCAGGATTTGGTTCAGGAGATTTCTGCTCAGCTTCTGAGCTAAAGAAGCTTCTTGGATGAGAAGCAAAACATCTTTAAAAAAAAACCAAGAAGTCCAGTTGCTTCTTGGGTGAAAAAATGCACCTTTGCAACAACCATGACCTGGATGACTGAGAATCTCCATAAACATTTAGCTATGTAATCAGAAATAATTCCTTTTGAGAAGTAAAATTTTGCCTTCTTTGGTTCTACAATTGCTTTGCTCCTTCCTTCTTTGTCAGTTAATCACATGGATGATCTAATGATTATTTAAATAAGAATGGGATAGCATTTTTAGCTTTTATTCCAAGGAAGACATGTATCAGCCTTACCTTCCAAAATCACTGTATTTCTAAATTTAAATGTTTCCTAAATTGTTTTATTGATTTATTCTATTGAGAGCAGCTCTTAAACTTGCGATATTGTGATAATAAACATCAATCCTCTTTAAAACAGAGTAACAATCCAATTGTCCAAATACCTTTTAATTCTAAGAAATTTTGAATTTTAAACACGTTTTAAAAGTACAGATTGTTGCAAAGTTTTCTGATTATCTGATTATCACTGCTACAGTGAAAACCACAGATAAGCATTCTATCTAAAATAAAAATTAAGAGTCATGATGAACAGAGGGCTTTATAAAGATTATGCTGATACCCTGGGCAGACATTCATAGAGGGCAAAAGGAGTAGAGAATGTTGATGGTAAGGATTTATCAATTTTTGAATATGTTATGAATGAATAAATAAATGACATAGAAAGAAAATGGCTTTTTTCCCTAATATGAGTAAAAATGAAATTTAGC
This sequence comes from Naja naja, assembly GCA_009733165.1. Taxonomy (NCBI): domain Eukaryota; kingdom Metazoa; phylum Chordata; class Lepidosauria; order Squamata; family Elapidae; genus Naja; species Naja naja. The sequence goes on along the minus strand of CM019150.1, from coordinate 197,697,172 downwards.
CAATGTTTTTTTAAAGGCTCTTCATCTTTAATAGATTAATGACTGACAAGTACATTACTGACATAATATAGTGGACACACTTGATTTTGTTTTTAATAAGACTTAATCAAATTTTACATTTCTTCTTAAATAAAGAGAATAGTAAGGACTTGAAATGTAAAACTTTGAAAGGGTGAGAAAGCAGATCCATCTATCTTGTGCTGGAGAAGCTTCACTCAACTCCCTTGCACACAACTGATCTATTTTCTTTCGGTAGTATTTACTAAGTAAAACTTTTGCTTTTTTTTGTTAAAACCATGAAATTATGCACCTTTGGATCACAACTGAAACCACGTATCAAGCTTATTGATATGAGTTTATGTGAAACGCTCTCAGAGTTACATTAGGGTTAACAATAGCCTTCTGCTTAGTGAATGCCATCACCTTCTGCCCTATATATAGAAAGCTAAATGTATTCCAATAACAATTAAGCCTGCAAGTACCCTTCAGAGCCAATACCTCCCCTCCAAAAAGCCACATATAATTAATACTAGTCATCCTGACAAGGTCTTTTCCTCCTACACAACTGATACCTTCGATGCAGCTGAAACTTTTATAGATCAGAGGACACTGTCAGTATAGGCTGACCAATCTCTGAGGAATATTTCCCTCCTTCTTTTCAAGATACTCTGTATTAACAGCTTGAGGGGGTTCAATCAGCAGTGCTTTGATCTCGGCTGGAACGATAATTATTTAACATTGTTACAAGGATTTCTATAATCCATCCTACCATTAAATCCCTTTTATATCCTCATCTTCTGAAGCCTAATCTTCATCTGTACACTCAGTTTGTCTCTTCAGCTGGTTTCATCAGGTTCCAGCATTCTCCAACACCAAGACTGATGGCTCTTTTTAAAATAATAATAATAAATAAAAATGAAATCATTTTCTTTAAACATTGAAAATGGCTAAAAGCTTTTGTTTGTTTATCATCATTTGATAAGCTAGTAATATAATGCTACAGTATTCTGCTGTTTGCTCAATATCACCTTCTGTTTAGTATAATAAAAACCATTTTAGCATTTGTGTTCTTATTAAACAGAAGATTTGTTATGCTAATCTATCGGATGTCTTGTAACTTTGTGCACAAACTTGCAGCAATATCCACTGCAACAGCATGAAACATATATTATCCTTCTAGGAACACTAGAAGTTATGTTTTCAGATAAATATTTAACCCAGGCAAAAATTCAAATGTCACATTTCAAAATCGAACATAAGAATTGGAAACAGATATTGGAGACTGAACAAAAATTCTGAAAGTCAGTACTAAAAATGATCTGTGTTAGAGTAAAACAGAACAGAAAAACTTAAGCAAATGAAGGGAAAGAGAAAACAGGATCTGGACATCCTCTAGAGCAAGGGTGTCAAACTCAAGGCCCAGGGGCTGGATCTGGCCCATGGGGTGCTTGTATCTGGCCCGCGGGGCCACTCTGGAAACAGTGGAGGACCAACCCGTGATGCTTCTGCCAGCGAAAACAGGCTCCCAAAAACGGGCCGCGTCCCAAGCTCCATTTTCAGCTGCCACGGCCTCCTTCAACCCTCTGTCAGTGAAAACGGAGCTCAGGATGCAGCTCTCCCCAGCTTCGTTGTTGTGAGCAGAGGGTTGCAGGAGGCTATGGTAGCCGAAATGGAGCTCAGGAACCAGAGGTGGTATTCAGCAGGTTCTGACCTATTCTGGAGAACCGGTAGAGGAAATTTTGAGGAGTTCAGAGAACCAGCAAATACCATCTCTGACTGGAGATTTTACAGTATCCTTCCCCTGCCACACCCACCAAGCCACACCCACAGAACCGGTAGTAAAAAAATTTGAATCCCACCACTGTCAGGAACCCATTTTCTCTGGCAGAGCACTCAGAGCACCACAGACACCGCTGACACAAGTGATGTTGAGCTGGCCATGCCCATGATGGCCACACCCACCCTGGTCACCAGAAGTCAACCACAACCCTGATGCGGCCCTCAATAAAATTGAGTTTTACACCCCTGCTCTAGAGAGGAGAATCATTTACCCTAAATGATTGGGGGGAAGTGGGGAAGGAATGCTGAGCCTTGGTAGCTCAGGCTGTTAAATGCCTGCTCTTAAGATCCAGCTGCCTACAATTATTGTAGGCTTGAATCCCACCAGGCTCAAGGTTGACTCAGCCTTCCATCCTCTCAGGTAGGTAAATTGAGGACCCAAGATTGTTGGGGGCAATTAGCTGACCTTGTAAAAATGCCGCTTAGTAATAAGCAGGCATATACAATGGAATGAAGGCTATTGCTGTGCACACTGGGTTGTATCCCAAAAATTGTAAGCCGCCCTGAGTCTTCGGAGAAGGGCAGCATATAAATGTAATTTAAAAAAAAACAAAACTTCTGTTTATTATTACAATGAAGAAAATCAAACGAAATGAATCTAAACTTATGATTGTCAGTTTTCCTTCTGTGTGTCCTTTGCAAGAATAAGTCCATTTAGATAGGAAACATTCATAACCTCAACTGGGCTGCCAACTCAGTCATTAAGCAAAGCAATCCCTAAGTAAAAATCTCACGATTGCAACTGTGCTTACAATTTTACTTCAGCATCAGAAGGACATAATCCCAAATAGCTCAGAATATCCACAAGTTAACCTTGTTAACTTTCCATTTGTATATTTTTGGAGAGGTATTACACTGCAAGAAAAAGCAGCTCAGAAAGGGAGACGGATAGGGATAGAAAAGAGATATCTTTCTACTCTGCAAAATGGAAAAAATGGGTCAGGTACAGGAGAATGTGTACTAACTGACTGTACTGGTATTCCTCAAATATGACCATTTAGTGACGGTTCAAAAGTTATGATGTGCCTCTCTGGAGGTACTTATGACCCAGATTCAAAGTTCACAATATCACACTTTGGGTACTTGGAAACCAGGCTGTATTTATAGCCAGCTGCCAAATCCCATAGTCACATGACCACATTTTGCAATGGTTTTGCTGAAAACTGGCATTTATTTCGTTTTTGGCAAAACTGACCCATAGCAAACCACTGATTTGCTTAAGAACTGTCTCGTTCATTTCATGACCATGGAGTCACTTACTGACAGCCACAAAAAAGGTCATAAAATCAGGTAGTCATATCTATAACCCAAGTTACAACCATGACGAGCAGACTCTATTATGGTTGTAACTGAAGGACTATTTGTAATCCCAAAGGTGCTTTTTCAAGAAGCAACAGGACTTTCTGGTTTTTTTTTCTTTGAAGACCTTTTGCTTCTCATCCAAGAAGCTATGAGCTGAAGAAAATTCTTGGATGAGAGGTGAAACATCTTCAAAGAAAAAGCAGAAAGTCCAGTTGCCTCTTGGAAAAGCACCTTTGGGACAACCATTACCAGGATGACTGAGAATCTCCATAGAGACTGACTGAATATGTGAATATGTGCTCAGAGCACAAAGGTTACAAATGCAGGCATAGCTTGAAAATCTCTATGCAGATTCTCAGTCATCCAGGTCAGAAGTTTCTTGGATGAGAAAGCTGAAGAAGCTTCTTGGATGAGAACCGAAACGTCTTCAAAGAAAAACCCAGAAAGTCCAGTTGTCTCTTGAAAAAGCACCTTTGGGAACATAGCTTGCAAAGTTGTTTTTTTTTATGACCATCATAACTGCAAGTGGTTGCCATCCAAAACAATCACTGAATAAGCAGTACTTGTACTCAGAAAAAGTGTTATCAGATTCCTGATTTGGGGTTACCATGGACTGATATGTCTGCTTCTGTGTACAGTAGTAGGTTATATTCGTAGCTCAAACTCCATATTTTATTTATTTTATTTTTATTCCATCTTTATTATTTTTATAAACAACTCAAAGTGGTGAACACTATCTAATACTCCTTCCTCCTCCTATTTTTCCCAATAACAACAACTCTGTGAGGTGAACTGGGCTGGGAGACAATAAGTAGCCCAGGGTCATCCAACTGGCTTTCATGCTTAAGGCAGGATTAGAACCCACAATCTCCAGGTTTCTAACCGGTGCCTTAATCACTAAACAAACTGGCTCTCTTTTCTTTCTATTATTGTTCTTCTTTTATTGTTATTGCTATTAGACTTATTTATTCATCGCAATACTGTCACACAGCAGCAAAATGGTTGGCCATTAGGATAGTTCAGTTTTATTATCATTTAATGAATGCAATGGTTATAAAGAAAAATGCATGCACTAATGAACAACATGCAGTTTTTCATTTATAAACTAAGGGCTATATTTCATCATTCAAATGCTTCTGAAAATATACACAAAATATAAAATGATATATTTAACGTACTGATTTTTCAAGTCTGCTTCAGATCTATAAATATGAATCCCTTTAAATTCCATTTAATGCAGATAAATAGCAAGAAAGTTGAACCAAAACAACATGCAAGTTGAAACAGCATGTGAAGTTTCACATACTGTAGTATATAGCAACAGCAATAGACTTAGACTTATATTCCAGTTGATAGTGCTTTACAGTCCTCTCTAAGCAGTTTACAGAGTCAGCATATTACCCCCATTTTATTACCCCGTTCTCATTTTACTGACCTCGGAAGGATTGGAAGTCTGAATCAACCTTAAGCCACTCAGAATCGAACTCCTGGAGTGGAGTGAATTTGCAGTACTGCTTTCTATCCATGCATCACCATGGCTAAGTAATTATGCTCAATATGGATTATCCTATCTTTATTATTATCCACCAATATATAGACATCTCCTTCCATTTATACCTTAATACCCACCTATTTATTTTACTTTTTTTGGATAAATGTACAGTTAATACATCATTCTCTAAAGCTCCAACACTGAAAACTGTGTTTGGCATGTAACAGAAATAATGCTTAGAACACATAGATTAGAACTTCATATGAAAAAGGAGATGTCAGAGGTTCAAGCTGATTCTATAAAAGGAACATGACATTGTTGATGCATGCTGATTGAGAAAGCCAAATAATAATAAAAATAAGTGACTATGTGCTAGATTGATTATAGAAAGGCCATTGATTGTGTTGATCACATCAAACTCTGTAATGTGCTCAAGAAAATGGGAGTCCCAAGACACCTCATTTGCCTCATGAGATCATGGCAAAACAGAGTGGTTCCAGGTTGGCAAAGGAGAGCAACAAGGCTGCATATTCTCCTTTCATTTTTTTCAACCCACATACTGGATATATATTAACAGAAGCTGAATTGGAAGAAGATAAGTGTACTTTTAAAATTGGAGCAAGGAGGAAATAATAATAACAACCTCTGCTAAATATGATGATACTAATCTGTAAAGGAACTGAAAACACTAGTTATAAAACTCAAAAAGCACATTAAAGTATGACTAAAATTAAGTATAAAAAACAAAGTAATTACAACAGGTACATTAACTCGCCTTAGAACTAGCACTATCATGTGCTTCATGGAAGGAATAGAAACCAAGTATTATGTAAACTATAGTGTATTAGGGGCAACCTGAACCATTCTGCACATTCGCCACGTTGAATTTGCAACTAATTTATACACAATGACCACTGTTCGCATTTCCCTCACAAAAAACATATTCTCAAAGAGGTCTTAGAAAACATGTTTATATTTCTAGGATTTTGAATATTCTCAAATGAGTATGGATAAATTCCAAGTCAATATAACAAATACACAGATCTTCAAGCATTATGCATAATCTCCAGTGGATATCAGTGACTGACAGATTTTTATAAATTCCTCTGGCTAGATAAACATTCCCAAGAAGCGTATCCTTGAGTTATATTTTACTCATAGTTTGGTAACCCAGCATCTTCAAGAAGGTACGTGAATTCCACTGTATATTTTTACTGATGGTATTACTTTCAGCCAGTTAGATGATGTTATCACTCAAGGTGCACATGCATTGTAGAGTGAAGTTGTAATTCTTTCCTTTCCCCAAAAAAGTAAAAGTAATAGCAGCACAGGAGAACATTTAAATGGGATTGTAAGGAGGGAATAGTTAGATTTCCCCAATATACTTGCTCTGTACTGAGGAGAAGGGAAGACAAATCTTGGGTGGAAATAGAATTATCCTGATGTTCATGTGTAGTCCCTCATTACTGAGATGGTTTTCACTGAAACGTGTATTTTGTGCATAGGCATTAATAGATAAATAGTTGCATATGATATGAAAAAGTGAGAAAGAAGTGACGTTGATGGTTGGAGTTAGGGTTGATGGTTTTCTCTTGTATTTCCATCTTCTCTCATACACACACAGACACAAAACCTATATACATACCACTTCCATATTCCCACATGGAGGGATTGATAAGAAAAAATATATAAATATATATATTTATAGCAATTCATTCATATACATTCATAGGCGTATATTATAATTTCATATACATTCTCTCATATGGCGGTGTGGAAGCTTCTGAAACTAATATAGCTTCCAAAGCATACACATTCTTCATTGCCTCATATACAGTACTGTACATTTGTCATCCTTTTTCTCTTGATGGACTATAAATTCTCCAAATAAATATATTTAATATTAACAGCCCAGTTGGCAGAATGGTTAGAATGTAGTATTTCACAGGTGTTAAACTTGTGGCGTCACATTGCTGTCACGTGACGTATCACGATGTTTTTCGCCTTCGCAGAGCTGGGGTGGGCATGGCCTGCATGTGACGAATCCAGCCCATGGGCCGCCAGTTTGACACCCCTGCAGTATTGCAAGCAAACTCTGCCCACAGTCTGTAGTTCGATCCTGACAAAGCTTGAGGTTAACTCAGGCTTCCATTCTTCCAAAATCAATAAAATGAGAATCCAGACATTGTAAACTGCCCAAAGAGTACTATGCAGCAGTATATAAGTCTAAGTGCTATTGCTATTGCTATTTAATGCAAGGTGTTCGAAAACCAGAAAGTAAATTCAATAGATTATTGTTTATATCATAAAGTCTATTTTAGAAGCTAACAAGAACTTTGAGAATGAATTACTTTTATATTCATACACGTGCAAAGTTGAATCTCTCCTTCCAGGCAGCTGTTCAGTAAAGAAAAGAACTTTGATGTATAGTTTTCGTTGCTAAGCTGACTGATATGCACCCATTCCTTCTCAAGTTTGTTTGTTTATATTTACTTTAATTTCAGGAGCACATGAATCCATAGTTGACTTTGGTATGAATTAAAGGAAACCAAACATATCAATAGAGGGGGAAAAAGACAGGGACAGCTGAGCAGAAACCCCTCAAAATCAAACAAATAATAACCAACCAATGTGGCTCAACTTCCAATCCAACACTGGGCTTGGAATAACAACCAATTTTTAAGCAGACTGCAGAAAATCAGAAAGATGGGAGCAATATGAATCTCTAAGCAACTATGAATTCCACAAGGCAGGGAACCATCACCAAGAAGGCATACTTTCTAGGTCCCATAAGATGACATTGCTTCCTGGATGGAATCTGGAGTGTGCTCACCATGGTGACTTAGATATATGTGCAAAAACATATGGAGACAGGCAGTCCCTCTAATACACAGGTCCTATGTCATGCTGGACTTTCTATATGTGAATCAGTCAAAATTCTGAATTGCACCTAAATGTCAACTGGCAATCAGAGAAAGATACAACTGCATACTTAACATATCCTTCACTGCCCACCTCCGGCAGATATAGCTTCCAAGTGGTCTCCAAGGGAAGTCCATGTAGCATGCATTACAGTAAGTTACAAATATATATATATATATATATATATATATATATATATATATATATATATATATATAGGCAAGGTGACACATGTCTGTATATATATATATATATATATATATATATATATATATATATATATATATAGCATGAACATGTCTGTTATTTCAGTGAATTCAGGCATGCTATCTATCTGGTTCATTTATTTTTTGGCTGCTCCTCAAGAACGTCACATTACATACTTATTTCAGGCAGTCCAAATACAATGCCTGCTTTGTCTGTCCTCCTTTTGCAGGACAATTCTCATAATGGAGAGGTGTCCTCAGTGACAGGAAGAAAACCAGGAAATTGCCCTTAGAATAGAAGACAGACCACTCTGGTAGAACCTGTTTTCTACATTTCTTGAAAAATAATACCACTTTTTAATGACATGCTAATATAATTATTAACAATTGACTATTTCTGGATTAATAGATTGCTGTGGCACATTCATGGAGATTGCATATATAAATTATTTTATCTTTTTGCTACTGATCTAATAGTTACACTGAAGAAGAGAATGGGCAAAACAGATTCCACTGAACTGGAAAAAAAATCTTGTTAGAGAAACTACTTTTGTGCATAGAAGCACAGGAAACATGAACTAAAATCAACTGAAAAATAGCTTTAGCAAGAATTGGTATTCTCCTAGCTCACGCTTTGTTTGCAGGCACTTGTTCGACTGTAGCTTTCCTCCAAAATGATTCCATGTTGGGCACACTTGTTCAGTATATTAACAGACCCGTCCTTTAACAGTTCAAAATTATTGCTATGCAGGAATAATCTTGGCAGAATTAATGAGAAAAACACAACAAAGAGCAAAATGGTTGTGGACCAATTACATGCCCCTTTTGATTCTCAACCCATCTGCTTCCAGAAGCTGACATTGTTTCCTAGTCCTATGCAATTACCGGAGTATGTGATTGCCTTTATGACCAAAATACAGTGGAGACAGCTGAAAAGTGCAAAGCTTCCTGCCAGATTCTCTGGGTCTCTTGGTGCATGAAACTACAAGAAATAATGTATTGTAATGCAGATGTCTGTTGATTCCCAATAGAATTTCTAACTCTAAATCCTTTATTGCACAATCTACAGGACGTTGAACTTCTAAATATCTTCATGTCTAAAAATGGGCTTTCATTTTCCTCCTGACAGTTTGTCCCTTGTGGATATGCACTAATACTGCATTGCCACACATATGTTATTGAGGCCAATGAGCCAAGCAATTATGTAGGATAGACTATGACCCTTCGTCCACATTTAACAAGCATCTGTCCAGGAAATTTGGTGTACTCATGCTTTGCCTCCAACAATACTATAATATTGCCTATGACCCAGCTATTTTGTCCTCCATATTTTAAGGATAGAGACCACATAAGAATAGCATATTGGACTGTGCAGAGAAGTGTCCTAATTCTTTATACTATTTAGTAAGGGACTTCACAACTGGCTCTTCTGAGATATAGCAGATATTTCTACATTAAATCAGAAACATGAGAGAATTCTCATAAAGATGTATCTCAGTGTCATATCTGTGTTCCAAGGTTGACATCTGCATGCTAAACTGAACTGTATAAAGTCAGGTCAATATTGTGCATGTTTTCTAAATGGACAGATCTTTATAAACAGCATTCACACAGTACATTTTTGCCTGAAATATTTTCTCCTATAGGATATGAAATCAGCTATAGACTGAAAGAAGAAACAAAGGAAGAAACACATCCTGGGATATATTCACAGACTCTCTTTTGAGAACTGTAGGTAACATACCGCACAGACATGCTTCCATTAAACTAAAAAAACATGATATCTTGATTGCTATTCACAGGTTCTTGGAATATTTCATATTTGTGTGATGGAAGCTGGAATTAGATGCTTAGGAAGATCTTCATGCATCCTAAACTCGTTTATTTTACAACAGAGGAGCTGACTTTCATTCATTCAGCAATTACTTCAGAGCTTCTCAACCTCCGCCATTTTGAGATATGTAGTCTTCAACATCCAGAATTCTCCAGCAAGCATTCTAAAAGTTGAAATCCACATATCTTAAAACGGCCAAGGTTGAGAAATACTAATTTATTTCAATGTAGAAGATGTATTTAGTCTGCTTATTAAAAAAAAAAGTAGACTGAAGTCTTAAGTAATCTTGACACATTTTTATAATGTTTCTATGACCCATTCCTGCATGCACATTCCTTCTCAACACATCACCACCCAGACTCATTTTCATATGGATATAAAGCATCAGGATAAAATGATGGTTCATTATAGTAGTACAGAGCTCTTATCTTCATCCAGCAAGAGTCATTTCCTTCCTAAGATTGAAATGCAAATGTGAAAATTAATGATAACTGCATTATCTGATAGCCAAGATAATACTGATTCAGCGTCAGAGTAGCACACAGCCATCCTAAGATTTCCTTTGCTTTTTTACCATTTTTTCTTACTGTCAGACTATATCAATGGTTAACTCTGTATCATGAATTTTTGTTAATTTACATCAAATAGCATTTCCTAGATCCCATATCTACCACATATTCTCCCGTTTTAAAAAAAAGTCACAGAATCAAGACAGTAATCTTCAAGTCTTTCTCAGGAGATGTGTGTGTGTGTGCATATTTACACACACATACACACACGAATAGATATAGATATATATACACATACACACATACATACAGACACACATACCCCTGTATCTGTATGCAAGTATATGTATATCCATGTGTGTATACATATATACATAAACACATATATACACACATACATACATATGAATATTCTGTGTCTTCTTTGTAATCAGCCATTCTGATGCATACTAAATAGATTGTCTACTTTCTACCCCAAAATATTTATAGCACCAAATAGAAATATAATTTATAAAGGCTGGGAGGGCATTGCATAAAACTGATTAAAATAAGCATTTCAAACTCCCACTCCCAAATCATGAACATAGTGCAGAAATCACTAGCACTTTCCATTAAAATGGCACTGTTCATAATTCATATTTGACAAAATCAATTCCTTCATTTCGAAGTAATTACATTTTGTTAATTTCCTCACTGGGCTAGGCATATCCTTTTAAAAAGTGGTGCCCAAGTATCTGATTCTTTTACCCAGATGCCTCATTCCTTATTTCAAGGGAGGGGGTGACTACAAATTGCACATATTTCACATCAGCAGGGCAGCTCAATTCTGTCCATGGTTTGTCCAGAAAATAAAGCCTCACTGTGCCAGTCAATTTCTTTCTAATGATTCATGGATTTTAAAACCTGTTGCATTTTTATTATCATGTTGGTTTAGACAATTTCTTCAATTTTGAGTTAGTCTTTTTAAACTCAAGTCCTCAAGTCGCAAGCATCTGCTCATTGACCTTTTTGATTATTTTTTTTCATAATGATGAGTAATCAATCAATGTCAGCAAAGTGTAGTTCCAAAATACAAGACCTTGTTTCAAAGATGAAGGGAGGCATAGCACAATCACAGATTTTCATTCTACTTTTTGGCTTATGGGCATTTCAAGTCAGTTATTTTCCTGTGAATAATATTTTTGATTCTGATTTTTGGCTACTCTGCCAGCCCACAGAGTCTATACATATTCACAAATAGTAATATCTGAAATATCATATTTAGATCTTGCTCAACAAAGATGCTATGGAAAACTGCTGATTATAACTTTATTAACTTTATTTAAAGTTTATTTTATTAAAATAGGACAGAATTATAAATACAAGCAGAGCCTACTATAATGTTGCATCAAATCTGATGAGGAATTTAGAGTTAAGTAGAAGCTTGGGTAATTAGGTACAATAAAGTTTGAAAACAATGGTAAGTGGGAAATCCTTGGGTAGCCTGATTGCTAGGCTTTGGTACAATTAAATGTTTTTATAATGAGTAATAACAACATACACAAACAGTTTCAGATGTTCTTATCTTAAATTAATTCACTGAATTTTCAAACCATCTTAAATGACCAGATCCAAAGAACCTCCTTGTTCTACCACAAAGACAGCCCACTAACCATTTCTGGGTCACATTCTGGATGTCAGCACCAGTATTTCAATATCCTGTTGCAACTCAGAAAACCTGAAGTGCTATGCTTTCCCAATTTCCCTCTGCCACATTGCAATATAGTACGGTAATGTACAGTGTATTAGAGATGGGAGTTGTAATGGCATTTATTTATTTATTTATTTATTTATTTATTTATTTATTTAGCATATGGCATATCATACATGGATTAGCATGTATATTTCATGCCAGAAACCTTGTGGCTGCAATTGATTCCACTGGTTTCTGTGGTCCTTCAGTCTGGTCCCTCTTGGCATCTTCACCTGCTCCTCAGATCTCTTAGGCCATAAGGAAGAACAGGCCATAAAGAAATGTCTATGGAGATAAGAATTTATTGATGCTTGAATGGTTAAGTCAAACAGTTGACTCATAATTTCAAGGAATTTCTGTTTTGCTTGCAATTTTAATTTAATTTAAATTCTAAAATTTTGAATTGATAACAAATATGCCCATTTTTTGCAAATGAGCAGGGAAATTTAGTGAGCTCCTTTATTTGCCAATCGATTTCTTCTAACCACACAGTAAACTTCATCTCCAGTTTTACTCTAAGGTAGGACAGTCCATTGTATCCCAATGTTTGTTCTTGAGAAGAAATAATAGTATTTATTTATTTTATTGGACTTATATGCCGCCCCATCTCCGAAGACTCGGGGCGGCTCACAGTTAAAACATACAAATACAATAAATAATTAAAAAGAAACTGACACACGCTATAAACACATAGCCAGACCTCAAACTCGGAGCCAAACCAAGGCCCAGAATGTCACATCACAGCCTTCCACCCAGGATACTACATCACAGAACTCAGGAGATCACAACACAAAACATCAGGAGGTTGCAACACAGACAACGACCCAGGAGATTACAGCACCACACCCAGGACATCACAACAATAGAACTCAGAAGGTCATCACACAGCCCATTACCCAGGTCGTTACAACACAAAAGGCTGAGAGACACACAGCCAGCACCTCAGCCACACAGGGTCTCAGGAAAAAGCCATCCAATCTGCATACATCAACTCCACAAACCAATCAAGAAGTAACAACACAGCCAACTCTAGAGTTTAAAAGGGAAAAACAGCCACGATCACACACTTCTCCCAGGAGAACGAAGCTGAAGACACCAGCCTGAAGATGACGGATGAGATTTCGTCGAAACGTTGCCAAGGTATTCTCAATCTTACATGGGACAAGACCCGAATACACCAAGACCTACATACCTTTACCCGTGAAAATCTACGAAAACATATATATATATATATATATATATATGAATATGAGAGACAGGGTCTTATTTTAGGGGAAACAGGGGTATTTGGGAAGTGATTTGTAGAAGAGACCATGCCTTTCCTCCATCTAATATGGTTTAGCATCCCCTATGGCTATTCCCATGCTTTATGGTAGCAGAGATACAGTCACGAATTTACAACCACAATTGGAACCAGAATTTCCATTGTTAAGCAAAGTAGTGGTTTAGTGAATCGTGCCCAATTTTACAGCCCTTTTTCCCACGGTTGTTAAGTGAATCACTAAAGCTAAGTGACTCATACAGTTGTTAACCAAATCCGGCTTCCCCCATTGACTTTGCTCGTCAGAAGCTGGCCAGGAAGGTCACGAATTGTGGCAATCATATGACCCCGGGACACTGTAACCATCATAAATACATGTCAAGTGCCTGAATTTGGATCACGTGAATGTAGGGATGCTGTGATGGTAGTATCAGTTATAAGCCACTTCTTACATTGCCGTTGTAACTTCTAATGGTTGCTAAATGACTGGTTATAAGTTGAGGAATACCCAAATGAATATATGGTGGTAGGGCTAGGGTGTTATGCAGCACTTTCTTTTACTTATCTTCTTCTACATATCAGTTTAGTCTAGTTTAAGAAGGTTCCCCATCCTTCCCATTACTAAATTTGGTTGTGTTTTCTTAACTGTGCATCAGGCAAACCTTTAGAGGGAGCGTTGGCATATTTAAAACTTTTAAATAATTCTCAAGCACACTCACAGAATGGCTGCCAGGTGCTAGCCTTATCTATTCAAAAAAGGATTGCTACATTCAACATGACAGTTCATAATATAATCAAATATAGGCAATATGAAGTTTTCCAATATCACCTCTGGCTTATAGGATGCCTCCTATCACTTCAGATTAGCTTCGTCTTTTTCTGGGAAGGAGGACAAACTTCCAAACAAAGTACTGGGCTGCAACTACCCACAATCTTTTATTTGCTGGTCTCTAGGGCTAATAATAGGGAGGCAGAACTGAAGTTTGAGAAACCAGCACTATGATAACATACCTGTTTTTTTATTTACCTTTTAAAAGAATGTAGTATAAACTGAAAGTAGTGGAGTGTAGGACAAATGATGTAGTGAACTCCAAGGGAGATTATCTGTGGATATGTTGTCCATCCTGGTCTTAAAATATAAGTAGTTAAGAACAAAAGTAATTTCAGATGTCTGAAATGTGACTTCCAATCTTTCAATCCATGCTACTTACAAAGCCTTTCTCTATCGTGGCACCTGTCCTCTAAATGAGATTCCCCCTAAAATCCATGTTGTTCCGTCCTTATTGGCATTCCACATGGCCTTAAAGATGTGATTGTCCTCCCAAGTCTTGGTAGAAGGATTCCCTATTTGGTGTGTTTTTGTGTAGTGTGAGCATATCCCATCTGGTTTTGAATTCTGTTTTTATAGTTCAATATATTATGATATGCCCAAAGTCAGTTGAAATCAATCAACCAGTCAATTAATCTCTCAATCAAATTACAAATTAATTCAAAGAGGCAAGTGTTTCCAACATACTTTCTTCCACAATAACCCTGTGAGATGGGCTGGCTGAGAGACAATGAGGTTCCTAGCTGGTTTTCATGGTTAAGACAGGACTACAATTCACAGTGTCTCACTTTCAAACCTAGTGCCTTGACACTAGAATGAACTGTCTTCAACTACTTTGCATCATCCAAGATCACCTTTACTGAGATGGATAGCTATATAAATTTCATTGATTGATTGATTAATAAATAAGTAAATAAGTAAATAAATAAACCTTTCAATATAAGCTAACTCTTTCTTATTCCATAGAGATACCTTCTTTGCTCTGAGAATCTTGTTTGTGATGTAAGAGACCTAACCATTTATGAATGTCAGAGTATACCTTTGTATACTTTGTATATATATTTCAATCACCAATTTTTGTATTAACTAAAATATCAGCGCTACCCAAGGCTGCTGCATTATGGGACAATATTAAGTATGATCCAACAGAAGGCAATTTCATAAACTGATTAAGAACCAGACAAGTTCAAAGCTAAAAAGAAAAGTTCCAGAATACTAGTAGCATTTTTTTTTGTCCTCTGAATTTCTTATAATTCTGATGTCTAGTACATATACATTCTATTTATGGCACTTGCTATTCATAGATCTTTTTAGCATTGAGTAGATTCAAAATTTCTTTATCTCCTAAGATGTTGCCCAAGCATTACATGTTAAAGAAAATTGGTCAGTAATACACGTAACAAAGAAATCACAAGAAAGTACAATTTTCAATGTATATTTTATTAATTGCAATAAATTACTTTTTTAAAAAAATTGAAGCTACATTACCTCAAAGCTAAGCAAGTAATTACTTTTTTTTAAAAAAAAGTTGAAGCTATATTACCTCAAAGCTAAGCAAGTAATTTCATTTTTAAATGGATTCCATGCTACTTTAACTACACTGAAATATGTTTGATGGCAAATCTTGTTTTTACATAATATTAGATGCTTTGTACAGAATATAGGCATATTTTTGTAAATTATTAACAACATTATAAATACCACCATTAGAATCCAATATACTATCTTCCTTCATTCTTGTTTGCCCTATATTTTCCACTTACTGATTTCAGAAAATTACTGCTGAAATTCTTTTCCTCTTCATGGACAGAATACAGCAATTTGCAAAGTCAAGCAAGGATGAAAATGTGATTGAAATATAAGAGGTTGTTTTAATGCAAATGTTGTTACTGCATTATAATATTTTTCCAGCTCTATTCAGCTGTTTAAACAGAATATTCTTAATTTTTAGACATTTGCAGCCACGGCTATATTGAGAATATGGTTTTAAATATAATTTTTGTTATTATATAACTATCATTTATATAACAATGGAGAAATTTTTACTTTTTTATTGAAAAACTCAAATGATTTCAAGTGAGAGAGCCATTTCCATATAATTTTAACAAGAAATTTAACTCTTGCTCTTTTTTTGTTTCACAAATCAAGTTTTGCATTATTTACAGGTAATAGCTCTCTATATCATTTTTCTTCATGCTGATGAAACTGCCACTTTTTCCCAGCATTGTCAGGTTCCATCTGCACCATTTAGATGGCTTGTAAGAGAAAATATTAGCTTACATTTCTGCCTAAACACGAAGCTCTTACACTTTATTGATTGCAGTCTGCAGGTTTCTCTCTTAACTGTGAAGTCAATGACCAGGGTGTGTTAAATGATTTATATCAAATGAAAAGTGATAAGAAAAGTCCTTGAAAACATCATTGACTGTCATATCCATTTGTTAAATGCAACGTGCTACTAATGTAAGTTCAGAATTGGAAACTAGATAATAAGTACTTAGTTTCTGGCAAAAAAAATGTTTAAAGAACTACTAAACTCCATCATTTAAAAAAATCTAGGGCCTACTATTAGGAACTGCTGGTTTGACATGAGTTTGATGTGTGTTTTAAAGACATAAGGATATCCCAAAAGAGACCTGGGAAAATTTAGAATTGCAACAAGCAAAAACAGGGAGTTTTTAGAATGAATTTTAATTTTAATTTCTACTATTTTAATTTCTGCTATAGCCATTCTTCCCCTATAAGAATGATCTTGGAAAGACTGTGTTGTAATATTGTGTCATTCCAATGGAACTCTGGCAAGGAACATGACTTTTCTTGCTTCTGAATCCCACCCAAACACTTCAGTAGTTATCTGCAAATAATGAAGGTGTCTCTTCCAAAGTTATTGTTTGCCTATGGCTTGCCAGATTAAGTCATACCTCATGACCACAAAATGGTTTTGCACATGGAAGGAAAGATGTATCCATAATTTTGGGTGGGTAAGAGTGATCCAGTGACTGAAAAGGAAAAGTATTTAGTATTCATCTGGACTCTCTAAAGTTCATTTCTTGCTGCTTTGGCAACACTAGTTAGCACCAATTCACCATGTGAGCTATGGTGGCGCAGTGGTTAGTAGTACTGCAGGCTAACTCACTGCTCATTCCATTCGATTCTGAGTGGCTCAAAGTTGACTCAACCTTCCATCCTTCTGAAGTCAATAAAATGAGGACCCAAATTGTTGGGGGCAATATGCTGACTCTGTAAATCGCTTAGAGAGGGCTGTAAAGCACTGTGAAGCGGTATATAAGTCTAAGTGCTACTGCTATATGATTTATGGTAGCCAGTGGCTAAGCAGATCCAAGGTTTTGATAGAACAATTTTGATCCATTTCCATTTTGCCTATTTCATGGAATTTGGTGCAGACGAAGATTGCTTTTGTCATCCATTACTTTTGTTTATAAATAAAAAGAGTGGAACAGAATGTGTAAAGCTTCCTGGATTTCTCAATCATGATGTTCTTCTACTCAATGTATGGGTTTCAATGCTATCAGAATCATTTACTAATGCTGAAATATAAATGAGATGTTCAAGAGATCAAGAGCCATTTCTATCTCTCTCACACCAGAGATACACATATAGACACATCAAAAGTTTCAATTTCAGATTTTTTCTATGTTCATGGATTTGGACTAATTTATTGCCAAGGAGTAAACACTCTGCACATTCGGACATGTAATTATTATTAGTGTTGAATTTCAAGACTATGAATGTCATATCTGAACTTCATTTCAAATACTGTTTTATTCCAAAACAGAAGTCAACGCAAATGCTTATGACAGGCAATCAAGTATTAGTTCATTACCAGATTACATGCTTTTCTCCTAAACAAATGGTATTTTAATCATATATTGAGATAAATCTTTGCATTTTAGTCATAATTAGACAATCCATACCCTGCCGGGTCATCATTTCAGAGATAGTTCATTACCTAAACAAAGAAAGAGAATGACCACAGGCAGGCAGAAAAGCAGTGGGAGCATGAGTGACTTCCAACTTCCTGCCAGCTTCTCCATTGACCTTTCTTGTAGGAAGCTGACAGGGAGCTCTGGAATTGACAATCCACATGACTGCAACTCACCACAGCACCGAAATGGCCATAATTATGCCAAATTTCATCCCACATGAGACAAAGATCCCAGATTCTGGGCACATAGTGTACGTGTGCCCATTTGAAGGACATTGATTCAAGAAGGTTGCCTGTGATGCCCCAGCTGTATGTTACAATCAGACACAAAAGTTTTAGTAGTATGTAGATACTTGCATTTAGCAGTATATAGATATTTGCATTTGGGAAAAAATACTTACCTAAACAATATCATAATCTGTCTAGTTAAAACCAATTATTAATTTCCATGTTGCTTCCATATAAAAGATATACTTCTGCCATATCTTTTCAAACATTACTTCTTAGCTTTAGGATCCACTTTTAACCACTGAATCAGCTGCAGATGGGGTTCAACAAGTAAACTGCTATAGCACTGAGGTTTTTTTTATCTAAGCTGTTCTTTTCCTTAGATACTCCCTTACCTGGTCCATCCCAGTCTTCTGTCTCAAGCGTAAGCGGTCCTGGTTTATCCGAACGTGCATCCCCATCAGAATCTGCTGCTTCTTGGCTGCCCTCTTCATCACCTATTAATTTGCCAAAGAAATGCGAACCAATTAATAATGACTTGTTTTATTTCAAGAGAAAAAAAAATGGAGATTCTGAAATAGAAATCAAAAATTTGTCGTAAGTTGTTATGTATTGGCTTCAATTTTCTTACCAGATATACAGTCAATGATTAGTTTGTTTAAACCAGGGGTCTCCAAGACTTGTGGACTTAACTCCCAGAATTCCTCAGCCAGCTCTGGGAGTTGAAGTCCACAGGTCTTAAAGTTGCCAAGGTTGGAGATCCCTGCAGCTTTAGCCTTGGTGGTGCAGGTTGTTGAACGCCTAGAACTTAGTTCCAGCTGACTGCAATTAGTGCAGGCTCAAATCCCACCAGGCTCAAGGTTGACTCAGCCTTCCATCCTCTTGGGGAAGATAAATTGAGGACCCAAGATTGTTGGGGGCAATAAGCTGACTTTGTAAAAATGCCGCTTAGTAATAAGCAGGCATATACAATAGAAGGAAGGCTATTGCTGAGCGCATTGGGTTGCGCTCCAAAAATTGTAAGCTGCCCTGAGTTTCCGGAGAAGGGCAGCATATAAATATGAATTTTAAAAAAAATGATTCCTGAGGTTCAGAACATCTTTTTTTCAGGTCTGGGAAAGTTTCCCTACCTGATTTTGAAATCTGATTTCACTACTGGAAAGTAACATGACACCGATGAGACTATACATTTCTTTGCCAAGGAACAGCCATCCATAGAAATGTTTTAAATAAATAAATTAAATAAATATTCAGGTCTATTGGGAAATGCAGACAGCTCAGAAAGCACAATGCAGTCAGAATAGACTCTGACACATATATATTCCAGGAATCAAACATGTCTACCATTGAAGTTACAAGTTTCAGATAAATAAAGGAAAAGAATATACTCAGGCTTATTATTTCTTGCCACATTATTGAATATTTATTTGCTTGAAAAGCAAAGCACAAAGAAATTTGCTCAGTGGACAGGTAGCAATTCTTACAGACTGCAAGATTTGTTTATTAATAAGAGAAAGATAAAATCTTTGAGGTTCTTTTAGGAATGATCTGAAGCACCAGAATGATTTCAATATCTTCAGCCAAGTAGAATGGTTTTAAAGCAGTATATTTCAAACTTGAAATCTTTAAGATACGTGGGTACTGACAGGGCATTCTGGGAGTTGAAGTCCATACATCCTAAAGGTGCCAAGTTTGAAAAACAACACTTTATAGCAAGGGTCTTCAAACTTGGCAAGTTTAAGACTTGTGGACTTCAATTCCCAGAATTCCCAAGCTAACATGACTGGGGGAGGAATTTTGGGAGTTGAAGTCCACAAGTCTTAAAGCCGTCAAGTTTGAAGATGCCTGCTTTAAAGTAACTGCTAAACAAGGAGGGAAACACAGAGGCTTGACTGAATTTTAAAAAGCTTATAACAAGTTTTTATTGAGCATTATTTACAAATTGTTGATGAAATACGACTTGGAAACGGAAAAATTTAAAGGCTGTATAATCAAATGGATGCGGAACTTAAGATACAATATCTCATATTCAACAATGAAAATGAAAGAATATTAAATTCACCCTAAATACTATGCTTAGAAAAAACCTGAGAAGCTTGCTCTGTGTATGTGTGAGAGAGGGGGGGGAGAGGGAGGGAGGGAGGGAGGGAGGGAGGGAGAGAGAGAGAGAGAGAGAGAGAGAGAGAGAGAGAAAGTATATGTGTCAGAGGACAAGTCCCTGTAGTTTTCTTGGCAAGATTTTCAAGAAGCAATTTGCCATTGACTTCTTCCTAAGACTGAGAGAGAGTGGTTTTAACAAGGTCAGTGATGAGCTAGCTCCATTGTTAAATTGGACAGTTCATATTTTCTAAAAATTACCGCAAAAGCAACAAACAGGTTGGATTCTGTTTTACTATTTGATAGCAATGTTGCACAATTATTTATTTTTTATTTTAATTACATTTATATGCTGCCCTTCTCCGAAGACTCAGGGTGGCTTACAATTTTTTGGGATACAACCCAGTGTGCTCAGCAATAGCCTTCATTCCATTATATATGCCTGCTTATTACTAAGCGGCATTTTTACAAAGTCAGCTTATTGCCCCCAACAATCTTGGGTCCTCAATTTACCTACCCCGAGAGGATGGAAGGCTGAGTCAACCTTGAGCCTGGTGGGATTTGAGCCTACAGTAATTGTAGGCAGCTGGAACTTAAGCACAGGCATTTAACAGCCTGAGCCACCAAGACCCCAATAAAAAGCAACTATTTTCTGAAATGATTTATAACAGAATGAAACAAATTTTAAAAGTTGGATCTCCTTTCTAACCTGCTACTTTTCAGCTAAATATTCCCAAACTCACATTCCTGCAAAGCATATTGTATTAGCACTGTAAACGATAACTGCTGCAACAAATGCTTTTTTTAAAAGAAAAAAAATACTTACAGGTAGTCCATGACTTACAACCATTCATTTAGCAACCCTCTGAAGTTACAATAGAGCTGATCAAATTGACATACAATATTTTGTTGCCCGTACAATCATTGGAGCATCCTTGGGGGAACTTGGCAACTGACTTGCATTTGTGACAGTTTTGACATCCTGAGGTTACATGATCACCCTTTCCAGTGATGGGATTCAAAAAAATTTACTACCAGTTCTGTGGGCATGACTTGGCCACATGACTGTGGACATGACTGTGGGCATGGTGCGGTTTGGTGGATGTGGCTTGGTGGGCATGGCAGGGGAAGGATACTGTAAAATCTCCGTTCCCTCCCCACCCCATTAACCTGCTTTCCAGCTCCGTTCTCCTGTGCAGGGCAACAAAAGAAGACCCAGCCAATCAGCTGGGATTTGGGAGGCAGAGAATAGATGGGGGCGGGGCCAGTCAGAGGTGGTATTTGCCGGTTCTCTGAACTACTCAAAATTTCCACTACCAGTTCTCCAGAACTGGTCAGAACCTGCTGAACCTCTGACTATTTGTCATCTTCCCAGCCAATTTCCAACAAACAGTCAGCAGGAAAGATGGCAGGGGAAAGTTTCAAATCACAGCCACTTAACAACTATGATGATTTGCTTAAGGACAATGCCAAAAAAGGTCATCAAGAGGCTATCAGGTGTGGTCATGTGATGCTTCCCCTAACAACTCCACTGCTTACAACTAAAATTTCCAGTCCCAATTTTAGTTGTGAGGTGCGGACTACCTGTTATTGCTTCTACAGAAGAATGGCTAATGAGCCCTTGAAGATATGCCTCGACGTCTAACTTAATCTTGTACCTTGAAAGTAAATCTGACACAAAATCTAACTTGATTTGGAAACAATTCTGGATTACTACTGTAAATATAGGTTCTATCATATTTGAAATTTGGGTAACTCTGAATGTAAAATTTGTATGGTTCAGACTAAAATTATATAATTCTTAATCTTGCTTTACACTACGTTGACTACTGCTTTTTATATTTACTGTACATATTATTTGGACTCTAAAGACTGATACTTTCAAAAATGATTTAATACACTTAGTTATTTAAAGTAGTTAATAAAATACAGAATTGAAAAATGTAACCTAATTCTACGATACTTATAAATTCCTTATCTACTTTACTTTTCCATTTTGGCATGTTTTTTCTTCTTTTTCTTTTTCCCCGCTTTCTTCTTTTTTTAAATCACTTGGTTAAACATACAATACAAAAAAAGAACGGGAGTTCCAATATTTGCCACATTGCATTATTCAACTTATGTATTTCAGATGCTTTAAACTCTGTGTATGAGTGTGTGTTTATGCATGTGTATTGTATATGTGTTCATTCTTATGTAAGAGAACTACTGAAGTGTGTTTTTTTCTTGACTGAGTATCACAGCAGCTGTTGCTTTCCTTATAATGTACTTTGCAATCACCTATATCTATAAAGTATTTTTTTAACAATGAACAGTTCAGAACTGACAGGTCTAGTTTCTTGTTCACAACTGCTTATCACAGCATAGATATCATATATGTTTTCCAGGTGCTTTCTATAGTTAGGATACCTTCACAGAAGCTGCTTGTGAAAGATAAGGTCATAAAAGAGATGAAAAATGTGTGAGCATCGTACACTCATGGTTTTATCATCAGACGAGATAGCTTTCAATAAGGACTTCCCAGTACAAACGGCAAGCTGCCTAAAAGACAGAGGGGGGAAATGTAGAAAATTTGGATGTTCAGGTGTGCTTTTTATTGAAAGCACACTTATAAAACTAAAGTGCCAGCAGTACCAAAAACAAAACCTGAATGAAAACTCTGCTTCCAAAATTCATACAGAGTTACTGAAGGTTCATTTTGTCATTTCATTGCAAGTTTAATATTGTATGTTTTCCACCCAGAGTTTCATTTGATAGAAGAATGCCCTTATAAATATGATCAGTCAGTCCATCGAAATATCCATCAATAAATTGTGAATCAACCTGAAGTAACACTTTCTCTATACCTCAATTCTTTGGATGGTACTGCCTGCCTATATAGCAGAGAACCCGAATATATTTGTTAACTTTCAAAAACTTGTAAAACATACTTTTCATCAAGCTCCTAATTCTTTGACTGTCATTGTCTTTAATCTCTTCAGCTTTAATTCTAGATATTAATGCTTTATTCCAAACTGCTGACCTTAAATGATACTGCATTTCATAAATAGAACATTATATGTTGGAGTTCAGAGGCAGGCCTTATTTTTGCTGGTGGTTGCATGTCTACTATTTGTATAAACTGCCCAAAATTATGGGAAGTTTCAAAAATATAAAAAGAGAGAACACATTCCTGCAGAGCTGCGATGCCTTGCCTTTTCTTTTTTACATCACTCAATATCATCACTCAATATAAGCAAAATATAATGGCTAACATATAAGAAACACTATAGAATATAGCTATAGATAAATAATTTTTGTCCCCTTTGCTATCATGTCTACCTAGAGTAGGTAAAAAAGGTTTTAAAAAGTAAAAGTAAAAAACTTACAAAAGTAAGAAAGACAAGGGCCTTGGTGGTGCAGGCTGTTAATAGCCTAGCACTTAGCTCCAGCTGCTTGTAATTATTGCAGGCTCGAATCCCACCAGGCTCAAGGTTGACTCAGCCTTCCATCCTCTCGGGGTAGGTAAAGTGAGGACCCAAGATTGTTGGGGGCAATAAGCTGACTTTGTAAAAAATGCCGCTTAGTAATAAGCAGGCATATACAATGGAATGAAGGCTATTGCTGAGCACATTGGGTTGTATCCCAAAAACTGTAAGCCGCCCTGAGTCTCCGGAGAAGGGCGGGATATAAATATGAATTTTTTTTAAAAAAATGTGTTAACGTTTTTTTAAAAAAGAAACTCTGATTAAAACATTCCACACTTCATTCTTGACATAATTGCTTTAGTTGCTTTGAACTGAATCCTCTATGTTTC
This sequence comes from Naja naja, assembly GCA_009733165.1. Lineage (NCBI taxonomy): Eukaryota > Metazoa > Chordata > Lepidosauria > Squamata > Elapidae > Naja > Naja naja. The sequence goes on along the minus strand of CM019150.1, from coordinate 197,673,179 downwards.
ACACTGCAGTTCTATTCCAGTTGTATACTGCATGGAAGGATAGAAGACTTCAAATAATATACCTTGCTTCAATAGAGGTGAATATGCCACTGGAGGCCTGTTCATATACAATCATAATTACAACAGGAGAACATTAATGTCAGTAGAATGCTCTAACTTTAAGGCCAGCTTTTGGCTCAGGTTGCATAATGCACATCCTTGTTCTATGTCACAAAATTGTCCGAGGTACAGGAAGATAACCACAATTTACAAAGTTCTCTGATGTTACTAAACTTCAACAACATTATGCCAGGAAAGAGCTGACATAATTTAAACCCTACAACCCTTATTTAATGTATAACCACATACTTTTTCCATTTATCCTACAGTTATCCAAAACAAAGCATTTGGGTATCAACTAGCTGTGCACTAAATTATGGCAGGCTAAGAGAAATCCCAGACACATTTCCTGGGCCCCAATGTTTTCCCTGCTTCCCAGCTTGAGAACTTTGACCACATAACTTTAATTTGCTGGATTTCTCCAACATATCTAACCAGCTGGATAAAGGTTCAATTAATAACATGGTATTCCCAGTATTATTCCAATTTCCCAGTTTGAGAAGTCTGACTAAGCAACTTTAGCCTGCTGAACTTCTCCAAAACATCTTCATGAAATTTTAGGCTACTAGACTTCTGCATCTCATTTGAAGGTGATAAAATTTAATCAACATGTATTATTTGAATGTGGCATTTTAAAATTTAATGTATTGTTTTTTTCAGGCTAGTTAGTTCTGCCTGCATTCTCTCATTAATTCAGTAAGTTGAAAATATGAAAATCTGCATTTAAATCAATATTTAAATGTGTTCTTTTAAGCCAGTTTCTTCTCAATATTAGCATTTATACACATACTGTCTTTCAAAATCCATATTCAATGTATATATTGCATATACTTTTTGAGACCAAAACTGTACTGAATATATATAAGAACAAAACTGTGCACGATATTATTTTCTATCTTTTTTAAATGTCTCATTTATATATGTTTCTTTTCTGAAACCCAACTTTGTCTCAACAGTTATGGACAAAAAGGGATGAAGGGGGAGATAATCACAGGTTTTCTGCAACAATAATTTAGGTTCATTTTACCCCATGTTTTCATGCTTTTTTTCTCTTGACTGCTGCCTATCACTTAGTAATAGGTGCTTATTACTTACAAAGTGGCATTTTAAAAAATGCTTGTGATGAGCCCTATGTTGCTTTTTATGTGAAATGCATAGTTTTCCCATTGCAACACAGAAAAAGAAAAACCAATCATATCCTACAGGATAGTGCTCAAAATTAAGATTATAATATACATACTTCAAAGTCACATGCCTAAATTCAGGAATAATGTACATGAACATTAAAATTGATATAGAATTATAATTTCTATAAGACAGAAATGATGATTAATTGAGTTACATTAACTGAAAGTTTTACATATACCAGAATATAGCAATAGCAATTAAACTTATATACCGCTTTATAGTGCTTTACAGCCCTTTCTAAGTGGTTTACAGTGTCAGCATATTGCCCCCAACAATTTGGGTCCTCATTTTACCCACCTCAGAAGGATGGAAGGCTGAGTCAACCTTGAGCCTGGTGGGATTTGAACTGCCATACTCTAGGCAGCTGGCTACAGAAGTAGCTTGCAGTACTGCACTCTAACCACTGTGCCACAGAGACTCATTTGCATGTATTCATAATATATATGCCAGAAAAGAAATGTATCAACTGAATCCTTAAGCTAAGCATTCATATTGTTACTTTCTAACACTGTGAATGACTTCTGTACAGACTACAAAAGTAAGCTTAAGTTTCTGTTGGATCTGCTAAACCAGGTTTCCATGTTAATTCTGTGGACTATCTCATATACAATGGAATACAGATTAATTATAATAAGATATATAGTGATATTTTCAGTAGCCAGCCTGGCTTCTTATGCTCTCTCATGGTTACCAGTCTTAATCAAAGATGCTGAAGAATTAACCAGTTAAATCAGAATTAATTATGTAATGGTGGTAGATAAACTGGATTTGAGCACCGCCCACACTAATTGTCAATAGGTTATCCAAACAAGCAACTTTCCCAAATTTTCATCAAATCCAAAATATGGGAACTGAGCTTGAGACCTTCAACATGCAAGCAAGTAATCTACCGCTGAGATATCTAGGTCTTTATTAATAAGGATCCTGGTAAGACTATGGCTTTTTACAAGTTGTTGCCCTACTGAAGCAAACTCCCATTCTACAGCTGCAGGAAATCATTGTGAATCTTTTGTTATTGACATTCCCAAAATATTCACACACAACATACATATAAGAAGGTTTTTCTTCTGGAAATACAAAGCTGATCATTTTCTTTAGAGGACTCCAATACAATTATTTACAGAGAAAAAGGCATCAAGCAATGCATATTTCTGTATGCCTTCTTGGTATGATCTCTGTATATATACTATATGAATAGAGTATTTGTTATGTCTGCTTGAACTAAAGTCAAGGAAGTGTTTTAATGAAATGGCATAATTATCACTGTATTTAGATCATGACAATTAAAGAGAAAGCTAACAAGTTGCTTGGAATCCACCAAGGTCATTAATGTATCTCTGACAGAAGTTGATTGATCAATACAGCATCTTTCCAAAGAAGTCCAGAATACAGAAGATCCTAAAAATTCACCAAGAATTGTACATATGCTATCATAGACAGCATATAGATAGCACAGAAAGGGAGATGTGAAAGAACATTTTAAAGGACATTTAATTTCTTGAGTATGAAATCTATGTAAAAATGAGTGTTTGGAAAGAAATAAACAATAAGAGTTTATTAGGGCATAGGGTCAAATATTCAGGAACAAACTATAGGGTCAAATATTCTCCAATATTTTTTATTCAAGTCCATTAACACTAGTATGCTATAATTGGAAAACCAAATATATTTCACAACAAATATTTTTTTATTTCTTCTACAAGTAATTTCTCTCAAAGTTAAGCTCAACTGGATCTACAAAAGGAATCCTTTCTGATCTCAAATGTGGTAATCAAAAAGGTCACTGTGTATGTTTGTATTTTAATTTTAGCAATTTGCTTCTGGGAAAGGTACAACCAGAAGCAGATTTTTATGGATTTCAAATGTTCGTTTAAAACAGATTGCAGTATCTGATCTTAAAGAATACAAGTCATACTCCAGAAGAACTATTAATTGCAGAAATTCCTTCAGATTATTTTTTTTACTTTGTAGCAACTACTCAATTCTGAAAAAGCAACCTCAAGCTTCAGAAAAACAGTAGAGGAATACATACAGAGACACACAGAGTTGCTATACTTGAGTATCTAATTAGAAGATTCTTGGATTAAAGAGAATCCAAGAGAAAATTCCTTCACTTTTGTATATAAAATAAGGCATCTGATAGTGCTGATCTTTAAAATCATTTTCACAAATTATAAACAGTAACTTTGTTTTTTTTTACCCCATTATTTTAAGAGATACCTCTCACCATATTTTATACTCTATCTTTGTTTACTAAGAATTACTGTGCCCTTCATTTTCTTTAAAACTCTTACATAAAGGCTCTGGGAAGAATTAAAAATAAATTAGAAAAAATAAGACTGTGTTAGCTTGAAAAAAACATGAAGTATTTTCGGAGAATGATAATGTCAGTCCTAAGGGCGTTGTGGGGCGTGATGCCAAGCCAAGCTGGGGGCTGTTCAATCACCTCTATCACAGCTCTATCAGTGTCTACACTCCAGTCAAATCCAGAGAAAACAAGGAGTCAAAGATGCAGGTCAATAAGCTTATAGACGATTTGCACAAACGGTTCCTCCAGCAAGGTAAAAAACAAAGTCATATTGGCTTTTTGGGAGTGTTTCTTTTTTCCCTTCTCTTTTGAAATCTTTGGGCTAAGCACACCCTGAAAAACTCATCACTATATGCAAGACATGCAAAGTATTCTTAATCCTGTTAAGAAAAAAAAAGAGCAAAGTTATCATCCATAAAAACTTCCCCGTGGACCTCAAAACCATTACAGGTAGAACAACCTTGTCTTAATTCTGCTTCTGGCTATTTAGCATTGGAAAAACACAAAAGATATTCTTGAAGAGGTAGAAAATCATTACTGATTCAAAGCATCTTTTTTTAAAAAATAACTTTTGACCTTTCTGATTATCTTAAATATACACAAATAAGACAGCAAGTAAGTTGGCTGTTCGAACAAAACACAAAAGCTGCAGAAAATATTTACACATGGTCACATAAAGTCAGAAAGTAGAGGAGATAGTAGGAACTTTTCCAGTTTGCCAATGATTTCGTTAGCATTAAAAGGCCCCCAATAGGTCCTTACAAGTGCAGCAGGAAAGAGAAAAACACTAAATCAAATAATAATGGGATCGCTGTAAATGAATGCTGACATCCTTAGTTAAAAAAACACTCAAATTCTGAAGCCCAGCTCCTGGAATCAGGACCAACTCCATCTTTCTGATTTCAAGTTGTTATTCATATCCAGACCCTTACCATATAGACATTCTGAATTCTTAAAATATCCAACACCAAACCTGCAGAGAAGAGTCAACTTATCAATATCAACTGGTACCAAATATTCCCATGAGCCTTTGAAACAGCTGTGTACATGTATGTGTGTGTGTGTGTATGTGTACATTCCCAAAAGTATCAAGTATCTTCAACAGCACCTCCTGATAGTACCAAGAAGTTAAGAGAGAAACTACCAGAGAATAGTGTTTCCTACTTTCAGCTCCTTCAAGCATGATAAAAAAAAATACCATGATTAAAAAGTGGCTAAGAGATCCAAGAGTATTAATAAAATATATTTATTTATTTGTATGGCTCAATTTGTATTCAATGGTATTCAATTTATATGGCTGCCCATCTCAGTCAATGACTCTGTTTCCTTGTTTTTATCCTGGTGCAGATTGTCTATTAGGGCAACCAAGGCAGATGTCTCCATGCCAAAATTGATGATCCATTTATTTTAAGAGTTCCTAGACCTGCACCCGGATACTGGTCTATAGTCATGCAAAGACCATTCTTTAAACCTGTGACCTTTTGTGTGAGAAGGAATGCAACTGTGAGCAAAAAAAAAAAGGGATGTTAATTATCTCAGGAAATTTTGAATGAAGAGATTGCTTTGGAGGCCTTTATAAGCCAAATCAAAAAGTAATGTAAGAGGCTGGCAGTGGCACAAAACAGATCAAGAATTTTACCAAGTTCTTTAAGAAATAAATAATGAAATAATTCAGGCTGATGTTATTACACGGACTGTTAAATACCCTAGGTCTAATGCTACACAAAGTAGCAGTAAACCTAGGATCAATTGATGCAGTTTTTCCAGCTGGGAATTTTGCAAACTGCAAACAGTAGAGCTCTGGGGCACCATGACCTTTGGGACCAATTGAACGTTGAGTTCCTGTTGGACTTTTTTTTTTTGCATGTATATTCTACATTTGTGTTCAGACTACCAATATTGTCTATGCTTATGTTGTGTTTTTTGCATTTTTTTAATTATAAGCCACAAAGTTATTGGGAATTGGATGACCTGTAAATTTGCATTAAAAATAAACTGATAAATAAATGACTACACCATTCATTACACATATACATATACACATGCAATGTCCTTCATTGATAATAGAAAGATTATATCAATTATGTTGACCATGTCATACTGTGGAATGTGCTCAGGAAAATGGAAATCCCTCATTGTATATGAAATCAGGAAGCCACAATATACACAGAACTATAGTCACCCCAAAGAGCATGATAGCAATAAATACATTTAAAAAATAAATATCAGAAAACAGACTAGCTTAATGTTGGCAAAGGAGTGAAACAAGACTGTATGTTCCTCTTTTTTATTCAACCTATATGCTGAATATATGTTAAGGGAAGCCGGTTTGGAAAATGATAAGCATAGTTGTAAAACTAGAGGAAAAAGTATCAATAATCTTATCTGTGTTGATGATACTACCCTGATAGTTGAAATTGAAAACGATCTACAAGCTCTGTAATAAAAATTAAGGAGAAAAGTGGAAAAAAATGGGATCAAGATTAAATGTAAAGAGCAAACTAAAAATAACAGATAGAATGACCAGCAGGAAGACATTAAAGGTATCGTCTTCATTCTAGGTTCGGCCATTAATAGTAAAGGAATAAACATAAAGAAATGTTGTAGATTAGCACTTGGTATAGGCATGAAGGCAATGGAAAAGATGCTATGATTATCAGTTGTTGTAGCCAAGAAATGAAACCGTTGGATCATATAAAAATCTGCCCAGTGTTCTTACTCAAGACACAAAGGACAAGGCTCCAACTTTTGACACATTATATGTATACCTAGCTTTCTGGAAAAGACTCTAATGCTGAGAAAAGAAGAAAGAAAGAGAAGAAAATGGTGGAGGATTTGAAAAAACAGCATAGATATAGATCATTAGGAAGAAATTCTATCTATGTGTTTGCTAGCAACTGAAAATGATTTGATGACACATAATCAATCAATCAGTCTAGCACCAAACAAGAGTAGCATTATAGCCTATGCTTTCTCAAGCTGACCTCAGAGATTACTTCAGCAGGCAGAAAAGTTGGTGTACAATTGTCAATAAAGCATTAAGACACAGCTGGCTATGAAAAAATGTACTAAGAAGTGGCCTTATTTAACAGCTCTCCCAGAAAGAGATATGCCTTATAACAGTGGTGTCAAACTGGCGGCCTACGGCCCAGATGTGCCACGCGCAGGCCACACCCACCCAAACTCTGCAAAGGCAAAAAGCATCCCAATAAGTCACATGACACAATCTACTTTGACATTCATGCCCTATAAGTCCAAGGAGTATGTTTATAAGACAATTCCAAAGAAAACAAATCAATTTACATTATGCCTGAACCAAGAACTGCATATTACTGATTACCTTTATTACAAAAGTATTCCACATCTTCACAGTTCAGGTTCCCAGACTCAAATTCTGCAGAAAAGTTTCCCTCCAGGGGAAAGTCTTCTTTGGAGATAATGTCATTTTCCTCAGACAGGCACTCTTCCTCTTCATCCTCAACAGCATCTTCAAGTGGGCCTTTAAAAAAACAAGAACACTGTACCAATACAGCAGCAAAAGCCATACCTAAAGATTTTGTTTGGGATTCTGTATGTAGAAACAAGTGATCAACCAGAAAAGAGCATAAGTAACAACAAAATATGGGTTCTAAAAGTTGCTAACTTTTTGCAAGCATACCTTTGTTATGCAAACAAAGGTAGAGAAACAAAAGGAGAAAAATAATCCAAGTATCCTTAATAGCTGGCACTGAAAGAGAAGTATGTTATAAATTAGGGAATATTAATGATTGATAATGTTAGAATGAATTGACAACTACAGATAGATAGATAGATAGATAGATAGATAGATAGATAGATAGATAGATTGATAGATATAGACAGACAGACAGACAGACAGACAGACATATAGACACATACACACACACACACACACACACACACATATCTATTCCTATTTTGAAGAAGATATTGGATTACCATTAGTCTGAAGTGGAAGGTCCCTCCAAGGTCCCTTCCAATTCTGTTATTCTCTGTTATTCTATTCTATTCATCATTAAAGATCTCTTGTTTGTCCTTAAGGATTTTAGAGTCCCATCAACTGTTCTGGAGAGATTAGAATGCTAGAATTATCTCAGCTTATCTCAGGTTGTATAGCATGTCCAGAGTGTCAGTTCAGCCATCTTATGCTTGTGCACCATCTTGCTATTAAGTCTAACCATATCTAAAATCTACAGTTCTAAAATTATCTGGATGTCATTCATCTAAGTACCAATAACACTTTACTGTTCGGAGGCAAAACATAATACTTACAAAAGTTATGTTAAACTACATTTTGGAATTAATATGTTAATATAATTAAAATTATGTTTACTAACATTTCATTCAAAGTACTTCCATTAAATAATATTATCATCTAAATAATATTATATATTCAGTTCCTGTTTTGAGCTTCTTCGTGAACGGACCAAAATCTGCGACTGTGCGCAGTTTTGATCCGTGCTCACCTCTGGAGACCCCGAGCCAGCTGGCTTTGGGGTTGAAACCACCCCGTAGAAGTGGTGAAGGTTGGGGAGCTGCCAGCAGGGTTGAGGAGAGCCGCATCTCTTCTCCCCAGCTGGTTTTTTTTTCCTTTCCCGAAGGTGGCAGAAGCGGCTGGTCAGAAATGGCCACCTCAAAGAAGAACTCAAATGGAAAAGAATGTGCAGGAGGAAGCTTGAAGGAGAAAGTGTGATATACCGGGCTTGCAATTGAAAACAACTATTAAAGGTACCCGGAATTTAAACAGCTAAAAACAATGCTATCTCTAAAAGACTTTTACAGCTGCGAATGAAAGGGTTAAGAGGGGAAAATTGGTCTCTTTTTTTCCCTCAAATACTGATCGCTTCAACTGGCTTGGAATATCAAGAAAGGATTTACAAGAATTGGACATTGATTTACTTGGATATTAATAGGCTGCTTTCAGCTGAAAATAAAGTACCATGTGATAAAGACTTTTGAATAACTTTAAAGAATTCTTTTCAAAAAGAGTCAAAGATAGAAAAGGGGGGGGGGAAGAGCTTAAATAGGGTGGAGTCTGGAAACAAAGGATACCACCTGTAGTTAAATTGTATTGAGAGTGGATTCACAACAAGACATGAAAAGAGTACATAGTAAAGGGAGCTGCGTGCAAGCCAAGCCCCGGAAAACTGAAAGTGAAAAAGAAAATAAGAAATATCGGAGAACTCCTGGCTAGAGGATCTTAGTGAAGGATTAAAGTCATCTGGGGGTTGCTTTAAAAGGGAAAAAATCTCTTTCAGAATGTCATCACTTTTTGAAGAACTAAAAACACTATTTAAAGACATTAAAGAAGAGGTAAAAATGATAGAAATGGAGATCCTGAAATATAGAAAATTACAGGAAGCATCAGATGAACAAGAAGGGCGGGACAAAGAAGAAGAAGCCATCTTCAATGATCAAATGACTCTAAAATGGGTTAAGAAAAAGGGGAAGAAAAAGGGGAAAAGAGGAAAGAGAGTTAAAAATCTAAGACTGGAGGCAACAATCAAAAAAAGTATAAAATGGGAAATAGTTATAATACTGCAAGGAGCCATAATGTAGGATTTCAGAAGGAGAAATTGGACATAAAGGGGGGAAAAATGGGAAGGGAGCAAAAGAGGGGGGAGTTGACAAGAAGAGAAAGTGGTAAAAAATTGAACCAAGATGAGCAACAGCAAGAAAAATACATAAAAATTAAAATCCAACAGTTAGACAACGGTTAATTTAAATTACTGAGAGGATTCTGCAAAAGTACATGAGATAAATATGGTTAAGTTAGAAAGAAGTTAGTATAGTTTTTTTTTCTTTTCTGTTAATAAGTAAAGGAGGTAAAGAAGGAAAGAGAATAAAGCCTCTAACAATTTAAAGAGAAAGTATGGAAATTATAAGAAGTGTGGAACGTTTTAATACTGTTTTCTTCTTGATGATGAAATATAGTGATATGGATATTAAATGGTAATAAAATGGAAATATCTTAAATAGAAATGAATGAAGGAGATAAACATTAACAATGGCTGAATTGAACTTCAAAAGAAATAATTACTTTAATTATTATTGTTATATGTATGCATAATTTTCTTTTTCTTTTTCTCTTGTAAAGAATCTAATGGATATTTGTAGGAATGTACCAAGCAGAATCTGATTAATAATGGCTAGATGATATAAAATAGAGGGTAACAGAGGTAATAATGGTAAAGGTGAAATATAAAAGTTAAACAATAATTGGTTAGAAGAGACAGAGTTCTTATCCTTTAGGGTAGTAATTACAGGGTAAAATATGTTTTATAAGATAATATAAAATTCTAAACAAGATAGACAAAAGTGTAATAATATTGATTGGCAAGATATTGAAAATTGGAAAAAGAAATGTAATTAATGAAATGATGGAATGATGAAATAACTGAAGCAAGACTATAGAAGCTAGAGAAAGGGGAAATTATGGAAAATAGTGGAATTTGCTATGATAAATGGAATAGAATATACAAAATGAGTGTATAATTGAAATTATAGTCGCATGGAGAAGGGAGGGTCCGGTAACACACTGTTCTCAAAAAAGAATTTTTGTTTTTGTTTTTATATTTGTCTATGCATTTGTTTGCCGGGAATGGTTCTGGGATAATAATACGAAGTGTTATAAGATAAATTAATCTAAAAATATGGAATATTTTGTATGTGAGAATATATAAAAATAATTAATAGATGAGAATGGAAAAGATATACAAGGAGCTTTAACCTACCGGCATACCATATGTTTTTTCTGTGTATGTTTGTCTAAAATAATAAAACTTTTTTCAAAAAAAATAATATTATATAAAAGTATTACATAAAAGTATTGATAAAATATTATTTATCAATAAATAATAAAAATCATTTTATTAAAAATATAACTTAGATTTGAGTTATCTAACTTCAAGCAGCAAAGCTATGACTCATATTACATCTCAAATAACTGTTCACTCAGTAAATACATTAAGGAACTAGCACAACCTAGTTACTATTTATTATTAATTGTTTATTATGTTTGAACTATGCTAACTAGTATATTCTAAGTTTTTAATCACGCTGCTATAGCTAAGATATTCAAATTAAAAACAACTAGATGGGCAGATAACCAATTTTTAAAAACACTGAATCCTGGTTGCAAAGCTTTAATGAATGTCTTATTGTTCACACCAGCTCATGTATTTATTGTGCTTATTAAAAAATATTATTTTTATTTTATCTCTACAGGAATATCAAGAAAGTGTACAACAGATCAAAATAAGAAAATAATAAAAAAAATAAAGCTATAGACATATAAGAGCCAACAATAACACTATTTTTAAAGGACACATTATAAATGGATTAACCCTTTTTCCTACAACCAAGGGAGGGGACCTGGAGACAAACACAACATTAGAAGTATTACATTCCATAATTTCAGTGACCAACAAATAAAACTTCCGTGAGCAGTGATGTCCTTGAATTTCCACCTGATAACGCTGGTTTATGATGAAATGGAATATTGTCTACATATCCAGATTCACTGTATCTTTTCTCAGACTTCAAAGAAAGCCCAGAAAATAGATAAATTTTAGGAACCCTTTAAAAAAAAATTTTTTTAATAGTTGTTTTAAAAGCTCACAAAGAAAAAAATGTGACCACTTTAGAGAGATGGTGCATTAACACTCTTATGCATTCTAAAACACCTTTTTGAATCATTTTATGGATTTATGTTACATGAAGTTTTTGCAGGAACATAACTCAAAAATAAACTGAGAAAAATCTGTATACATTTTTAATCTAAGAGAATTTAGTCCCCTCTTTTCAATATTTATCTAGATTAACTGTGTATGCCACCATTCTCTTACATCACATGACAGAACTTAGACAGTAGATTACCAAAGAGTAAAGCAGTTATCAGTTACAGGTGCTACAATGCAGGTGCTACAATGCAGTAAATAGAAAATGAATCTGCACCAAAGTTATAATACTATATTTAAAACATAAATTATTACATTATGAACTTAAGAGAAAAGTAGACTTTCAATACAACGATTTGCATGCTCTTGATCATTTCAGTTGGCCCATCTCTCTCTTTGGGAAATTCTTGACAGTTATTTTTATTACCAGTATTCCTAAAAATATATACAGTACCATCGGAACTGTATTTGAAATTTCAACAGTTTCAAAAAAATAATTAATCTCAGTCTCTAAATTGAATTCTGATAAATTGAATTGCTATTTTCAGATTTAGCTATATACTATTATACTACTACCTAAATTGTCCTACAAAAATGCAAACCTGATCTATTATGAAATATTAAACAATCAAAGCTGGAAGCTATCTGAATGAACCTTTGGGTAATTGTGTGGATATAGCTCAAACAAACTAATTTTCAGCTATTGGATCTAGCTACATGGATATTGGTAATATAGACCTACTTTAGTATTCAACTATGATTATCCTCAGATTTAACTTCCCTTTTTAATCAATGATATATCATAAAATTCTATATGGTTGCACCTGCCCCACAGAACAACATTGCCCTAAGTTATATGGAGTTCACCCTATCATGCTTTTCACAAAACCTGGCTCTTCCAACAGAACCTGGGATACAGTAGTTATGATCTGTTCCTTCATATTAGACTTCTTTTTTTACCTACATATTGGAATCTTTGTTGTGCTCCTCTCTGATGTGTTCTTCTTTTTCACATGAACATCATCATCATTTGTGAGTTTTATCTTTTGTTTTCCATTTTTTCCCTTTAATCCTAATTAAGGCAACATACTAGTTTAACTAAATAAATACATAAAAAGTCTCATTCTACTACTGCTTAAGTATAGAATAACAGAATTGGAATGGATCTTGGAGGTCTTCTAGTCCAACCCCTGGTTAGGCAGGAAATCCTATACCATTTTAGACAAATGCTTGTCCAATCTCTTCTTAAAAACTTCCAGTGTTGGAGCATTCACAACTTCTGGAGGCAAGTTGTTCTACTGATTAATTGTTCTGTCAGGAAATTTCTTCTTAGTTCCAGATTGCTTCTCTCCTTAATTAGTTTCTATCCATTGCTTCTTGTCCTGTCCTCAGGTGCTTTGGAGAATAGCTTGACTCCCTCTTCTTTGTGGCAACCCTTGAGATATCGGAACACTGCTATCATGTCTCCCCTTGTTCTTCTTTTCATTAAACAAGACAATTCCAGCAACTGTTCTTTATATGTTTTAGTCTCCAGTCCCCTAATCATCTTTGTTGCTCTTCTCTGTACTCTTTCTAGAGTCTCAACATCTTTCTTACATCGTAGCAACCAAAACTGAATACAGGATTCCAAGTGTGGCCTTGCCAAGGCCTTATAAACTTCGTGTGATCTTGAATCCCTCTGTTTATGCAGCCTAGAACTGTGTTGGTATTTTTGGCAGCTGCAGCACACTGTTAACTCATATTTAAATGATTAAATATGAGTATAATTCAGAACTTTTAATGAAGACCTGTATAGAAGTTTTAGAATGGTTTCATGTTAAAAGCAAGTAAAACCAAACTATCATCTATCAATCTATTTATCCATTTATCATTTATCTATCTATCACAAGTGAGGTACTAATACCACTCTATAAAGCCTTAGTAAGACCACACCTAGAGTATTGGTCACCACACTATAAAAAAGATGTTGAGACCCTAGCAAAAGTACAGAAAAGAGCAACCAGGATGATTAGGGGACTGGAGACTAAAACATATGAAGAATGGTTACAGGAACTGGGCATGGCTAGTCTAGTGAAGACATGACAGGGGAGACATGATAGCAGTGTTCCAACATTTGAGGGACTGCCACAGAGAGGAAGGGGTCAAGCTATTTTCTAAAGCACAGACAAGGAATAATGGATGGAAACTGAATAAGGACAGATTGAACCTGGACAGTGAGAACAATCAACCAATGGAACAGCTTGCCCTCGGAAGCGCCATCACTTGAGACTTTCAAGAAGAAATTGGACTGCCATCTCAGAAATGGTGTAGGGTCTCCTGCTTGGGCAGGGGGTTGGAATAGATGACCTACAAGGTCCCTTCCAACTCTGATAATCTGTTATTATCTATCTATCATGTATCTCCACCCATCCATCTTCCCTCTGTTCTCAAACTCTGTGTCTTGCACAAAAGCAAATAATTTCAAGTCACTTTAGAGCCGTTTGACAAGGGTAAGAAGGGTATGGCACTGTTTTTGAAGACTGCAGATTCACACACACCTGGTGTAATTGAGTTAATCCAGAAGACAAAAGCTATTTTTTCTTTGGCCGATGAAAATGGAAAGCATTTTAAATGAACAAGTTTTTTTCCTGCAGCTGCTCACTTTTAACATTAGTTGCATCAGGGGATCTGTGGGAAGGAAACATTTTTATTAATTTTTTCCTTATCTGAGAGAAGAATGTTGTGCGAGGTTTTTTTTTTCATTTATGTTCCTTGCCTGCAGGTAGAAGACTAGAGAATCATATAGTACAATTTTTTTTCTTTTGATTAATTTCGTTCCATGTGTTATGTTATTTTTATATATAATTGATTTCAGGTTTTGCTCATAGCTGTGCATCTTTTTATATGTCTTTGCCTACTGCCTTTCTTCAATCAAGAAAGTTGAAGAAAATTACCTGAATTTTATAAAGTTTATTAAAAAGAGCTCTATGGGTATTTAAATCGAGTTTTGAAATGCTAATACAAGGAAGATATTAGAGAATTTTAACACAGGGTTCAATTTGACCTAAAAACTATTCAAGAAAGGGTCAAATTTCATTCAAATACTTTCTTTACAGTAAAAAAAAAGAACCCTTTGATTTTATAAAAGTGGATTAACAGTCATCATTGCTCAATCTTTTGGCACCTTGGTGCATGACAGAATTAACTAAGCTTGGGTATAAAGTTTTCAAAAGCCTTTAGATGTTTAAGTAGTTTAGAACTTTACAGTATTTTTAATAATGTTCTTTCCCTTCCTTATTTAAGAGATTTCAATGAAATTTCCATTGAGGGGAGGTAACTAATCCAATCCAACCCATCTTCTCCTCAATGAAGTTTTTTTTTAATTTTGAACTATGGATATCAGATGATATTATCTGTTATATTGTTTATACAAAATGAGATACTATTGATGTCTTACAATGGTGAATGGTAGTGTTTTTTAGGTAATGGATACTAACTTCAATGTGAACATTAAAAATGCAAATAAAAAGATTCTTGTACTCCGATATCAATATTTTTACTATATGATATTATCAGGTTCTATGTTCTAAGTCTGACTAACATATTGAGAAGTTGCCTTGATTGTAAATATTTACCTGGAAACGATGGGAAATATTCACATTCTATCACTATCACTACCTCCAGTTATTAGTAGTAGTGCCATAAGCTCAAAAGTAAGTTTATCCCAGTTTAAGGAATCTTGATCATGCCTTAATGAAGATACTCCTTACGACTAGTCTACATATTTGATAATAGATTCTGGAGGCTGATGTATTTGTTGTAAAGTAAAATTGGATAGGGGAAAATAAAGAATATCCCATGTATCCATTCAATATCAAACACTGTACAAGTTATATATACTGAGCACTGCTATTAACAAGTTTTTGCCTATTCATATCTGTTATTAGAAATAAAAATAGGATGTAAGTAAAGCTTTGAAGCCTATAATAATACTCCAGTGTGTTTAGTGATTAACATACTTCTTATGATTAGGTGAACCTTGCATTAAGATCAGTACAAGATCAAAGAAAACGAACACTAATTTCTTCCGGAAATTTTGCATCTCCTGTTTAAATATTCACTACTTTCTTTTCTTTCTTCAAAGGCCAGATTAATTTAGAATATCCATTTTACATACACACACACACACACACACACACACACACAGAAGTTATATGCTCCATCTCTATATCACAGAACCAATATATTGACACAGGAACAATATACTTAAAGTTATACATGTATATAATTCATATTTACAAATGGAAATATGAAATATTTAAAAGTAACAACGGACTTACATCACCATAACCAATATCTAATTATGTGAGCCAAGCTTGACATCTTGTTATATTTAAGCCATACACAACTGAAGCAGGCAAAGAACCCCACCTCAGTTTATTGAAGGAAAACCAAATTTGGGTAGTTTTTTGGAATATGAATATTTAATTTATCTACAGGCAAAGAAAGAAAATATTCAAAACATCATCTTAGGATGTGTTTTAGGTCACAGAAAATTACAGAACCTAGTCAATCTTCTCCAGGCTAAGTCTGCCCATATATTTTGATGGCAGACAACTAGAGATTGCTAGGGCTGTCTGCTAGAGTAGAAAGTCAGTAAAACCTCACAGAAGATGGCGACACCAAAAAACTTTTTCTTCCTTGTTGCCAAGAAAACTATACAGAAAATAAACTGAAATCTTCAAACATAAGCTTGACTTCACAGATATTTTACAATCTTTCTATGTTATTTTTAAAATTCACAGCAATTTGTTAATTCAAACATTAAAATCAAATCATTAGTATGTATGTATGTATGTATTACAATGAACAAACTTAGGAAGTACATTGTGACTTCATGCTGGGCAGGAATTGTACAGACAAGATTTGGCTCTGGAACTTACAAGAGATCACTAAAATTACAATTGTTGATTTAAAGAAAGTGTAGGATAGTTGTCTTCATGTTAGATTTTTGTCAAACGTGTTGATTAACTTAAATTTGGATTTCGTTTGAATGGCTTCTTCTCTTGCAAAGTGGTTGTATTGAACTCTGACATATCTGTTGACCTCTTGTCATTTCTTATTTTGAAATATTTGAATCATCCTCTAGCCATTTCATTTGTTCTCCTTGGGTATCTTCATACACAGAACTGCTTTTAACCCGAAGGATATTTGATGTAAACCTGTATGCCAGAATTGACTTATCAGTGAGTTGGCTGGCATATAAATTTAATAAATAAATAAACTGTGGTTTCCTAGGTTTCCCTGAAGGGCCACAAGTTCAATTCTAATTCTAGTTGCTATATTCTGTGCACTTCTGCATTACTCTTATAAATTGCTGCACAATTTATCTTAGTTCATCTGTGTCAGTTGGTAATGGATTTGGTGGTAGAATTGTTGGTTGCTCAGAATAGGTACATTTGTATAACTCCCTTCCGATTATTAATAATATTTACTGTATATTGCTTTGCTTTGCCAGAGCTATTTCTTTTGGTAACACATGCATAGGTAGAAGGTTTACTTCGGATTATGCTTTTTTTTTACCAACTTTGTTCTGTCTCTATCACTAGCTAGGTTACAATGTTTGGTATCCTCCACTTGTGATACAAATAGAATCTTAGTTCTTCAAATTTCTGGTATTAATTGGTTCATATTATTTTTATAATATTCACAAAGTATGTAATTTTGGAAGTGTATGCTAATACACATGACTCACAGTCAGTTTTGTATCAGTATGGAGGTTGAAAGTTGATTTCTAAGTGCTAGAGAATTGTTTTATGATAAAAGACAAGCATAAGAATAAACAATGCTTAGTAAATAGTTCAACACTGAGCAGAGAATAAAATAAAACAAAATAATGTCCCCCTGGCTGTTTAATGTATTTATGGATAAGTGTATAAAGAGTGATGTTAGATAAGTGTTGGTTGGTAATGTGAGTTTGTATGCCATGTTGACTGAACATTTGAATGATTTGCAGTGAATATTACATTGTAGGGTGCAAAAAGGAGCATGAATCTAAAAAGTAATACACTAGAAAACAAGATTGTCCTATTTGACAGCAAAAATAGAGTGAACTATTTGTAAGGAAGGGCAAGAAACATAAAAGTTAAGTCGAGTGTGCTGGGAATAGTATATTTAAGAAGTGTGTTGGTAAAGTAAGAGACAGGGTTAAAAATGAATGGGTGATAGCTGGTGGGGATTAAATACATCAGAAAGTGCCCAGTACAAAAGAAGGACAATGAGGTAATATGGCTGTACAGATAAGTGAGTATCAAATCATGAAATAAATCTATGAAGAAAGCAAAGATTCAGAGGAAACAGAAGACCAATAATGTTGGGGGGTACTGGATGAGACTGAAAAATACCGCTATGAGAAGTTTAAAGAACAAAAGACAAAGTATGAAATGGTATATGGACATGGTGCATATAAGGATCATTTGCAAAGCCAGAAAGATATGGAGAAATTCAGTGAATTATGTTGGTGATAAATAGAATTAATGAGACTTCATTTTACTTTTCTCTATTCCTGCTTGTAATTTCTTTTGCGCATTGCTTGTTTCTTTCACTACTTGAGAAGAATAGTATGATAATGGGAAAATGATTTCAAAGGCTCCCGTCACACTATATATTACTGTATTTAAAAGCTTCTAAAAGTACCTTCCACTAAAAAGGCATTCCAGGTTTGGGGAGGTAAGGGGCACTGAGAAGGCCCTCTCCCAGATATCTTTATCACAATTAAGAAGGGTACCCAAAATAGGTCTTCCGATAAGTCATTTTAGAAATTGGGTAGAAACACATAGGAAGAGGTGTACCTTCAAATATTATGATCCCATGCTGCAAATGCTTTTATGATTTAGTATCAGTGATCTTGAATGGGAACAAACTGGGAGCAGGGAAATGATATACTAATACCAGTCTATAGAGATTCTCAGTAATCCAGGTCATGGTTGTCCCAAAGGTGCTTTTTTCAAGAAGCAACTCGACTTTCTGTTTTTTTTTTTTCTTTGAAGACGTTGTGCTTCTCATCCAAGAATCTTCCTCAGCTCTGACTGGATTTCCCACCATCTAATCAGAGCTGAAGAAGCTTCTTGGATGAGAAGCGAAAAGTCTTCAAATAAAAAAAAAACAGAAAGTCCACTCGCCTCTTGAAAAATGCACCTTTGGGATATACTAATAGGAAAATCCAAAGACAATCCAGTTTCATTTAAAATATTTGTCACCATGTTTTGCTTTTCCTGAATTATCTTATTTGCTTAATTTTTATTGGTTTAAGCTAAACTACAAAGTTTAGCTTAAAGATCTTACAGCAATCTGCAGCCAGCTATCCTGAAACAATTGCATATATTTCCAGTGAAATCTGAACTCCATACACATGCCTACAATAATTAACCTAAAGTTAATGATCATGTTATTGTTTACATGGCTATTTAACCTGAAATGAAAGATTCAGATCATAAAAAACTCCAATTAACCAAGAACTATTTATTTTGCTCTCGATTTGCATCAGTCACTGTAATTAACTTCTTGAAGGTATACTTACACACAAAATAGAAACCAAATCAGGATTATTTTCCGTTTTTGTTCAAAATGGTTGATTGCATAGGCTCTGGAAATGAACACTGAATATTGGTTACAAATAAAGAGCACTTCAGGTTCTCTGATAAATTGCAAGATTAAGTAAGCAGGTTTAAGTAAACATTTGGTGGACTGTATGTCTCATTCATCCCCAAGTATAGTCTTATAGTGTGAAATGGGGATAGCTGAAAAATCACAATGACAACAACAGCAGTGGATAAGATTATGTTAAGGCAATGAGAATATTTTTCTCTCCTTTAAAAAGTGTTAAACTCAATAAAGAAATTGGAGACGGAAACACGTGTGTTATATTCTTATATGCTGGGGAATGTCTAGGAAGAAAGAAGAATCAGGACAATCTTCTTTCCACAGACAGACACATATAAATTCACACAAAGAGAGGGGGGAGGGAAAGAGAGAGGGAGGGAGAGGGAGGGAGGGAGGGAGGGAGGGAGGGAGGGAGGGAGATTGAGAGATTCTTCATGAGGGTCATTCTCCAAGCTTATAGCTCGGTTTTTGAACGTTTTTGTTACCAGGCTAGGTAACATCTTCAGCGATGTCATTGTCAGTGTTCCTCTGTTTATAAGAGCTTTGTCTGGTCAATATGTCTTGTGATGGTTTTGTGACCTCCCCCTTAATACAAATACAAAATTTAAACAACCACAGCAGAAAATATGGTTGATGAAGGTACAAAAAAAAAGCACCAAGATCAAGGAGCTGAAACAACTCCTTTTCTGAATAAGGAAGGAAAGCAAAGTTTGGGGGGTTTTTTTCTTAGAATAAAGGAAACTAAGGAAAAAATTTACAAAATTAAACATTGTATCCTACAAAAATAAACATTTTAAGAAGACCGTAGGCAGAGATTTTTGCCTCCTAATTTTTAGAACTAGAACCATCTAATAAGATTAATACTATGGAGTTCAACACAAAAGCATCCAGTGAAGGAATGAAACAAATTTAAATGATTCAAACATATATTATTCTTAGGGGGAGTATATTCCGGAACACCACAAGCCATAACTGTAGAGGATTTTTTAAAAAAGCTTTTCCACACAAAGTCATTTCAGACACTTTAGTATACAGTATATACATTTTATTCTAGATGGAGATCATAATATATGTTTATACTAGAAGCATAAGGTCCCATGCTGAATTCCTATAATCTTTACTTGTCCATACCAGCCAGGAGTCAGGCAGAAAATAAATTTAATGTGTGGTTGTTGTTATCTTAACCAAGAATGGAAATAACTGAAGATTTAACAACTGGGAAAAGCATCTAGTTATAGTGATAGGAAAGGTTCTTTCTTGAGTCTCTGAGAGACACTAACATATTATAACAAAGCTACCATGTTTCCCCGAAAATAAGACACTGTCTTATATATTTTTTGGCTCCCAAAAACACACTAGGTCTTATTTTCGGGGCAGGTCTTATATATTTATGGTGCCAAATAGTGGGTGTGAGTGTGTAGGGGGGGTGTTTCGCGGGTGCACGGTTGCTCCCTGAAAAGTCTTCCTGGAACTGGAGATTTACACTAGGTCTTATTTTCGGGGTAGGTCTTATATTAGGGCAGGTTTAGAAAATAGTGCTAGGTCTTACTTTCGGGGTAGGTCTTATTTTCAGGGAAACACGGTATATGGACATGGTTTGCAGCTCTCTTTACATAATTACATCAGTGAATTTAGCAGGCACTTTGGGTAAGTAGAGGTACAACATCTACAGAAGGTTTGGAGTGGGCATAGCATCTTAATATGCTGCATATTTTAGAATAAACAATAGGATTACAAAATTCTGCAACTGAAGTAGAAACACTACAAAGTGCCATCCAAAATAAAATGAGCTAAACTAGCAAATGATACAAATTACATCTATTATAACTTCCTGTAAGAAACCCATTATTAGCCTAAAGAACTATTAAAAGACAGACATTTTTAATACTGATTCTTAATAGGGCAGAAGAAAACCCAAATTAAAGTGTAAATTATTATAGTAGTAGATTGCAATAGTAAATATGATGGTCAGCTAATGTCAGCAATACAGAAGAAACAAAAAAACTGGCTTGCAGATCTGTTTGTCAGAAGCAGTATAATGTGAAATATACCTATAGTTATAGAAATTATACAGGTAGTCCTTGACTTACAACAAGCTCATTTAGTGACCATTCAAAATTACAAAGGCACTAAAAAAAGTGTCCTATGACCATTTTTCACACTTATGACTGTTGCAGCCTCCCCTTGGTCACATGATCAAAATTCAGATGCTTGGCAATTGACTCATATTTATGATGGCTTATTTATGTCTTGGGATCATGTGATCACATTTTGCAAACTTCTGACAAGCAAACTAAAGGGGGAAGCCAGTGTCATGTTACTAACTTAACAACTGCAGTAATTCACTTAACAAATGTGGCAGGAAAGGTCGTAAAATGGGGCAAAACTCACTTCACAAATGTCTGACTTGACAACAGAAATGTTGGGCTCAATTGTGGTCTTAAGTCAAGGACTACCTGCACTGCTGCTTAAAAAGAAATTGTAGATTGCTATATTATAAAATACTACCAGGCATTATGGTAATACTCTAAGAATCAAAGTTCAAAAAGGCATGAAGACCAGTGGAAACCATTAAAAGTTCCCGGGGGATAATGGTTACATAGATCTTTCATTAGTTGCTCATTGGCAAAATATGAGGTGACATGTTTCATTGTTTTATTGCTTAGTCTTTTTACTGAATATTGGAAATGTAAACTCATAGAATTGGCTGTTACTAAAAGAGACTAGAATCCTAAGTTAAGTAAACACATTTGTTTTCCTCATCAGTCTCCAAACTTTTATACAAAAAAAGCATGTCAGGCCCATTCTCTTTTACCTCAAATATTGAAATTTCAATTGAAAAACAAGACATAAGGATTTTAGAGTGCAAATCAAAACACTTTGGCTGCCTCCCCTCTCCTCCCCTCCCCTCCCCTCCTCTCCTCCGAAGCCAGCAACAGAGGCAGAGCGTGAATCTATTCAGATGTGCTCAACAGTCCACCAGCGCAGGATGGAGAGATTATGAGAAAAATTACTGAATGTTGTAAGGAAAAGAAAAGCTATCGTTTTATTTATTTTATTTCTTAAAAATCTTGCACATCCAGCATTTGCTTCAACATAGCTGCATTCTCAGGCTATTCCTGAGAATGACAAATGTAGCATTACACAACAAGCTCAGTCCCTTTTAGGATGTGTGGGTTGCAATGCAACGTGCGAAAGGGGAAGAACAGAAGCTATGCTAAATACTTGGGGTTTTATGTCCTTTATATTCAAAGTATGCATGTCAAATCTTATAAAACCTTCATACATCACACACTTTATGCCAATAATAAATAACAGCACAAATTAAGTACCACTTCTGTTTCTCCATGGTGAAAAATATGCCTTCTATCATCATTTTCTTGGTCTACAAAAATGTGATGACAGATACGGGCGGTGGAAAGTTACAAATAACAGTAATTTTCTGATGCACCCAACCTCTTTCTTGATGCTTTCAATTAGTGCTCCAAATTGAAATTAAGTTCAAAATGGTTCATACAAGCAGATACAATCAAACATTTTCTGTATTTTACAGACAAAATCCGTAACTTACAAACAGCACAAAGGCTGTTTTTTTAAAAAGGACACTCTATTAGCAGCAACAGCTAAAAATAAAGCAGTCAGCAATCAAGACCTGTTCACCCAACTTCACTAAACTGAAAAACAAACAAATCAACATTAAGATAAGGTTTAAATGAACAATGGCCCACTTGGCTTCACAGAGTCAATCTGGCAGTTAGCAGTACAGATCATCAAGTTAACAGGAAAAGCTCTTTTTCTTCAGCAAAAATGCATGGGAATAATATAAAACCAGTGTGTCGGACAAAGCAAAATACATCCCAGGCTTGTCTAGTTTATATACTATATACAACATCTTGCTCTTAATTAGGAACCTCCACATCAGAGGTGGTATTCAGCAGGTTCTGACCAGTTCTGGAGAACCAGTAGCGGAAATTTTGAGTAGTTCGGAGAACTTGCAAATACCACCTCTGACTGGAGATTTTACAGTATCTTTCCCCTACCACGCCCACCAAGCCACGCCCACAGAACCAGTAGTAAAAAAATTTGAATCCCACCACTGCTCCACATGCCATCACCTCCAACCATTCATCAACTTAACAATTTAGTGGTAATTTGTTTATTTATGTGATTTTCTGCCACTGTGTCTCAAATTCATCCCTAGCAAATACTACCGTTTTTTTAGATTATCTTTTACTGTTATACTGTTTTACTGTAACACACCTGACAGTCCTATGCTGAGAAATAGTCTTTTCCTGGTACTTCCCTCAGTCCTTCACTAACCATTAAAAAATCTTGAGTAAAATTCTATTCTATGATTTGATAAATAACACTGCATTTCTCTTCAGTTTGTTATTGTCTATTTACCATAAATTCAGCTAAAATACATGCTTTAGCATTTCAAGTAAAACAACAACTTTTGGAAATCAGAACAAATGCGGCTATACAAATACTCTTCACAGGTTTTATATTGCATTTATATTATCATTTTCCTCTTATGCCTTTTAGTCAAACAAGTAAATGCATTTATTTCCAGCAAATAAGCATTCAGGACCAAAACATTTTATTAATCACTACCAATGCCAGACAACTTGGTTAACACATCACATGTCTATTCCACGCCTCAGAAATTATTTGTCACAAGAATGTGACAAGAATATAACTAGGAATTATTCAGTTACTCATAAAACTGATAGCGCTGAAAAGACCTTGGAAGTCTTCTAGTTCAACCCCTGCCTAAGGTAGGAAACCTAATACCATCCTGGACAAATTGTTGCTAGCATCCTGTATGACTGTAACGTTGTTGCTTGTATCCTTATGATTTATATTGGCTGTTTCCTAGTCTGATTTGATTGTTTACTGTAACCTATGACTATTATTAAGTGTTGTATCTTATGATCCTTGACTCTTGATGAATGTATCTTTTCTTTTATGTATACTGAGACCATTTGCACCAAGACAAATTCCTTGTGTGTCCAATCACACTTGGCCAATAAAAAATTCTATTCTATTCTATTCAGACCATAATAATGGTATTTTTTACATTTCTAATATTAAGCAGTTGCCTAACCCCTCATTTATGCCATTGGTTTATATTAAAGTAGGGTACTTACAACTAAATTGTAGACCATGAATATGAGAACCGAGAACAACTGATATAAACCACAGTCATAGTTATATATTGATGTCACAGATGGACATTCCAAATGGTTTCTACATGTTCAATAGGTAATGCAAAATCCTTGAATGAATGATATGTTTTATTACTTTTTAAGCAAATCAGTTTGTCAGAAACTGAATTAGGAATTAGTTTGCAGGACTGCTGCATCCTATTGTAAAGCCTATCATTTTTTTAGTCTAACATCTTGACTTACTGATGTTTAACTTATTACTATCTCTACTAACACAATGTGAATTAGAATGTTTGAATTCACTTCACTATTCCTCTAGCTTTATGACGGTGCCTCCCATTGGTACTTCCTATATCAGGATTCCTGACAATTCAGGAATATTAAAGTGAAAGATGGAAAACATCACAAGATATCTCAGGCACATATAACACAGAAGAAATGATAATGATGAGCTTGAAAGTAATTATGTACAATGCTGTCCTATTTCGTCAAGAACACAATCCACAATGTCCACTGCAGTGTATCACAAGTATATGAGTGCTTTTCATCTGCCGGAAGCAGCTCTTTTTCATAGGTCATCTGGAATGAAGCTCTATGAGTGAAGCTTCAAGAAGTTCTCACTGCAATGATACATCTCTACTGGATAACCTCTTACAGCACCCATTCAAATCAGATTAAACAAAGAAAGATTTCCAGGCATATAATCCAGAAATA
The DNA here is from genome assembly GCA_009733165.1 of Naja naja. NCBI lineage: Eukaryota > Metazoa > Chordata > Lepidosauria > Squamata > Elapidae > Naja > Naja naja. Next base: position 197,648,364 of record CM019150.1, on the reverse strand, counting down.
CTACTACTATAATCCTTTGCAGATTTTTGAATGCATTCCACTGAATTCCATCAGCATGTCTAAAGCATGTAACTCTTTACATATTATTAATTCAAATATTTTAACTTTTAATTTCTGTACATATGAAGATCAGAGCAACAGCACAGCACAACACAGCATAGTATAGCAATAATCATAAACCATAACAAAAAACAAAATTCACGGCAAGCAAAACAGAGCTCACAGGTTTCTATAATAGGTATCTCCTGAAGTGTAAGAGAACCAGTTTGGTACAGGAGTTAATGCACCAGGGTAGAAATTGGTGAGTTCTAGTCCTGCTTTGGACACAAAGCCATTTGGGCAATCTTGGCCCAGTCACTCTTTCTCAGTCCTAAGAAATAGGCAGCAATAGCCAACTACCTCTAAAAATCCTTGACAAGACAATTGCAGAACTTGTCCAACCAGTTGCCAAGAGTCAATATTGACTTTAATTAACTTTAATTAGTAGAAATTGCATTTTTTCAGCTATTAAGAATCCACATAATGCACGTTATTGATATTTCTTCTTCCAGTTTTAATGCCATGCTCATCTTCATATATTCAGCATATAGTTGAATAGATAAGGGAGAGTGTATCTCCCTTCTGCCAACCAGGAGTCTGTCTGTTTCACTATGTTCCATCAAAAATGTGACTTCTTGTCCTGTGTAAGGGACAAAGGTTTTGTATGAAAGCAATGAGAATTCTGGGATTCCCATTTTCCTAAGCATGTTGGACATCACAATCAAATCAAAGCCTATCAAAGGCCTTTCTATAATTTATGAAACACATTCTGACTTATTTTTGGCATTCTTTGGCTTTCTCAATCTAGCATGCATCAGCAATAATGTCTCATGTTCCTTGGCCATTTTTAAAAACTGGTTTGAATATCTGTCATCTTTTTTCATATAGGTAACTAAGTTGTGTTGGATGATCCTATGCATTGTTTTGCTATCATATGAAATTAAGGATATATCGCGCAAAAATTTGCCCGCTCTGTTAAGTCTCATTTGACCAGCAGCAAGGTGGTTTTCCTTTCCTTGAGTGGAAACATCAGAAATTAGACATACCAACAGCAATGTAACTCAGCCTACCAATTAAAATCCATCCACATTATAAATGTAATGAGTATTCCAAAGGATCCTCAAACACATGTTGAGGGCTATCCTACTAGAGGGACGCATCATCCATACTATATTCATTCAACAATCATTTGAACTTGCAATGGCACTGAACAAATAGTCAAAGTTCTGGCCATTGGAGAGCCCCATAGTCATATGATCACTAGGCAACAAACCTGGATTTCCAACTATTGCACTGTCCTACAGTCATAGAATCATGACTTGGTCCTGCTGGCTTCTCACAAGCAACATCAATGGGGAATCCAGCAAGAAGTCAGAAATCACAATCCCTTGAGGTGCTCACTTAAGAACCTTGCTTAATGGCAATAACTGGGACCTGCTGGAATTGTCATTTGTAAATAGTGCAGTCATGTGACAACACACTTCATGGCTAAATCACTTAGGAACAGAAATTACAGTGCAGATTGCCATTGTTAAGTGAGGGCTACCTCTATTGTCAATCACTTTATATTGTCTACCCATGTAATTTTTTCAGTAAAATGCAGGACTATTGCCTTTTCTCATGCAGCATAAAATTTCACAAAGTGACCACTCATCTATCTCCATGATCTTCCTATATCACTGCTGGCCACTATAGATGCCTGATTGATTTACTAACTGGGAGATTCGCCATCCTTGCAGAGAACATTGCGTAATGTATGCAATGCTTATGTTACAATTCTCTTAAATGAAATTAGGTTTTAATCTAAAAAGTTTATGTGTCACTTTATGGGATTGCACAGCGTGTTTTCATTAGATACTGGTAATCTATAGAGGAAAACATGCTACAATTAAAATATATTTTTTCATTATATTAAGCCATCAAAAAGAGAATGTATCCACATTAAAAGAATAAAAGAATATGTACATCTTGTATTACAAGCATGTAAAGCCAAAGCAAAAAATTGTGGTATTAATGCTTAAATAAAAAGATGACATACGCAAATGTTAATATTTTATTAATCTGTTTCATCATCAATACCGGACATGTATAGATATGATGTTTCATAAATCAGAACAAAAAATTACATATCAATTAACAGTAATGCTAAAATGTATGAAGAATATTGACATTTTTGCACTTTGATATTGAAGAAGACTTCTGAAAATATTGTGGACAGATAAGAAAATAAACCAATGGATCCTCAAACAAATCAACCTGGAGTTCTCACTTTTAAGGCCCAATGGCAACGGTCAAATTATCCTGATTTAGACACTAGTTCTCTGGAGAAAGCTATAATGCTGGAAAAAGTGAAAGAGAAGGAAAGAAACACCAGCAGCAAAATGGATAGCCTCTCTTAGAGTAGCCATGTCCACCATTGGAAAAGCTAAAGCATCACGTTAGGGAGAGATCACCGTGGAGAAAATCTATCTATGGGGTCACTAAGTGTGGATAACCTGACGGCACATAACCTTCATTATACTCAAAATTAAACTTTAACTTAAAGGCTAATTTGTATGTTGCAACTACTTTTTGTAGTTTCACCCTTGAAAACATTTAAATCCTTAAAAAATACTTTCTAATGAATTTCCACAAGAAATCAGCTTAAATTCCATAAAAGTACTAAATAGATATCACAGTGCTATGAAATACAAATAGGAATATAAACTGTTAGTAGTACTAGGATCATTTGTCACGCCTTGATATTTAAGCAGGAATGTGGCAGGGCTGTCTTTTGGAAATGATCCCAAGCACTCAAAGTATTTTAGTCACCAAAATAGAAACATTCTTCTAAGAAAAGTCTCATCTATCATTTTTCCATCAGATGTGTAATTTATCTTATCATGATTCAGTAGTTATACTGTTATACTGTTATACTGAATATTAATTTATAATCATACTTTTGAAATATATTTACAGGCTTTGTTATCAACATAATGATTTCTTATTAACTTAATTAACTTACTATGGGTTTCCTGTTGTACTCAGGAGTAGCAAGGAATCACATATTCTATTATCTAAACCATAACATTCTGCATCTAGTTTATCTACTAATAATAAACAACCTTTCCTCGCCATTCCACAAAGATTTCTATCCATTCTGTTGTTCTCACTGGAAATGTAATAGCTATTAATACAATTTCAGTGCTAAATTGTTACTTTATTCGGATGACTTTACAACCCAGCCCACCCACCATTAATTCAATTATTTTCTTTTCCATCAGAGAAAACCATCCAATTTCATAAAAAGTCAGCTTGCTTTTCACCAAGTGGTTCAGTTAATGTGACTCACTGTTCCCTATAAGCAGCCATAGAATATTCTAACCCAATGTTTTTCAACCTTGGCAACTTTAAGATGTGTGGACTTAACATCTCAAAGTTGCCAAGAGTGAGAAACACTGTTGTAACTCACATTTCTTTTACACTGAAATGTAGTTATTCCGAAGACAGAATCGGTTGCAATGCAGAGGTTCCACAGCTATATCCATTGTTCAGCTTGGGGAAAAAAATCTTTAAAATCAGCATATATTTGGAAAAGTCATGTTTAAAAAAGCATGTTAGAGCCATTTCCATTTAAATATAGTGTATATAATGGTACTTACTTAGAAAAAAGCATGTATTAAAGTACTTACATAAAGGAGAATGCCTAAGAGTAAATCTTTTATGAAAAAGAAATTGACACAACTGTAACAGTTTTCCCAGTTTTTAAAATTATACTGAAATTATAGTGAATAGAACAATACCTAAGTACATGAACCACTAGCAAAACTAGATTTCCATCCCTTAAAGAAAAACATGGATTTTCCTCACTAACCTTCCTTCAAAGTAAGTGATAGTTCTTTGTTCTCTGGATAAAAGCAAAACAAAAATTCTTGTCCTTAGTAAGAAATATTAATATTAGTAGATTTAACAAGCACTTTTACATTACTTGATTATTGCAGTACACATGATAAAAATAATTCTTTTTTTAAATGTTCCATTAAATCTATCCTGCTCCAACGTTTTGTAGAGAATATCATGTCAAGATTCCTCCTGATATTTAATGCATTAAAACTGTAATATTATATTATATGTGAAGGGTTATGAAAAGTCATAATTCATGCTTTTAACAACTCATTTGCTTTTAGCAAACTATAATGTGTGTAAAGATAAAAGTACTAGATTAAGATAGGAAGGACCAAATTTCAAGATTCCCTATGCCACTGAACATTTGTCAAACCAATTTAGCTCATTTATTGTTTTAGGGAAAATAAAGTACGGTATAAATGTCTATGGAGATTCTCAATCATCCAGGTCACGGTTGTTCCAAAGCTGCTTTTTCCCAAAAGCAACTGGATTTTCATGAGTATTTTTTTTTTCTTTGAAAATGTTTCACTTCTCATCCAAGAAGCTGAAGAAGAACTGAAGAAACTTCTTGAATGGGAATGAAATGTTTTCAAAAAAAAAAAGTTGTGGTTTGGAAAATCACCTGTGTGAAATACTGTACACCAATTTCAGCTCTTGTATAAAAATAGTAGGATATCAATAAAAAATTGTGCTGATATCTATAGAACATTTGTTTTCCAAATTCAAAATGCTTCAAAGAACTACTAGCATTTTTGCAGTTATCTAAAACCCTCAGGTTAATGTTAAGAAGTGTAGCATATTTGATTACATTGCCCAAATGGAGTCAATGGACTCCAAATAATTGCTGCATTCCATTGTGTCATTTCATTGGCAGATGCTAAGAACTTCGTTTTTTGGGTAAGTAGTGTAAGAATTCACCCACTAAAATCACAATTCATCAAAACTCCATTCTGCAACTTCGGGTGCAATAAAGATTGTTTCCAAGTCAGTCTAGACAACTGACATCAAAATTGTTATTGTAATTGTCATTTGTATCATACATCATAATTGCATCATAGGATTGAAAAACAATAATGATGCGAGTCACATGGATGAAATTAATTACATAAATTCAGACTTAGTGGATCTTTAGAGTTAATGGACTTCCTGTTAACAGCCACACATGCACACCAAATGTTCTCTGAAGAGATTGTACAGAGTAGTCAAATGTTCTCTGAAAAAAATTGTACAGAGAAGAGATTGTACAGACTAGACCACAGTCTACAAGTTCAGTGAGAATCATATATTTCCTATTTTGACCTTTGTTAGATTCAGGTGATAGAACAGATCTCACTGAGGCCAGAGTGTGAGCACTGAAATGGGAAGAATTGTGAATTTGATGAACGGTTCCAAGAGGCAGCAACAATGGGATTATTAATCCTTAACATAGTTCTCATGTACTTGCCAACTCTGTTCCACAGAGTTGGGTAAACTTCTATATTAGATTCCAGATGTGCACAAAGGAATGAGTGGGAATGAAAAAGAAGAGAGCATATGACAATATAATAAAGGCAAATTAAAAAAATCAGTAATTAGCCCAATCAAGGCTACAGATTTGGCATTTAGTATCTCACGAAACAAAATCTGCATATCTTATTTTGAGAGATTATACTTTTCTAAGATTCACACTGTGAACTGATCTCACTGAGAAAAAAAACTTAATTTAACTATGCAGTTATCTGTGTATAACATTTTGGCTTAATTTTGCCAGACTTCATAAAAGGCAGCAGAGGCAGTCATTGACTTATAACAATTCATTTAGTGATTGTTGGAAGTCACAACAGCCCCTAAAAAAGTGACCTATGACCATTTTTCACACAACCCTTGGAGCATTCCCATGGTCACATGATCAAAATTGAGACACTTGGCAACTGACTCATATTGATGACGGTTGCAGTGTCCCAAGGTCATGAGATCACCTTTTGCGACCTTGTGACAAGCAAAGTCAATGGGGAAGCCAGATTCACTTAACAACTGGGGCAAGAAAGGTTGTAAAATGGGACCAAACTCACTTAACAACTGTCTAACAATGGAAACTTTTGGTTCAACTGTGTTCATAAGTTGAAAACTACCTATATAGGCTTTGAGTTAAAAATATTAAAATAAATGCCTGTAATAGTTAAAGTACTGAGAAAAATGTTGCACTACCTATGAATCAAGATTATATAATGCCTGCTGAGATCACTGATAGAAGAAATAATCTGCCTCCACTACCATAGAAAGAATAATTAACTGCAAAAGTGAGTTTTGAGAAAGAGCATGAACAAGAATAAAAAAAGAATGCTGCAATACATAAAGCTAGTTTGTAAAGGCAAACTAATAGTTTAAAAAGTATTATGATTATTCATTTGATTTAGCATTGCTACATACCAAGTTTTAAAATAAAAAAAGGAGTTTATGTCATGAAAGAGTCATTGTATGAACCATACAATTCTTTTCAGGAATAGAAATGAAATGTATCTTTTCAGAGGATTATACTTATAGTACATGAAACTTACTTAAAACTTTTAAACCTTCAAAGCAGAAGGTATCTAATAAAATTTGACTTCATTTTACTCTCAAGCAAGAAGCTACTTTTACAACCCAAGACCAGGATAATGTACAATGAAGTCTTTTTAATTTTTACTAAAAGCTTCATTAAAAAAGACTAATGAAATTCCATGATACACCCCTTTGGGATATCACAGTAATTAATCACAGGAATTAGTGGATGGATGGATGGATGGTTGGATGGAAGAATGGATGGAATTTATTTGTCACCCATCTCATGGTTCCAGCAACTCTGAGCAGCATAGGATAGCTCCCCTGTAGGTAGCTAATAACAAGTTTTCTTTGTTTTAAGTTATTTATCACAGGAAAAGTAACTTTGCATCCTCATAAAGCTATAACTATCACCATCTCTATAGAGTTTTTTAAAATCAAAAATGCTAGTCACTAGCTACATATGTTTAATTAAACAAAAATTATTTTCTGAATTCTGCATCAGTGAATTGTTGCTAATCTATGGCAGAAATCTGTTGGCAACAGTCTACTGCAATTATTGAAACAAAACAAGACAAGACACCCTGTAGTCACTATTGACTCCTAGTAACAGCATCCATGCAGTTTTCCTGGCAGCATTTCAGAGATGGCCTGCCATAAGCTCCTTTTTTGACTTGATAGTCTACAGCACTGGACTTCCCAGGAGTTCCCTATCAGGCACCATCCAGGGCAGGCCCAAGATCAACAAAGTCAAACTAAACGGTGCCACCCGCTGAGTCACTGCAATGGCGAGAGGAAGGAGCGGTTATAGCTTTTTCTAAACAGAAAATTTGATTCTAAAAAGCTTTTGAGTCTATAGAATATCTGGATTCATTAGAGAATGGCCCCTGAACATCGAGACCACAAAGAGTTGTCTTATTCACAAACCTATCTCAGCAGTTTAACATCCCAGATGGAAATCAGTTAATTAAATTATCACAAAATTTTTCATCATGGTTAAGGTGTTTTCTAAGACTAGATTTAATGGCCTATGCTATATGGGAGTTTTAGAAAAGTCCTATGGCTAATTGAGCCTGCCCTTGTGGTGAGGATTCAATCAAATCTATTTTTCATATGGTAATGTTTCTTTTACAATAATAAGTTAAGACTTCTTTCCTCTTTGGCCATATAGTCCAGGTCAGCTTCAAGAGTTTTATTTTGCATTCTTTTATCAGATAAGAAAGTCCTAACATGTACAACATAGTGAGGATTTGTATAACAATACTAAAAGTGCATAGCTGTTGGTTTCAAGCCTTCAATTATAAACATTATCTGTATTTTAATTATTTTTGTTTACGTATGAGTGAAAACCCAGATTTTAAAAAAAGTCATAGTACAATTGCAGATATTGTTAAATTACTTTATTATAAATTGAGCATATATGGTTCTTTTTAGATTTAGATACAAGTTTTATCCAAGAATTTTAGTGTTAGTTTAAGCACTGCTGTTCCATATCTTCTATTCTATTTATTCACCCCTTATTGTATACACTTTATTTAATTGTACTTTTTATTTTTTAAAACTGGTCATCGAACAAAATTAATAAAATCTCATCTAAAATTTGATTTGTGGGATGTCAGTGCATTGTAGACTTATTGAAAAGTGGGTGCTTTTCGAGAGCAGTTTCATATAAAGCATACTGCAATCTTCCCAACTGGATGTAACCAGGAATGACTATGACCAGGGTCTCCAAGGAAAAGCTGCAGCTGGTGAACAAGATGATCTTTTAAACCCCTCCTGGCCACAGCTAACAGCTGGCTTTTTAGCAGAGTCCAGAAGTACCTACAAACTGTGCTCCAGTTCTGTCTTGGGGAATGCAACCTCATCCAGGTCCAAAGATAGACAGTCTCCAAGGTCAAGTAATCCAAAACCCCTTAGCCACTCAGCCTGGTTTAGCTGAACCTGATTCCTTTCAATTGAGGCTCCCACACACTCCATACTTAATGAGCTAATAAATGCAACAATCTAAATTTGATCAAGCTATAAAACCATTGTTATTTCTCCTAAAAAGTATTGGATCACATAAGCATTCAGTGTAATACACAACTGCAATCCAGAAATCTTAACTTCAAATCCATATTAATACTCCCCATAACTTTAAAAAAGATATCTATATCTCAAGAGCAAGCTATATAACAAAATAAAATAATAGCCGCATGTTACTAGATTGTTCCTAGTCTTGGCTACATGTAGAACAGGAATACTTTTCTTAGATTCTATTTCATTTATGAAACAGTGATTTAGCACTTATGAAAACCACAAGCATAAAATCTTGGGGCAGTCAAACATCAGTTAGGCTTGATTTACAGATTGGTTTATGGTGAACCCACAAACTGTACTCTGTCACTGGCACTTAACATTAATAGGATTTCCCTAAACAAAACAACAATTACAATTCATCTAAAACTAAAGGGATCTCCAGTTCTAGCTTTTATTGTTCAGTCTGAATTGGTTAATTGATTTCATACACATCCCAATCCATCTACTCATCCATTTCACCCAGTGAATCAGCAACCCAGATGGAGAATGGGAACTCCTCTTTTTTATTTTCCCTTTGAAGACCTTCACTTACATGGCCAATTATAGTACTGATTGTTATGAAGCAGCAGAAAAAAAGCCGTGCATTATGTGCTGTGCTCAATTTCATGAACTTGTCCCAGTATTAAGACTTGAAGAGTCTTAATACTCAATGTCGCTTGGCGGCGACCCGGGGGAGGGCCTACTCTGTGGTGGCTTCCACTCTGTGGAATCTTCTTCCGCTGGAGCTTGGCCCCGATCTTCGCACCTTCCGCCACGATTTGAAGACTTGGCTCTTTTTACAATCTGGGCTGTGCTGATTCTCTGGGGTTGGTCCTATTTTAACTATGGGTTTTAATTTTCAATTCGGCTTAACTTGTTTAATATACTTTTAATTAATTTATTTATTGTTGTATTTTTAGCTGTGAGCTGCCCCGAGTCCTTTTTGGAGAGGGGGCGGCATATAAGTCTAATTAATTAATTAATTAATTAATTAATGTTCCATTATGTTCCATTCTTGATATAAAATAGAAAATCCAGGTCTACATTTCTGAAATATGTTTTCCTTTATTTTTCAATGTTTAATAAATAGACAGATTAGTAGAGAGGAAGTATGAAATATGTCCCTTCCCTTTTTCTGCTTTCCTTTCTTTTATGTTTGTTTGTTTGTTTGTTTTGGGGGGATTGCAATTTAGGAATAAGGCTAAGATCAAGGCATTGATTCATTTCATTTTTTAAAATTTCTGAATACCACTTACAAAATAGTCTGTGGCTCAAATCACTTCTAGAGTGTAGCCTTCAAGTTGACCAAAGAATGCATTGCTACCTTAAGATGTTTTTCCTACATGCAGCACTTGGTATTTATCCAGAGGCAGCTGATAACCTGTTCTGCATGATGATGCCATTTTGGCATACATTAGTACTGAAATTTACCCCTGAACACCAATTCCCTTGCAAATGAAACATAGCTTGAAAATGAAAACTATTCATGCAACTACAAAATGGATAATCATCTGCCAAGATATAGTCTTGTTCATAGCCTTGTGGTTGATCTGATGTAATGGATCATCTCTGAGTTTTAGGATTCTTCAATTGTAAAACAGCCAATTGTTGACCTATGATCTAATCTTTTTAAAAAGTTGCTGCATGTTTAGAGTTTAATATTAGAATTCATGATTTTTTTCAAAAATATAGATATGAAAGTATACTAAAATTCATCACTTTTAGGGTAAAAAGATTAAGTATATCTCAGCATGTCCTTAAAACAGAGTTTCTGAGTCTCAGTAACTCTTAAGATATGTGAATTTCAACTTCTAGAATTCCCCAACTAACTTGCTGGTTGGAGAATTCTGAAAGTTGAAGTTCACATATCTTAAAGGTGCTAAGGCTGAGACACACTGCTTTAAACCATTTTTCAATCCCAGTCTACCGTTCTCCCTATTCTGTGATGACTTTCACCAGTCAGAACTCTGAATTATATGAAATGGGTGTAGGTAGGTAGGAAGGAAGGAAGGAAGGAAGGAAGGAAGGAAGGAAGGAAGGAAGGAAGGAAGGAAGGAAGGAAATCTTTGTACTCATTCAAAAGTGTGTTCTAATACAAGCTTGCATTAAAATATACTGTAAATCTTTTGCACAGAATATATTATATGAAATCATCTCTCAACCACATTTTATTCCCTGCACTTCTGCTTTCTGCTCATAATTTAGACAACTCCCATAATTAATTCTTAGAATGTAAATGTCTCATTCCCACTTGCCATGAATCATTTTTAAAATTGCCCTATTTCCTGGCCTACTAATTATTGCTTGTCTGAATTCCATTAGCCCTCCCCGTCCCCCTTCCCTGCTTTCCCAATCAGACAAGTCACACTTCGAGACATCTTGTAACATAAAATTGAAAACCGCACAAGGTAGATTTAGGATATAAAGTTATTTTTAAATGCAGTTATTAACAATAATTCATTTGCTCCAGGAACCACATTTAATTAAAGATTATTATATCAAACGGCATTGCCTACCTGTATATTCAACATAGCAAAATTTTATTCCTATAGTTCTGTAGTTCCTATAGATGCTATAAGGATATATTTCATACAATAAAATATCATGGTACAATCAAAACCAAAGAATACCTTATCTATTTTATGAATTTGATCTCTAAAGTACATTAGTTTCTTTAATAAATTGACAAACAAAAATATTCCAGGAGCACTTCCGTATTTGAAAGTATTTCAATGTTAAAACAATGTAGAATATATACATAGTAAATTTACTAGAAGCAGTCAAATTAAGAACAAATCAAGTTGAATTTAAAAGCTTAAAAAATAAGCAGTTTTTGCCTAAAACAAAATGCTATGTTAGCTTTCCCAAAAAAGTAACGTATACTGGAGAATTTGCTTTATATATATATATATATATTTGTTTTCGTAGATTTTCACAGGTAAAGGTATGTAGGTCTTGGTGTATTCGGGTCTTGTCCCGTGTAAGATTGAGAATACCTTGGCAACGTTTCGATGAAAACTCATCCGTCACCTTCAGGCTGGTGTCTTCAGCTTCAGGAGAAGTGTGTGATAGTGGCTGTTTTTCCCTTTTAAACTCCAGAGTTGGCTGTGTTGTTACTTCTTGATTGGTTGATGGAGTTGATGTATGCAGATTGGATGGCTTTTTCCTGAGACCCTGTGTGGCTGAGGTGCTGGCTGGGTGTCTCTCAGCCTTTTGTGTTGTAACGACCTGGGTAATGGGCTGTGTGATGACCTTCTGAGTTCTATTGTTGTGACATCCTGGGTGTGGTGCTGTAATCTCCTGGGTCGTTGTCTGTGTTGCAGCCTCCTGATGTTTTGTGTTGTAATCTCCTGAGTTCTGTGATGTAGTATCCTGGGTGGAAGGCTGTGATGTGGCATTCCGGGCCTTGGTTTGGCTCCGAGTTTGAGGTCTGGCTATGTGTTTATAGCGTGTGTCAGTTTGCTTAGTTTGGGGGTCGGAGGGGGTGTAGCAGCTGGTGTTGCAGCCATGGTCTGGTTTCTGGATGGTGGTTGCCTTTCATCTGTGGCGTGGGCTTGGGTTTGAGTCTGGTGAAGGAGATTGGTGGTGGCATCATGTGTTATTTTGGATCCCGTGTTGGTTTTCGTGGCTGGGACTCGTTTGTTGATTAGGGCTTGTTTCCAGATGTCTGGTAGGCGGGAAGTATCATCCCGTTTATTCATGTTATGGGGGTGTTTCTCTATTTCGATGGCTTCCCTAATTATTCTCTTGTTGAAGTGTTCAGTATTGGAGATAAGTTTGGATCCCTCAAAATCAATTTCATGTCCTGTGGCTTTAAGGTGCTGGAAAAGGGAGGAAGTTTTTTCTTCTTTTTTACGGGCCTTGGTTTGGCTCCAAGTTTGAGGCCCGGAAGCTTTGCTGGCACAAGCACAAAGCAGAAGACACCAGCCTGAAGATGGTGAGTGGGATCTTGTCGAAACGTTGCCAAGGTATTCTCAATCTTACATGGGACAAGACCCGAATACACCAAGACCTACATACCTTTACCCGTGAAAATCTACGAAAATATATATATATACACACACACACACACACACACACATACACACACATATATACACATATATATACATGTAGGTCTTGGTGTATTCGGGTCTTGTCCCGTGTAAGATTGAGAATACCTTGGCAACGTTTAAAATCTCATCCGTCATCTTCAGGCTGGTGTCTTCAGCTTCGTTCTTCTGGGAGAAGTGTGTGATAGTGGCTTCTCCCAGAAGAACGAAGCTGAAGACACCAGCCTGAAGATGACGGATGAGATTTCGTCGAAACGTTGCCAAGGTATTCTCAATCTTACACGGGACAAGACCCGAATACACCAAGACCTACATACCTTTACCCATGAAAATCTACGAAAACATATATATACATATATATACATACATATATATATGTATATATGTGTGTATGTATGTATGTATATGTGTATGTATATGTATGTATGTATATGTGTATATATATGTGTGTGTGTGTGTGTGTGTGTGTATAAACATTAAACACATATTGAGAAAAATAAATCTTAAGAACGAATCAGATTCTGTCAAGAATGTCATTTGATAAAAAGCCAACTGAACTAAGACACAAATTCCATCCTTGGAGGAAGAACAAGATCAAAATGTTATTATGACATAAAATAAGTTATGATCTCTAAAATAAGTTATGATCTCTCATTTTTTTTAAAAATAGCAATAGTATTCCTCCTGAATAACAAACAAGCTATACTGTATCATATTCAGCATGAATACTTCTGGAAAAGACTGTTATCCTAGTCTATTTCTTTCTCACTTCATCTCCAGTACATTAGAAAACAGGGCTGTAGAAAAAGTTATATTGGTTATGATGGAAGCACAATTTTTCAAAGCTTCCATATTTTTCCCCAAGCTTCCATGGCAGCTATGGAATTCAAGGTGTTCTTTGGATGGCTAAGCCTTACAGATAGACTAGGCAGACACTCCTTTAATCAGAGGTGGTATTCAGCAGGTTCTGACCAGTTCTGGAGAACCAGTAGCATAAATTTTGAGTAGTTTGGAGAACCGGCAAATGCTACCTCTGACTGGCTCTGCCCTCGTCTATTCTCTGACTCCCGAGTCCCAGCTGATCGGCTGGGTCTTCCTTTGTTGCCCTACACAGAAAAATGGAGCTGGAAAGCAGTTAGTGGGATGGGGGGGGCATGGGATTTTGCAGTATCCTTTCCCTGCCATGCCCACCAAGCCACACCATGCCCACTAAGCGATGCCCACAGAACCAGTAGTAAAAAAAATTCCTGCCATGCCCACCAAGCGATGCCCACCAAGCCACACCACACCCATCAAGCCATGCCCACAGAACCAGTAGTAAAAAAAATTTAATCCCACCACAGCTTTAATGATTCAAAAACAAGTGCTTTGTATGAATTCCTATGAGTTCTCAAATCCTTCTTTAGAAGATGGCTGCACTAGGGGAGAAAAATTGAGAAAGAGTATCCATGAACAACTTGTTTCAATCCAGGCAATGTAGCCTTTGGATCCAACACCTCATAATTTCTGACCTTCCATTGTTTTCAAGGAGAGCAAGTAAACCTAAATACATTTTTGAAAAAAATAATAAAAATGCTAAATGTCTTCAAGAATTCATTCTTCAAAGTTCTTCTCCTCTAGTGCAACCAACTTTTCTTGGTTATGCAGCAAAACTATATTGGACATCTGGAGCCAACACAGAACTTGCTATAAAATAAGAAACTAATGCTGCTCTAAAGGAGCACAAATTTTTTCATATTAAAAATTTGAGAGGAGGAGAGCACCATATTTTAGCCACTACAACATCATTAGAATCTGCATAAAAGCAGGAATGTAAGATTTCTTAACCCCAGTTACTCAAAGGATTTATAAGACTGATAGAATTGGGAAACTATCAAAGTACCTCCGGGTACTTTGGAACATTGCTATAAATCAAATTCTGAGCCACACAGAGGAAATATTAAAATAGAAGCCCAAACATCAATCTCTTTTGAAGACTATACTTTCAGCATACCCTTCAAGTCAGCCTAGATATTAGACTTAGAAAGATGTAAAATTAAAATTTGCTTCAAATCAAGTTTGAAGTCCAGACGATTTCATGAGAGTGGCTATATATTTTTCCTGGCAACATAGCTGAATTCTTTGGCTATATATTGGATCTTTTTTATTTCCTAAATAGGTTTCCTGGTTGTCTTCCTTTGGAAATCTGATCTCTTTTCAAGATTAGCCAAGGCTTAGAAAATGATGTACTTGCTTGCTTGCTTACTTATATATGTCTATATGCCACCTACTCCAAAGATTCTATACCATCCTATAATAATCCATTGTAGGAAGGAATTATCACCTTGGGAATGGTTTCAAATCACACAACTTCATGATAAAGGGCAGCATATGAATTCCTAGACAAAAAGAAAATACTTAAGTGCAAGTATTTAAGATGATACAAGTCCAAATAATACAAGTCCAAATAATAAATAAATAAATAAATGATCCAATCAATAATATCTTTCCTAAACTTGGTTGTTTGCATGTTTCATTACCCAAACTAGGTAACATCATCAGCATTAGTAACTAGCTCTGATGCTACCTAGTTTGAGTAATGAAACATCTGGAAGAAAACAACCAAACTCAGAGAGCACCAGGACCCCTCATTTCAACCCTGAGCTACAAATATTCTCCGCTATTGATTATCTTACCTAACCATATTAGATCACAACAGCAAATACCTCTGTTTTTCCTCCTCTTTTTTCATCACTCAGAGAAACAAATATGAATCTATAAGCCTAAGTCTTCTTTTTCACAAAATGTACATTTTAACTATTTATTTATTTTCCAATATTTATAGCCTACCCAGTTAACAAGAATTTATGGTACAACAAAATAATAGCAAAGGAGAAGAAGGAACATGGGGAACAGGAGGAAGATAATAACATATATAGTGCAATAAAAAAACCTTTAAAAAATATCATATGAACTCCTTGATTCTTATTGGCTAAATGAATCATATAACCATCTGTTTGTTCCTTTGTCTATTCATCAAATTTATCTACCTGCCTATCCACTAATGGAACCTTAGCTATCACACAATTTTGAAAAAAACTACAATATATAATAAATACTGGGATTCCATTAACATCCCAATCCCAGTTCCTGGTGGGAATGTTAGGCTTTCTGGTCTTCCACAAGGCCAACAGGACAAGGACTCTCCAAATTTCCAGTGTTCCATAAACCAGAGGCCATAATAGAGGAGGCCTATGATAGTGACTTTTAAAGCAAATGGTTCAGTATTGTTTATTATGTATCATGCTGTTCAGTGGTCCAAAGTATAAATTGCATTAAACTAGCAAAAAATAGTGGTACGAGCTCAAACACTTAACTAAATTCTTTTTTTTTCTTTGCATATAAAACATTTTTATTTGGTAGTAGTATATAATATATGTAACAAAAGTAAACACAGAAAATAATACATTTTATGTGACCAACAGCCAAACTCGCTGAAATGAACTAGGTAAGTTCACTTAACTAGGTAAGTTCACAAAAAAACACTTAACTAAATTCTGACCAAGCAATTCGTCATGTTATCATACTATATTATTATTGGATATTTTCTTGTAGCTTTAATAATGAGATTTTTTTTTTCAAAACAGTAGTTTCTTCAATAAATGGGGATGATTTTAATTCCTGGAAGAACAAGCATTCAGTCTAAAGCATTCCTCTAAATACATGACTGCTTTGTAGGAAGGTCAAATTCTTTGAGAGGAAATAAGTAAACTAAGGTCACTGAGAAATTCTCAATGGTATGTCATATTGAGGACTTTAGATTTTTTTTCCATGAATCCAAATCAAATGAAAACCCTAAATTTGACATTTTTTACATTGCTGCAGTTAAATCCTCTGCTGTAGTCAACTGACTTATAAGGAAAACATACTTCCAATTTATCAGATATGAACATTTTTACTTTAATGCATTGGGTACTATTAAGGCTCTAATTTTACAGACATTCATCTGGGAGAATTTGTATAAGCTATATATAGGATTGCATTGTTTACACTTGTAGCAGTTCACTTAGGAATACTTATTTAAAACAGCTGTTAGGATCCTAATATTAAGACAGAGTAGCTGCATATTAAACAAGTATAGCATATAAACAACTGCTTAAAACTGCTTTAAAAAGCTAGTTGCCCCTCTGGACTACTATAAGCACTTTCGAAGTTTTGTTTTAGAAACAATTTTGGGGTTTTTTTGCAAATTAAAATCATACATTGTTCTATTCAAAAATTGATAAGATCAATATTACTGATATTTTGATTGTATTAATTATATGCAAGCTCTGAGAGATTTTTCATTTGTGTTAGGATAAAAATATGTTTCATACATACATGGACAAAATACAGACTGTGGTCAATGAAATCAGGTTAAGGATATAACTTTCAAAGAAGTTTAGAGATGTACAGACTTTTCCAGTTTTTTGCTCACCTTATCTGTGAACAATTCAGTCTAAAAAATGACAAACAGGTTGGTCAAAGGATGCTAGTAACAAACCTGCTGGAGGAATGTTTCTCAATTTGTTCTCTTTTTCTCCACAAATGGAAAAGGGAACTCTATTTTGCTGACCATTTAAAGCCAGATTTGTCTTACAGTTTCAGCACTCTGGCCAGTTCATCTTTTAGCCAGCTCGATCCAAATCTATGTAGAGGAATATCTTCATCGCTCAACAGGTTCTTGAAAATGTATAATTTCACTGCCTGCCTTTTTGTCATAGTTCAATCTATGACAAAAGAGCTGCAGTTTTTCTGCTGAATAAAACTACCGCAGCATGATAGGCTTGTGTTTCTGAACTACTCCATTAAAAAATATTTTTTCCTGAAAAATAAGATAAATTGTTGTTTTTCATATGTTCCTTTCTATTTATCTTGAAAAAAATAAATGGGAGCAAAGATATAAACAAGTGTTTCATACAAGCATGTTTTTCTTAACAACCTCTATTCAACCAAACTGTCTACAGCAGGATGCAAGTCTTTAAAATACTGTAATCCATATATCTACAAAATTTGTATTACTCTGAGACAAGCCACATT
Organism: Naja naja; assembly: GCA_009733165.1. Lineage (NCBI taxonomy): Eukaryota > Metazoa > Chordata > Lepidosauria > Squamata > Elapidae > Naja > Naja naja. Next base: position 197,630,752 of record CM019150.1, on the reverse strand, counting down.
TGTGGCAAGGCCACATAAGATGAGCCACACTACTGTTTAAGTTCTATGTATGTTTCCTCTTATTTGCCTTTTTTTTCTTTTGAAGTTATGCAAGGTACAGTTCCACAGGAATTATGTTGAAGGAGTAAATGCATTTAATGTAAATGGTCAGATAAAACTCTGTCTTTCTCCCACATTGCCATTTTTATCTAAAGACATTGAACAAATCCTTCAGGTCTCCCCTTTCCTTCCACACTCATCAAATCATTTCATAAGAAGGAAAAAAACCTTGGGATTTTAATTAATACAATAGTTTTAGTTTCTTTCTACTACAGGATAATAAAAACAAGGACAAATAGGCTGCAAAACAGCTTCTATCCCAGGGTAGTATATTGAATTCTACTTATAGTGCAATATTCATGCAATATCAGGGTTTTCAATTCAATGTAAAGAATGTGAAGGATGTGTGTTTGTGTTTATTTTCATAGTCATAATGTATACTGAAGATGGCATTTAATTTCATTGTATGAGATGCAATGACAATAAACTAAACTAAACTACTTTTTAGGCATTTATTATTTCTCACTGCCTATCCTTTGTTTTTTAATGCACTATTGGTTCTATAGGAGAAATTTGAAAAAAAAATACTGTTAAGTTTCATAGTGGGCCCTTGAGAGAGAGAGAGAGAATTTACATTCTGAACTAGATCATAAAAACATTAGTGATTAAAACATTAGTGAACATGGTAAATGTTTTATTCTTACATTCTAATATACTAGGAAATTATTTTGCTTTGCAAAGAGGCTTAAAAAATAAAGTAAAAATTAACAAAATTATAGCAATGAAAATAATACACAGGCAACTATTTCAAAATACAGATGTTTGATGCTCATACCTCAGCTGTACACGCCTACTGCCACTCTGCATCTCACTTACCAAGTATTCTGGGTTTAAAACAGAACAGACTGCAGTTTTGATAACATCTGCTATAACAAATAACAAAAAAAGAGTGTGAAGTCTGATGAATGTTTAAATAGAATATTTTTTATGGATCAGCTGAATCTTTTCTGCTTTTTAATTAAAAGTAAAGAAAATGGAACTTAATTATCCTGTAAAGATTAGCTTGTGGGCATCTTCCTGTAAATTACTTCTAATTGAAAGCAAATTGTCAAGTGACATTCAAAGTACTGTCCTTTAAAACACAGCTGTTCTATTGCTGATTTCAGTGCATTACTGTGCTTCCTTGTTACACTATGGCATATTTGAATATTTTAACAATTTTGCTGCATTTGTATAGCTTTTTTTTAGTATATCTTAATCACATTTCCTCTTCCAAAGTACAAAGAAAAACACTAGCACCCATATTTTATGTCACTTTCATTTTAACATTCATGCCTTGGTAATGCTATTGAAAGCTTCTATGGCTTAAATCCTTCTACATCTAGGAAGAAAACAATCATTGGAATAAGTGGCTGTCACAACCAACCTTTTACAGTAGTCTTTTTGTTAGAGTGTGATTTTATAGCTGGGTCAAAGTTTGCCAATAGATACCAGGGAAATACATTAAGCAAGTTCAAATTATATCTGCAAACTAAAATATATATTTTCTATATACCAAAGGAAAGTAGATGTATTTTTCAACCTCAAATGCTTAGGTACTCTACAGAAAAAAATAAATTTTCGAATATATTTATTTGTAGGAATGAGATAGTGTAAAAACTAAATTAAGTATAATCGGTTAAGAGCAATGTATCTCAGCTGATTTAAGTACGTTAATGTTATGTTTTGTTTCCAGAAGATAATACATTTAGGTATGGGATAAAACATAATGAGTTTCATTAAATATTATCTAATAAGATAGGTAATTACCATATTAAATTATTTATTTACTGGTACATGTAATATATTTATTTTATTTATTTAGTCAAAAGTTTACAATACAATAGAAATAAGAATAAACATAAGTTTAAATATAAGAAATAGGAACTAATAATTGGGGACAATAGGATAGGGACGGTAGGCACGATTGTGCGCTTATGCACACCTCTTAACAGACCTCTTAGGAATGGGATGAGATCAATAGAGGTTAGTTTGAGGGTAAAGGAGTGGGGGTTTGAGCAGGTAATAACAGAATCAGGTAGTGAGTTCCAGACATTGACCACTCTGTTGCTGAAATCATACTTCCTACAATCAAGTTTGGAGTGGTTTACATTATATCTGTTGTGTGCTCATGTTGTTGTGGTTAAAGCTGAAATATTCATTAATTGGTAAGATGTTGTAATATATAACTTTATGTACTATGCTTAAGTCCAACCTTAGTCAGCATAGTTCAAGGTTGTCTAAGCCTAGAATCTCAAGTCTGGAGGTGTAGGGTATTCTGTTGCAAACAGAGGCATGTAGTACTCTTGTGGTAAAATACTTCTGGACTCGCTCAATTGTATTTATGTCTGATATACAGTGTGGATTCCAGACAGCAGAGCTGAATTCAAGTATTGGTCTAGCAAAGGTTTTTAATGCCCTAGTTTGCAAATCAGTATTACCAGAGGAGAAGCTTCGTAAAATTAAATTTACAACTCTTAAAGCCTTTTTGGCAATACTGTTGCAGTAAGCTTTGGCACTTAGGTCATTCGATATGAGAATTCCAAGGTTCTTGACAGAGTGAGGGTCATCAACAAGGTTATATCCACCTAGCTTGTATTTGGTATATAGATTTTTTTACCAATGTGTAGGACAGAGCATTTGTTCATCAAGATTTGGAGTTGCCAACTGTTAGACTATTCAGACACATAATCAAGGTCTTTTTGAAGGACAGTAGCATTGACGGTGGTGTTGAATAGTTTTACATCATCAGTGAAGAGGATGCAGCTGCTAATAAGGTGATCACAAAGGTCATTTAAATAGAGTGTAAAGAGTGTGGGTCCTAGAATGCTCCCCTGGGGGACACCGCTAATAACTGGTTCAGGGTTTGATAGGGCGTTTCCTATTTTTACTATTTGTGGCCTGTTTGACAGGAATGCAGTAATCCACTTGTGAAGGGATCTGGAAATGCCGTAAGAATTTAATTTTAATAGTAGTTTGTCATGTACCATTGACGCAAAGGTTTGCAGAAGTCAATGTAAATTACATATATTGCTTTACCCTGGTCAAGTCCATATGTTTTTGCAGTGTAGAAGTTGCAAATTGCAGGACAATTTTTTTCTGAAACCAAATTGTATTGGAGAGTAAGTTGTTTGTATCATTGAATGTATCATTCATTCATTCATTCAATATTTTTTAACGAATAGCCTTCCAAATCTGACCAATTAATATATTTATTAAAAAGTAAAGAAATCCAGGAAAATAGCAAAAAAAGTCATCACTGTTAAAGATATTTTTCAAAGTGGTGGCTGTGTTCTATGTAGGAATTACATACGTACATACATACATACATACATACATATTTGTTTTGAGTTTTCGCGGGTATTTATATGTATGGTATTCAACTTTGTTCAGGTATTTTCCCACGTCATTATAGTTGTGCTTTTAAAGTTGTAGCGACGTTTCAGCAGAATCTCATCTCCAATCATCAGGCTTGTATATTGGGTTCATCTGTGTGTCAGGCTCCCACAGCCATTTCAGTTTTAAATTTGGTGCTAACCCATTCTAACACAGCACGAGGCTAGCACAAAATTTAAAACTGAAATGGCTGTGAAAGCCTGACACACAGACGAACCCAATACACAAGTCTGATGATGGCAGATGAGATTCTGCCAAAACATCGCTACTTTAAAAGCACAACTATAATGACGTGGGAAAATACCCGAACAAAGCTGAATACCATATGTATGTATGTATGTATATATGTATGTATGTATGTATGTATGTCTTGGTGTATTCGGGTCTTGTCCCGTGTAAGATTGAGAATACCTTGGCAACGTTTCGACGAAATCTCATCCGTCATCTTCAGGCTGGTGTCTTCAGCTTCGTTCTCCTGGGAAAAGTGTGTGATAGTGGCTGTTTTTCCCTTTTAAACACACAGCCAGCACCTCAGCCACACAGGGTCTCAGGAAAAAGCCATCCAATCTGCATACATCAACTCCACAAACCAATCAAGAAGTAACAACCCAGCCAACTCTAGAGTTTAAAAGGGAAAAACAGCCACGATCACACACTTCTCCCAGGAGAACGAAGCTGAAGACACCAGCCTGAAGATGACGGATGAGATTTCGTCGAAACCAAGACCCGAATACACCAAGACCTACATATATATATATATATAACATACATACATACATACACACACACACACACACACACACACACACATATATTTGTTTTCATAGATTTTCACGGGTAAAGGTATGCAGGTCTTGGTGTATTCGGGTCTTATCCCGTGTAAGATTGAGAGTATCTTGGTGACGTTCCGACGAGATCCCACTCGCCATTTTCAGGCTGGTGTTTTCAGCTTTGTGCTTGTGCCAGCAAAGCATCATAGGAGCTGCCTTCTCTCTATAAATACTGGAGGGGAGGTGTGGTGTGCTGGCTCTGTTGTAAGCGGGTTGGTTGGCCGTGTTGTTGGCTGTGCTGTCGTTTCTTGATTGGCTGATGGCTGAAGGACACACAGCCATTACCTCAGCCACACAGGTTGTTACGAAAAAGCCAACAAATCAGCAAACATCAACTCCATCAACCAATCAAGAAGCGACAACACAGCCAACAACACAGCCAACCAATCAGCAAACATCAACTCCATTAACCAATCAAGAAGTGACAACACAACCAACAACACAGCCAACCAACCCGCTTACAACAGAGCCAGCACACCACACCTCCCCTCCAGTATTTATAGAGAGAAGGCAGCTCCAATCATGCTTTGCTGGCACAAGCACAAAGCCAAAAACACCAGCCTGAAGATGGTGAGTGGGATCTCGTACTCTCAATCCTACACGTTAATATACATACATACATACATACATGGTACAATGTATAATGGCTGACTATGAACTACCCCAAAACCTCTGTTATAAGCTGTGTAAAAGCAAATTTGGACTTATAGAAGTCATACCGCTGTTTATAGCTAAATGTATTGATCTTACAAGTGACTGCATGGAAGAATATTGTCTATAGTACACCTACATACAGACAAGTCACATGATCTCAATTTAGGCACTTGGTAACCAGCTTACCTTTACAGCCTGTAGCAGCATTCCATGGTCATGTGACCATGACTGACAACACTTTTGCTGTTTTGTGGCCTTTTTGGCCAGGTTCTGGCAAAAAAAAATCCCACCCATAGAAATTCATGGGTTTACTTAACAACTTCGTGTTAGTTAAATGACAACTATGTTCACTTAACAACCATGTCATTCACTTAACTGCCACTCCAAAAGTCATAAAATCAGGTCCACTCATGTGGTTCTTCAAGTTATGACTGTCATGACATATGACAAAAATTCCAGGTTCCATTATGGTCATAAGTTGAGGACTACCTGTATTATCTCCATAGAGTACTTTACTGCATATAGTACTAGCTATATGCTATAGCAGTAGTATAGTAGATACCTAAAGTATAGCTATCAAATAGTTAAACATATAAACAGATTTAAGTTCTACAGGTCATTGCTATAACATCTAAACTATGTGCCAGCAAGAAAAGGTTTATTACAAACTAACTAAAAAATATGAGATGCATTTGGAAAGACATGCCTACTCTCTGCATCAAAATCAATACAAAACTGAACTAAATAAAAATCCACAACCTGTCTTATCTTGCTGTATTCTGATATTTTAAACTGCTTTGACTAGCTTAAAAACATGTTTATATATGACATCCCGTTTAAATAAAATCCTGGTGTGGTTAGATTGATGCTTATAAGGACTAAGAGTGTTAGAGTCAGGAGATGACTAAAATCAGGTTTCAACAAATTCAGACTTACGGAGTCCGCTTTCCATTAAGATATTTTTTTAGGCTGTGTATTTCCCATTAGCTCAAGTCTGGAAAGTAAAGAATGCTAAACTTTCTAAGCTGCCCGATCTTAAACATGCAGAATGACAGTCTATTGCAAATCCTATTGATAGTATTTCATCCTCTTTTTAAAATTGCAATAGCTCAACCAGCAAGACTCCAGCTTTAATGTTGAAAGCCAGTGACAATAGTTAGGGTACCCATTGTCCACTATTGTGTGGGGAGAATGTGCAGAAAAGAGTCTATTAGCCTAAATGAACATAACAGATATAATCTGTCAGGAAACTGAATAAAACATAAGAATAGGCAGTTTAAAGAGAAAACAGAAAACTCACTGGGTTCTCTCATATTATAAAGATGTGGGTTTTTTGTCAGGAATCACACAGTTCTTAGATTTATGACTTCTCTAAGTAAATGAAATTACATTGCTGATCACATCGGTAATTCTGAATGCAAGGCCTTAAAATGAATAATCTCATCTCACTGCAAAACCTAATTTAGGATTCTTTCAGTGGCTTTCAACATTTAATTCAGCAATCTTTCAGTGGCTGAGAAGTAGTCCACGAATGATTGTAGCTGAAAAAGTGCTTCTCAATTTTGGCAACTCCAGAATATATGGACCTCAACCCTCAGATTCCAAGTTGCCATGGTTGAGAAACAGTGTCCTAAATCATCAGATTTAAAAGCTCATAATCTGCATTCATGCCAATTGTCAAAAGTACAAAAGAAAATTTATACTATGAACCCAGCATAAAGGGACTCATTCTGAAAGAAAAAAAAAGTGCTTGGCTATCATAAAGAACTTTTAAAAAGTATCAAAAAATGAATGGGTGATACCTATTCCTTAATTTCCCCAGTGAGATTCCACTTTGCTTCTTCATACACTTTAATATTCACAAAAAGTTCACAGAATGTCTCAGATATCTTATTTTTACAAAATACGCATTTTCGTTGAGGTTATTTCTTTTTATAAACAGGCAAACTGATGCAAATTATATCTGTGGGGTGAGGTATGCATGCTGATTGAGGATTAGAATGGCTATTCAACTGTGAATCAGAATGCCAATCCAACAGAGAGTAATTCATAAGACATCCACAATGTGTATTCAACAGTCATTAAGCCTCTGTTTCCCCACAATGCCTATCTTGTGAAAGAATTACCTTACAGACAATTCTAACACCTCAGTGGAAAACAAATTGAATAGAATTCTATACAAGGAAGATATGGAATAATTATCCAAACCAGCTGTACATTAGTAATCAAAGGATCCCTAATTGAAATCAAACAAATTTTCAATCCTCTATTTAGAGGAACTTCTACCAAACTCAGGAATGTTTATTCCTAATTAAGAATATATATGAATGTCCTTTTAAGTAATAAATTGTGTAAAACATTTTTTTCCTCATTCACATCTTCTTATCTTGTTTCCATATCAAACACTCAAAAGAAACCTTTGTAACAAAGGCTTCGTTTGTTGTTTATTTGTTTGGTTGTTTGAGAGGACATGTAGAAGGTAGAACAATTAAATCAGGAACATCAGTGAAAATGGAAGGGAAAACTGAGAAGAGAGCCAAGTCTATTATTCCTAGGAGAGAAGATGGAGAGGAAGAATTCTGAAGACTTCAAAATAGTCAGGAAGATGTGAAGCTGAATCCTGGGAAAGTAGAAAGCATGACAAAGAAACTAAAAACAACTCCATTTTAGCTGGGTTATGTATAAGTACCAAGAACTTTGACAGGCTTTCAAGATTCTGCTTCAATACTCTAACAAGACTGTTAGCAACTCCTGTTTCCTGACCTTGTTTATCTCCAACTGCTGACGTTAATCTTGAAAGCTTCACTATTCTCTCATCAGAGAGGCATCAGATTTCACTTGTAAAACTGGAATATGGCAACAGATCCTCAGGACACCCTGCTGTCTGCAAAACAAGTGACTGATACATTATCACATCATCAAAAGCAGGTAGATTCAGACATAATGAGCCTATACAATATCATGACACAGCTACCACAGAATTTGGAACAAGGCTTACCTCAGCCAGAAGCAAACCATACTCCTACATAGTGTGGTTCCAGTCCCCTGAAAATTTACTGATGAAATTGAAAGGGAAGGAATGATCAGGATCAACTCTTGGCTTTATAATTCAGTGTGACTTGTTCATTAGGGGTAGGCCAACAGAATTTCCTGTAGATCTGACCAAAATTGTCTATTGAAAGAAGGAACAGCCAGGTAAGTGCTTTCCCTCATTGATAGGAATGATAAATATCAGAATTTCGAGCAAAGATCTCTATTTGATAACTTGGCAAGCAAAGCAAGTCAAAGAACTCATAAAATCATGGGCTGGAAGGGACCTTGGAGGTCTTCTAATCCAACCCCCTGTCCAAGGTAGGAATTTTATCCTCTCACTATGCCAGACAAATGTTTGCCTGATCTTTTTTAAAAAAAAACCTTCAGCAATGGAGTATCCCCAAATCCAGGAGACAAGCTGTTCCATTCATTAATTATCCTCACTGTCAGCAAATTTCTCCTTGATTTCAGGATGTATCTCTCTTTAACAAACTTCCACCCATTACTTCTTGTCCTATCCTCAGATGCTTTGGAGACTAAATCAACCCCTTCTTATTTGTGACACCCCTCACATAGCAGATATCATGTCATCCATAAACCTTTTCTTCATTAGGCTAGATATACCTAGTTCTCCCTCATCATATGATTTAGCCTTCAGATCCCTGATCATCTTTGTTGCTCATCTGTGCATTCTTTTTATGATCTTAAGAATTTGGAAATCCAAAATGAAAAGCAATGAACTTTAATGGGAGGTCCCATTCAATGATTAAGAAGGACATGCTCTTAGTATTTCCATTAAAAGATTTCACAAGACTCAGTCCTCCTTCCTCTCCTGTTTAATATGTACAAGATGTCCTGGCAGCACTGAAGTGGCCACCAGTTTGCCAAATTTGAATCCCAAGGAAATAATGTGTCCCGGGTTTTGGATCCATTCCTTGAAACAAGTAAACCGAAAACAGATAAACAAGTAAATTTAAAAATAGTGAACTAATGAAAGGCAAGTATAAAAACCTTGAAATATACAGTCACCTTCAGAATGGAAAAACACAAATGTAAAATGTAAAGATTGGGCAGCACAATTGTTTGGAATACCTTCTTTCAAAATGGCATGAATGGATTCTGTGTACTTACTTCTCTATATATGAGATGATGCATAGATAGCTAGATAGGAATGGATGGATGGAGCTATTTTCTGCAACAGACTAGCAGACATCAATGACAATTAAACTTATTTCAGGTGATATTACTTGTCCCCTGGATAGTTCCAATATTAATATTAACTAGACAACCCGTGTCCCATTGGGTCATCATTTCAGACATATTTCCTTACTGAGAAACATAATGACCAAAGGTAGCCAAAAAAGCAGTGGGAAAAATACTGAGCAAAAGTAACTTCCTCCTGCTGGCTTCCTCATTTAGTTTCCTTGAAAGAATCTGGCAGGGAGCATTAGAAATCTCCCTCCCTCCCTCCTTTTCTTCCTTTTGCTTTCCATCAGGCAGGTAAGTGGGTGCTGCTGGGTGGGGGAGGAAGTGAGGGAGTGCAAGACTGGCTAGGAAACTGTCACAGAACATTGAAAATTAAGATTATATGACCGCAGCACCAGTTGAGCAGCGTAGCAGCTGCCAATAACCCTGAAGAAGCCACAACTTCTCCAAATTTCATTCTGGGAATCATTGGTTCTAGCTTTTGGACACATTCTGTATGTTAGCCCATTTGAGATATCTTGTTCAAAAGTTGTTGCCCTATGATGTACCAACTTGCCCAGTTAAACGTCATGATAATGAGAGTTTTAGTAGTATACAGGTAAGATCAATGTTTTACATTTTAATGGAAAGCATTATAGTGATTTGAAAGGGAGAAATCCATCCAGATTCTTTTCTGAACCAGTTTCATTTTTATATTGGCCACTATTGTCTGAACATCATATAATTATCACACTATATTACAATTATTGTTAGTATTATGAAACTAAAATATTTAAGACTACTAAAATGTACATGAAATTCTAGCGAGTAGAAGTTTCACTAAAATAATTGCATTTTGTTAAGCAATTCTCCAAGAACAAATTAAGATGTTTTAAAAGTCAAACAATCTAATCACTGGAGTTCTTCTCTTTTATCCTTGTACGATGCAGGTTATAAAATAACCAGATTCTACTTTTGCTTTTGAAGGCTCGATTCTATTGATGATGAATTTTTATTCTTAGCATCAGCACAATAGTTAAAAAAAAGTCTGAATGTATATCTGAAGTGTAACTGGGTTATATTTGATATTAAATAATAGCTTTTCCCCTAAGCCTCAGAAAGGAAGGGTACAGATAAACAAACTTTATAAGCATATGTGCCAGCTCCTAAATTAATATTACATATTCTAAATAATATTTTCACTTTCTTCTACAGTAATGAGATCTGCAGTAATTAAATCCAATCCTGGACACTAGAAGAAGCATTCAGACACACCATTCAAAATTACAACAATGATTATGGGACTAGAAACTTAAACTCTATAAAGAGGTTTTTGAGGGAAATGCAAAAAGAATCCTGAAGAACTCAATGTACAGTATCTTCTAATACAATTAAACCTTAATTTAATATACCAATTGGGGGAGTAGAAGTCGTGTTATTCACTACTGTTTATTAAACAAAGAACACAATTCTGTGGTAATTCATGTCATTTGTGTGATTTAACTAAGTAGCAGTAAACTGATACATTGCATGTTGATTGTTGATCGAGGTCAGTACATCAAGATTTGCTACCCTAGGATACCACAGAGAATAAGGCCAAGGTACATTCTTTGCCATATCCAAGTGCAAAAGGTAGAAGAGATTTAAAATTGTAAGAAGACTGATTCTGACTGAATGCTAGAAAAAGCTTTTGAACAGTAAGTTGTTCAAGAGTGGAACTAATTACCCAAAGAGGTGGTGACCTTTCCCTCACTGGATGTGTTTTAGTGAGGCTTTAACTCTATTAAATCTATTCCTGCCCTGAGCTGGAGTTTAGATCTAATGACCTAAATGGGCTTTAGTGTGATTCTATCTGTTGCAGTATATATCTCAATCTTAAATCTTAAAATTCAATTCCAAGTATGAGCCATATTAATAAATGCAAAATAATCTGTGTTTTGTTTCACTGTAACTAGGTTTCCAGCATCACAGTTTTGCATCCTCCATAAGAAATGTGGTACAGGGCTGTGCATGCATTTCATTCTTTTTAAAAGATGCCTGTGGAAGCCAGCGTCCATGTTAAACTACCACTGTGGTCACTGTATGTAAAGTAGTGAGCTACTCAGATGTTCCAGTATCTTAACTTGCAAAAGTCTACCTGATAGCAGTTCTTTGACAAACTATGAGGGCAGGGAGGATGGAGAATTCAAGCTCTACAGTACAGAGTAAGTGCTGGCTTTTTAGATTAACAAACAGATGCACAAAGCAATCAGGTGTAGCCATAGGGGAAATCCTTATTGGCCCCTGGAAGACCTGCTCGCTATAACAGATGGAATTTAAACATGGGCTTTTTAATAAAGCAAAGAATCCTACCATTTTGTCAGTGTCTCAAGGCAGATGGAAATAACAGGCAGCAGAAAACATCCACATAAAATGCTAACACTATCAATTCTCCAGGCTGTCATGAGGCCCAAATTTCCAGAACAATTTCTGTTATTTTACCTCATCTTTTACACGTCTTTCCAACAGTAACTGTTTTTCTCTTTTTTTAGTTGTATATCTACATGTAGTCAAATACAGGTGAAACTCAAAAAATTAGAATATCGTGCAAAAGTTCATTTATTTCGGTAATGCAACTTAAAAGGTGAAACTAATATATGAGATAGACTCATTACATGCAAAGCAAGTTAGTTCAAGCCGTGATTTGTCATAATTGTGATGATTATGGCTTACAGTTCATGAAAACCGCAAATCCACAATCTCAGAAAATTAGAATATTACATGCAATTAATAAAACAAGGATTGTACATAGAACAATATCGGACCTCTGAAAAGTATAAGCATGCATATGTATTAATTAAGTACTTGGTTTGGGCCCCTTTTGCAGCAATTACTGCCTCAATGTGGCCTGGCATGGAAGCTATCAGCCTGAGGCACTGCAGAGGTGTTATGGAAGACCAGGATGCTTCAACAGAGGCCTTCAGCTCTTCTGCATTGTTCGGTCTCATGTCTCTCATCTCTTGGCAATGCCCCATAGATTCTCTATGGGGTTCAGGTCAGGCAAGTTTGCTGGCCAACCAAGCACAGTAATCCCATGGTCATAGCACCAGGTTTTGGTGCTTTTGGCAGTGTGAGAAGGTGCCAAGTCCTGCTGGAAAATGAAGTCAGCATCCCCATAAAGCTCATCTGCGGAAGGAAGCATGAAGTGCTCTAAAATCTCCTGGTAGATGGCTGCATTGACTTAATGAAGCACAGTGGACCAACCAGCAGTGGACCAAATCAACAGACTGTGGAAACTTCACACTGGACTTCAAGTATCTTGCAGTGTGTGCCTCTCCATTCTTCCTCCAGACTCTGGGTCCTTGGTTTCCAAATGAGATGCAAAAGTTGCTCTCATCAGAAAAGAGGACTTTGGACCACTGAGCAACAGACCAGGTCTGTTTTTCTTTAGCCCAGGTAAGACGCTTCTGATGACATTTGAAGCCCATGTCCAGGATCCATCTGTGTGTGGTAGCTCTTGATGCACTGACCCCAGCCTCAGTCCACTCGTGAAAGTCCCCAACACATTTGAATGGCCTTTTCCTGACAATCCTCTCCAGGCTGCAATCATCCCTGCTGCTTGTGCACCTTTTCTTCCACACTTTTTCCTTCCACATAACTTTCTATTAATGTGCTTTGATACAGCACTTTGGGAACATCCAACTTCTTTTGCAATTACCTTTTGAGGCTTTCCCTCCTTATGGCGGGTGTCAACGATGGTTTTCTGCACAACTGTCAGGTCAGCAGTCTTTCCCATGATTGTGATTCCTACTGAACCAGACTGAGAGACCATTTTAAAGGCTCAGGAACCCTTTGCAGGTGTTATGGCTTAATTAGCTGATTAGAGTGGGACACTTTGAGCCTAGAATATTGAACCTTTTCACAATATTCTAATTTTCTGAGATTGTGGATTTGGGGTTTTCATGAGCGGTTAAGCCATAATCATCACAATTATGACAAATCATGGCTTGAATTATCTTGCTTTGCATGTAATGAGTCTATCTCATATATTAGTTTCACCTTTTAAGTTGCATAACTGAAATAAATGAACTTTTGCACGATATTCTAATTTTTCGAGTTTCACCTGTATATAGAGGAAAGTAAAATGGAATAGTCAAAGACTTCCACTTTAAAAGAATAAAATACATAGAAGGAATAGGTATATTTTTTCCCGTATGCACAGAAAAATATGCCATATTGTTTAAATAATGAGGCTATATTCATGTAATATTTAAGAGGTGAAAAACCAGTCGTAATCATGTTAATGCTTTAAAAGAATTTTGTAAACAGCCATTTAATTAGCCAAACCAAGAAGCAGAATTCAGCTGAGCTTAAACTCAAACTCGATCAGCTGCTTATTGACAGTGTTTTCATGCATGAAGATTCAAGTGGAAGAAGCAACATGGGGATTACTTACTGCAGAAACAATCAAAGCAAATAATAATTCTAGCTATTGAACTTTTAATCTGCAGAAACTTTGTACAACTTTTATAGTGTTTGACTTGTGAGGCAGGTTGTTTTAGTTACTATTACTTTCAGAATTATACCTGATAGGACTGAGCAGGTATACCTGTTACTACAAATTCTGTTTCTCTGCTTCACTTTCCCATAGAAAAATCAAATCTAGTCTCATTTGTTCATGCTTTAATCATCTGTGGATTGAATTATAGTAATAAATTATACATAAGGTTGAATTACATAATGCCATGATCAGGTATTTATCAGGATTTCCCAAACATGCAAATTCTGTTCCACTTTCATTAGCTACTGGCTTATTTCAAGGATCAATTCAAGGTGATGACTGTAGACTCTGAAATCATAATCAGTCTTAAAATAAATACCTAAAATAAATATTCAAGGAATCACTTCCCATGAATTTAATTTTTTTTCTGAAAATATTTTGTCAAAAATCTTGCTTTCACAACATCAGCAGAACACTGATGAGAACAGGAAAGTTATAGTACTTAAATTACAGAACAGCCTTCCAATGAAGCTTCATTAAGCATTCATTTTGCATATTATTAGATTTAACAGATGGATTTGTTCTGGCAAGCAATTTTTATTTATCACCCAAATATATATTTTTGTGACTTATATGCACATGCACAAACATATTTCTGAAAGCTCCCGTAACATTTAAAATGTTTCATCATCCAATTATACATATTATTTATGAATAATTTAATCCTGTTGACCTACAACTATGAAATTGGACCATGCTAGAGATGCTATCTAAATGCAGGTCTTTGAAGCCAAACTGTCTAACATGCTGACTCTCAAATTAAATGTAAAAACCTGACTAAATATAGCATGAAAATGTTACTGAAATCAATATTAGCCTTTTTCCATTGCTGGTGATCATAATTTATGAGGGAAAAGTTCAAAACTGAAATCTGTAACTTTAAGACACAAAACTAATAACTCTGCTCTAAAACTGTTGTCAAAAATGATGGTTTGCATTCATCACTCCATCAGGTTTGTTCAGGGCTCCAAGACACTCTTCAGAGTTCAACACTGATCTCACTACTAGTGTGATTTTTGGGTGCCTATTTGCAGATACAGCGGAGTTATCAATTCAAACAGACACACAATCCAGGTCCAATGTCACTTCTCCTCATTATGTTAATAGTTAATACATGCAAATGAAAACACTCTAGCAATTTGATTTCTTTGAAGATAGTTTGCATATTGTCTTAGCCATAATGACTGTACACTTCTCTCAGCCTCGATTTATGCAAGGCTAGTTTAGTTCATTTTTATCAGCTCAAGTTCATTTTGGCTGCTGGTGGAATGTATGTGTGTGTGTGTGTTTTATACCTTTCACCTAATTATCATTCAGGTACCATAAACAGATTTTTTCTGCTATTGGTGTTTCTCTTAAGAAACAAATGAATTCTTCCTTGCAAAAAGAGAGAAAGAGGGAGGGAGGGAGAAAGGTACTAGGGGAGGAGAGAGAGGGAGGGGGAGGGAGAGAGAGAGAGACAGAGAGAGAGACAGAGAGAGAGACAGAGAGACAGAGAGACAGAGAGAGAGATGGAACAACAGAATAAGATGCCAGAGGCTGATGTTCCTCTTCTTAATTGGAGTTGTTCTATTGTTAGATGTCTGTTGTGAAAGGCTAGAAATGTCACGAGTTTACCACATACAGTATATAAATAACAAGTATAACCAGCAGTGTTAAACTTAGGAACAAAACATGAAATAATTTCTTTATGCACATCATTTCTTGTTCACCTCCTCCATTACTTTATGTATCTTGAAAGAGCTAGTGCTATATCCTCTGCTGAAAAAGCCATCCTTAGATGTGACAAGTCACATCTCCAACTGTCTTTTTAGGGAAAGGTTTTGGAAGAAGTAGTTAGGGCTCAGTTGCAGAAGATCTTCAAAGGAACTGATTATCTGAATCTTATTTTACTATCAAGATTTCTCCAAATCTGAGGAGGGAGGGAGACCAAGCTAGGTAAATTTATCAGTGCATGAGATTTGGGAGAAATGAGATGTGAACCTATGGGCAAACTTTGTTTTGCAAGTAACTGATGCCTTATTAATGGTAGGTTATTTATTTGGCTGATGTGTCGTCGTCATCCCGATTTGCATGTTAGTTGCTTCACCAACCTTGAGAGCTATGGTTCATCAGAAGAGGTTTATTTTTTTCCCCTGATTTGAACTGTAATTGACTTTGGGTTATTACATTTTAAAGGATATCACTCTTGTTTAACTAAGTGTTGATTGATTATTGTGTGTTGAAACAGAGAAATGTTGCAATGTAACATTACAACCCTGAGCTACAAATGTTCATCACCCACCTATATGGTTCTTTTTGTTTCATGATGGACTGTGTCCAAGGCACTGTCACACTTTCAGAGGTAAACAGCTTAATACCAGATCTGATGATTACCAAGACAAGAAACAGATTATAACTGACCATTTTTACCCAAAGGAGAATTTCCTCTAGCAGACTGCATTACATTGGTAGGAGCAGGACATGTAAAAATCTGAACAATGATTTCATTATAAATAGAATTCACATGTGATACACAACGATCATTGAAAATGTTTCATAATAACCAGGGCCTTGGTGGTACAGGCTGATAAATGCCTAGCACTTAAGTTCCAGCTGCCTGCATTTATTGCAGGCTCGAATCCCAGCAGGCTCAAGGTTGACTCAGCCTTCCATCCTCTCAGGGTAGGTAAATTGAGGACCCAAAATTGTTGGGGGCAATAAGCTGACTTTGTAAAAATGCCGCTTAGTAATAAGCAGGCATATACAATGGAATGAAGGCTATTGCTGAGCGCATTGGGTTGTATCCCCAAAATTGTAAGCCGTCCTGAGTCTTCGGAGAAGGGTGGCATATAAATGTAATTAAAAAAAAAAGAAAATGTTTCATAATGTGTCATAGATTTTCTATAATAAATTTTACTCGTCAGAAGTTCTAAGCTCTTTTATGCTTATTTATCTGTTAGGAGAAGCTTGACAAGATCAGAAATTGTACGGGTCACTTCTACCAGATCTGGTGGTTACCAAGGCCAAGGTACTTACAATGGGAGTTAGATAGCAATAGCACTTAGACTTATATACCACTTCACACTGCTTTACAACCCTCCCTAAGCAGTTTACAGAGCCAGCAAATGGCCCTCAACAATTTGGGTCCTCATTTTACCAACCTCGGAAGGATGGAAGGCTGAGTCAACCTTGAGCCTTGTGAAATTGAAACTGCTGAACTGCTGAACTGCTGGCAATCGGCAGCCAGCAGAAGTAATCTGCAGTATTGCATTCTAAGCACCACCACAGCTCATAGATGGAGGAAAGTACAACCTTCTGGACTGATTAGATCTCTCAGTGGTCTTTAACATCATAAAGCTTCTGAACTGATACTAAGAGTTAGGAAAAAGTGCTTCTACTTCCTCCTAAATGTGGAGACAGTGTTACAATAACTGGTAATGCAGGAAACTTGAGATACTCCCTACTACAATATGGATATGTCCAATCAGATGCAGATACTTCTACATATGTTGGTAATATCTACTTCTATAGTACATCTTTAACCCAGATCAAATAGAAGATGCCAGGAGAGCCTTCGCCCAATTTCAGCTGATATATTGGATCATTCTTGGGCCAAAATGGTCCAGTTATAATCATTCATGATCCTCATTAATTCACAGCTAGATTTTTTAAATGCATTTTATTTGGGATTGCACTTGAAAATTGTTCAGAAACTTCAATTGGTATGTAATCTACAGGCTATCTGCTATCAGGTAAAAGTTAATTCAGTAAAATAAAGGCAAACTAATGAGTTTCAGGATATAATTGAAAATGCTGATTGTTATCTAAAATTCATGAATTGGGTTATGTTTACAACCAGAATACTATGTTCCAAGTAAATTTTTCCAGCCATACATGTAACCATAAAGGTGTATTCCCAGCTTCCTAGGAAACAGGAAACCTGCTTTATTTATAACTTGCCCCTTAATGGAAAGATGTATCCTCCTTAATATTTTGGACAAAATATTTTGGACCATCCATTCTTATCAGTTTCAGTCTTAATGGGAGGAAGGCTGATGGTAAGTTATCAGATCAGTTTATAATTACTTTTGTGCTTTCATGATTTTAGACGTAAATTATACATGTAAGGTATAGAAATTGTGTCAAGCAATCAATCAACCGAACTAATATATAAGAAAACATCATGATTTTGTCCCTATCCATGGTGTTCATACAAGGATGCAACTAGAAAAGGATTCTGATTTCTTATTGATATTTTTTTGTAAACAAGTAATGGTTTTAATTACCTAAATTAACAATAAGGTTAATGCTGTTAACGCTTCATGCAGCATGCCATCCACACAATGAGGTGCATACAACTTTACAATAAACCCATTTTAGCAATGAAATAATAAAAGCATGGCGCTATTTTTAAAGGCTAACCTCACTTAGTAGATTATACCTTGGTTTTGGATGTTATTGCACACTGTTTTCCTTTGTCCTACTCCATAGCATTACTGTGATTGCAACTGGCCACAGTAGATAAATACAGAGCAAAATGCCATTAATCCATTGGATGAACTACACAAGCTATTACTGAGGAAAAGAAGAGCATTGAACATAGACAGATTCTATTTGAAAGCTAAACAACTTTTTTATTATATAACACTTCTATTTGTCTGATGTTAACATTATAATACCACCTGAAGTTCTATCTTAGTATGTAACTAAACTCAAATGACATAACTAAAGAGAACTCAACTGTAGATCAACTGTTTTCCAATACAGGATATCCACTATTACAGCATTCATTATCTGTTTAACGTAGCAAAAATCACCAAGAATAACAGAATTATAGAATAGCAGAATTGGAAGGGACCTTGAAGATCTCCTAGTTCAACCCCTGCTAAGGCAAGAAACCCTATACCATTTCAGACAAATAGCTGCCCAATCTCTTCTTCAAAACCTCCAGTGTTGGAGCAATCACATCTTCTGGAGGCAAGTCATGCCACTGATTAATTGTTATAGCTATCAGGAAAATTTTCCTTACTTCTAAGTTTTCTAAAATAATCTATTGCTGAACAGTTCTTAATCACTTTTTCTTGTAATATATATAATACGTTCTATTGCAATAAAAATAAATTATTTTATACACAAAGGTTTTCTATTTTCTACAAAAATGTTATGTATGTAAAACACTCATGTTTATGTTTAAGATGAAAAACATTTTAAAAAGTGTAAATGAAAAGATAAATGCATCCCAATATATGCATTAACCTGGAAAATGAGAAACTTATTCTCCTCCAAATTCAGATCATATGATATTCTTCAGCTTCCCTGGAATATCCATTTCCAAGTGCTTTGGTAGACATAATGCTTTGACTACTTATTAACAGGCCTGTCTATTTCATATTCTAACAAAAATTTGTTGCACGAACTAGGAACCTATACAGAGTAGATTCGTGTCCAAGGCCTGCTCATTTATGGTATATCTTAAATAAAATATATTAGTTCAATATTATTAACATGGAAATATCGTACTTATTCTAAGGGATATTATTTAACATTCCACTCATTATTTTTGCTGATACACTGATCTGAGACTGTCTTCAAAAAATGCATTATAAATCACTGTTTTAAAACATATCCCTTGTTTCCTTCAAATTCTTATCAACCCCATTTTGCAATGGTTTTTACACAATGCTCTTATTCTCAAACCCACTATAAATTGAAAAGGCACATGTAACTTAAACGTTCTGCAGATTGCTTTCCTATTTATTTTTTGCTAGAGCCTCGGTGGTGCAGTGGTTAGAGTGCTTTACTGCAGGCCACTTCTGCTATCGGCTGCCTGCAATTTGGCAGTTCAAATCCCACCAGGCTCAAGGTTGACTCAGCCTTCCATCCTTCTGTGGTGGGTAAAATGAGGATCCATGCTTCCGAGGTGGGTAAAATGGGGGAAATATGCGGACTGTAAAACCGTTTAGAGGGGGCTGTAAAGCACTATAAAATGGTATATAAGTTTAAGTGCTTTTGCTATTGCTACTGATTCCTGCCTTCATTTCCCTTTATTTATTTTATCTGTCATTAATGTATGTAGCATTTTAAATGGTAAGCAATTGACAATTTTCATCTCATACAGCATCACAGTAGCACCATATATACTGGGACTATTATGTAAATATATCATCAGTACAAACTTATCAAAAAAGTTAGTCTTCAGTATTTAAAGTCCTTACTTTAATGAATAATTCTTGTTATATTTAAGAGATGTTACACAATCAGAACTGCCAACTAATGACTCAATGGCAATATTCCCATTAATTTTAATGGATCTGGACAGCACCCAGTAGTAATTAGCCACTAACGTGACAGAAGGAAGAAAACAATTATATGAAAGCAAAGTGGGGAGCTGTCATTTAAGGACTGTAGTGTGTGGAAGGGGGAGTATAATCCACAACTCTGAAAGTTTACACATATATCACATGAAAATACATACACTGCTAAATTATACCGACTGCCAGTTTCTTGAAAAAGAAAGGTTATATCCTTAACCCTTCTCTTTACTGATACTGAAATGTGAAATGCAGCTTCCTATTTAAGAAGAACGCTATGCAATAGTCAACATCGAACTGCAAATACCAAAATTCAGGGTATGTTTTCTACAGGGCCTTGGTGGCTCAGGCTGTTAAATGCCTAGCACTTAATTCCAGCTGCCTGCAATTAGTGCAGGCTCGAATCCCACCAGGCTCAAGGTTGACTCAGCCTTCCATCCTCTTGGGATAGGTAAATTGAGGACCCAAGATTGTTGGGGGCAATAAGCTGACTTTGTAAAAATGCCGCTTAGTAATAAGCAGGCATATACAATGGAATGAAGGCTATTGCTGAGCGCACTGGGTTGTATCCCAAAAAATTGTAAGCCGCCCTGAGTCTTCGGAGAAGGGCGGCATATAAATGTAATTAAAAAAAAATGTTATTTGAAAAGAGACCTGATAGAGATGTGAGAAAAATAATTTTCCCATCAGTTTCCTTCCTGTATATCTGAGTCTGTTTGTTTGCATCTGCATTTCCTTTCTGTCATGCATATTTAGTGTATTCAAATATATTGCTTATATTTAATTTCTAACATGACACTATCTAACACTTTCCCAAATATTATCTACCTTTAAAATGACAAATCATATTAACAGAAATTAAAGGTAACATTTCCCATTAACTTCCTCCCTTATTAATTCTGTAGACATCCATGTAGTTGCCTTAAGTTAACACCAGCATAAAGTATCAAGAGAATGGAGTCCAATATATCAGTTTTTCTGTAATTAATTACACATAGCTGTAATTACTGTTTGCCAATGGAACCATATTGTGGTAGCCTACCCATGATAAAAACAAACCTGATTTAGTTTTGCAACCACTGGATTTTCTCTGTTGCACTTTCTGTTTCACAACTCTCCTCCCAAGTCAGTCTCTGACCTCTTCCCTGGTGTCTCTGCCAAATTCTTGGCACTGAAAGTGAGGGGGAAGAGACCATACCATAAGTGTGTTGATAATGAGGAGACAGAAATAACAAACCAGCTGGATTGCCCTAATAAAGTATGTCTGGGATTTAGAGACACAACAACTCACTGCTCATGAATCTGTACTTTCCTTTTAACCCTCTGGGTTCCCTTTTTAACCTCTTCTATGATCTCTGTAAACCCTGATTAAATACTGCATTTATTGACTTGGGCGTTTAAAAACAGCATTCTCTACTGAATGCCATGCAAACCCAGGCAAAATGAACTAGTGATCAGAAAAAAAGCAAACAATGCACACCCAGAGCAACTGAATAGGAATTCTCTTGTTCATGGGTTGCAGCAAAAACCAGCATTTTGCCATTTTAAAGTCAGTCATTTTTCTAAGGCATAGATTTTTCTTGAAAAAAAAATTCACTTTTTCTAATTCTCTCATTATGTAATCATCCAGAGTGTAATAACTATAATTCTAATCTACAAAGGCCTTTACATATAAGGAAACTTCCCATATATCTATCATATTATTTCCATTGACCAGTGGCAGAGCAAGGAAAGAGGCAACTTTTGGTGAAATTCTCTTTTTCCTAAAGCCTTGTGTGACCATCAAAATTTCTCTGCCAATGGCAAGGTTATCTTTGAAGCAACATGGAAAATGTTAAGGTTGTAGAGAAAGGAGCCCCCAGTTCAAGAGTGCTTAGTCCAGACATACTTAAGATTGATATTGCTAATGAGAACAAACATTGAATGCAAGTCTTAGACTGAGTTCATACATCAAGATAAACCATGTTTTCATTTTTGATAATCCTGAACTGAAATATCAACAATGCACAAGCATTTTTCTTTTCCTTTAGTCTAACTGAAAACTCTTAGGCTTCATTAAGATCAATTAATTATTGAACATGTTACAAATAATTAGAAGAGATTGAAACAGACAGGAAAAAGGGATTCTAGCTAATGTAAATGCAAGTATTTTCCAAGGGTATCCTGTTAACGTTCTTGATGCATTCAAGGAATTTAGGAGTCAGTGTGCCATTATGATAGGTCACAAGCTTACCTAATCACACACAGACAATTGCATCCATAAACTTCTGTTCTACTGTAGAATCTGATCCTGATGATGCAAAACACTGGAGAAAATATCTATGAAAATAATAAAATATATTTAATATATCTACTATAGGTCACAATGGAGAAAAACGGAGCAGGAAAAAATGATTTAATTGCTTTATCTAATGTTAAAAGAGAACTAGGTCTTTTTATGATGGTTTCTCTCAACATTCTGATCATCTAATAGAACTGCTGGAAATATTAACCATTGGAAGAGCATATGAAATAGACATGACATGGATGTATAATCAAAATGAAAATTCAACCTATTGAGTCATTTCAAATGAATGAAATCACTCAACGCAAACTACATGACATGCATTTTGACCAAAACTATTATGTGTTAACTGCTTGTTCTAAGTTGCACATAACTCACTATTGTAATAAACACATTAAATTATGAAAATATTTTTACAAGTGGTATCTCCTATAAGTATTGTACATCTAGTACTGGATTTTTTTCCCCAGAATAAATGTACTTGCTGAGTGAATTTATTCCTTGAAGCCATAAGCAATGACTTCTGAGAAGATAGAATGATCTTTATTCTATATAGAAATTATTCTCAAAGTGCCCATGGGAAAAGTACCTGATAATTATTTTTGCTCATCTTAATGCCCAAGACCCACTTATTCACTGGAAATGCCTAAGTACTGATATGAAGAAACTCTCCAAAAACAAGAAGACAGATATCTGATCATTTCCCTTTGTTCCTTCTATCCTCAGAATAAAAATCATCCAATGACCTATATAGATGTTTTGTTAGAAAATCTTGATATTTTTTTCAGATCAATCTGTTTGATTCTTGGACACTGCCTGCACAAGTCCATGCAGTTTCCTGCCAAGGTTTTTCAGGAGTGGTTTGTCATTTTCTCCTTAAGGTTGAGAGAGTAACTGTTCAAGGTCACCCAGCTGGATTTATGCCTAATGGGACTAGATCTCACTGTCTCCTGGTTTATAGCCTCGTCTCTAGCCATTTCCCCAAATTTATTTCTAAAAAATATTGTACCTGGGTAACTGAAGTTTGATAAGTTTGATAATAATTTCCTTCCAAATTATTTACTTGTCTTCTCATTCAGTTCCACTACATAGCTCACCATTTAAGATAAACTAATCCCAAAACCAATTTGGTTAGCAGTTAAGATATCAGGCTAAACTGGGAAACTGTGAGTTCTAGTATTGTTTTTAGCACAAAGCCTGATGAATAACTTTGGGCCAGTTACTTTCTTTCAATCCTAAAACAAAGGCTACAGCAAATCACTTCAGAAAACATTGCCAAGAGACTGCATGGACTTATCCAGGCAGTCACCAGTTGTCAAGGTGCAAAGGTCAAAGGTACAAAAAAATAACTTAAAGCAGTACCTATTAAACTAACCTCCATTCCTATCTCCTGAACTGAACATCAAAGTGATGTGGACTAATTTAATCTCAAAGCATATTCCTGGAAAAAAAATTCTGATAACCAGAAATATTCATCCTTTCTTATAGCAAAATAAAATGGAATTCCTGGGAAAAAAAATCTGCACAGCTACTTAATAGGTCAATTTGGGCTATGGCAGTGTTATGGTGTCTATTTGAGAAGAATGTATGTTTGATCACAGAATCTCTCAAAACAGTTCTACTAGAACTCATATTCTAGCAGCCTTCTCAATGATAGTAAGGGACAATACTGGAAGGTATCTTGTAAGAATTAGGGATTAAAAAAAGGAAAGGAATTGCTATACCAACAGCAGTCCTTGATTGGTGAGGTTTAAAGAAATTAAATCCTATTTTCTCTGGTCAATCCTATGTGAATTTAGTGTAAGTGGTGTGATATAAAAGCACAGATAGGTACATAAGTAACTTCTACCTAGCCCAGTACTGTATGTGGGTATTAACCTACTTAGTTAGGAAGTAAAATACTTAATTGAATACACACATTCCCAAGGTATATATTTCATATCAAAGCAAGCCAGGAGGGCTGAGTTAACTCAATGCACATTGAAGTGGACCCCCATTATCTCTTTAATTAACCATTACTATCCATCTATAATGTTATTTCCAAGAAGTCCTGAAACGAGAAATATGATTGCGATTGGCACGTAAATTGTGCAAACCTTGCACAGAAGACTCTACTGGCAGGCAGGCAGGATCAAATTACATTTCTGATTGTGCATATATTGCAAGCTTACAAAGGAACACTTTGTTAATGAGGGAAAAACAAGAAAAGCACTTTACACGCAAAGATTTTTATTCAAAACATTTCTAACCACACTTAAGTACATCATTAACACTTCTTGCCCCTCTAGGCAAATAGCATCATGGTTGGGGACCACAACACAAACAGCAATGGCACCTTTAGCCTATTCTGTGTTTGAACTGAAGCTTCAAAGAACGAACACTATAGAAATCAGAAGGGATGGGAGAACATTATGCTACTATGCGTAACCGCTGAGCCTATTTCGTACATTTCCCCTATGCCCATTTGTATAATATGACCTTTTGGAACCAAGAAGATGCTTGGAATTTTGAGAGTATTATATGGTTATTTTACGAAATAGTTGCCATTATGAGTACAGCCAGTAATAAAATTGGAGTAACTGCCGGAACCCTGACAGCCTACTTAATACAAAGAATGATTACTGCATTGCAATTCATCACCACAAGCATGCACTCACACACACAATACACACATACATCAGAGCAGCGTAGGAATAAGTGCTAAGAATCAAATCCAGAGAAGCAGGATCTGACTAGACAGAACCCAAGATGCAAACTGCAGAGAGGCCTCAGAGACAGTCCAACATATAGGGACAAGGTGTAGGAACAGGCATACTTCAAACAGCACAACTAAGTAGCTGGCATTGCATAGAAACATCAACTGAACTCAAGGTGAGCTGGATTAAATCTTTTGTGGGGCGAAGGGACTTGAGACTGATATGTTTGACACCTCTCCCTCGGGCTCAGTCTGGTCATCTCCTATACATGTAGAATGATCTAGAATAGAACCATTCCTTCAGGATGCATAAATGGCATGGGTACTCTTTCCAATAGTTTTTTAAGCATTTTGTATATTTTAATGCATCTTGCTATTTTTTGTTTATACTATTATATTATGCTAACCAGGCATTATATTTTGCATAAAACTATTTGGCTTTCAATTACTTTCATCTTACTTTAATTTTTATTATTAGTAATCATTTTCATTGGAGGGACACCGCACAAATACAGCCATAAAGAAGTATGTCTTGGATGAGAAGCAAAATGTTTTCAAGGAAAAAAAAACCAAGAAAGTCCCATTGCCTTTTGGAAAAGCACCTTTGGCACAATAAAAAAGAATGTTACTTCCAGAATATATGGTACTGCCAATGGGATAAATGGAAAAAGAGATAAGAAAGGTTACTCCTAACAAGGATACTGGTACAATGAGCTGGGCAAAATGGGCATGCTATCGAGTTTGGAAGTTGCTGAGGGCCTTGAGATACTGAGCCATCAAGAGTACAGTGTATAGAATCTGGAAGATGTTCCTATTTTTCGTAGCATACAATTACAATCTACAAATTATGCTCAGAATTTGAAGTTACATTCTTTGCATGTAATACGTTATTTGTCTTAGCTATGATTCTCCCTGTATTAATAGTGGACTATACAATTTTGAGTTGGTAATATAAACAGAATGAATGGCTCATGATGTGCTGGTACCTGTTAGTTGCTATGGCTAAATTGTAGTACTTTGTGGTAACAGTGACACATACAGGCTCCAGAAATTTTTGTCTTATTTTGTCTGATAGCATATTTTTAGGGCAAGCATTTACAAATTTTCTTCCTCCTGTGAAGCTGAAACTCATCTTTGGCTTCCTAAACCATGTCTTACAATGAGCTATGGGAAAGTCTTCCTGTCAGTGTGTCTTTAGCTCTATTTCTTATATAACTTAAGACTTTATTCTGTCTACTGCACCCAAATGTTATCTTCTCCCAGAATAGTGCACTTTTTCCTAGGAATATTTTGTGCAAGTTGCAATCTATGAGGATGTTGCTCCACAGTATGTACTTTATTCTTGTACATTCATTCATTCATTTTGTATGGCTGCCCATCTCAACAGTGGGTTACGTTTTCAGAATAATGATTGAAAACATTAGTCAGCCATCTGCTTGGAGTGCTGCCTTAGTACTGAAATTAGTGGGGCCATTCATGGCAATGTCATTGAGAATGAACCAATGGAGTGCTATGCCATAGACTAGCAAGTTATGCATTGTTACACAGATAAGGGTTGAAGATGTGTCCTTCTCTTTTGACTTCTTGTTCCCATGTGAGGGCTCAGCACATCTCTAATTGATGGATATTAGTTATATTTCCAAGAACACTAGAAACATGCCTATAATTTTCATTACTACATGATCTAGTAATGCTATTTCTCTTCCCCACTTAGACTGAGAACATTAGCTATGGCAGGTCTTCTGTTTTCATCAGGATCTTTATAGCTTTATCATAATATGATTCTGGGGCCACTTCACAACCCCTTTCCCAAAAAATGAAATGTGATTCATTGGGTAAATAGCACATATTTTTCTTAACTCCAAATTTCATTGACGACTGAGAAGCTGAAAGAAGGCATTATCATTTGCTCTATTATAATTTTGCCAATCCTATCATATCTTCATGACTACCTCTTTTAAAAGTTAATTTATTGTAAATCAATAGGCTTCTTTTACACTCATGTTTTATTTCACTCTTACCAGCAAAAAGATTTTTTATGACTTTAAAAAACGTAGATTTTTTTATACATTTCATGTACGCTTCTTTTTTTCCCCACTATTGATTTTAATAGCAATATACATTCTAAACCAATATCAGACAAGAAAATACTGGAAATAATTTAAAGATATAAATTTCCTAATAAAGTGGAAATAACAATATTACAATAATACATTTGCTTTTCAGGCTAGTTTTAAAAAAGCAAAATCTCCCTGTATTTTTTTTAATGACAAGATTTTAAGCATCATCAGGTTTTAAAACATTTGATGTGTATGAAATATAAGGTTTCTGGAACAGCAACCAGCTCCAGAATATAACATTTGCATCAGCTAACAAGGACAGATACATCTCTTTTTGAAAAATGGGGTCTAAATTAGTCTGACACTGAAATATGAACAAACAAAAATCCATACCTTTAGTGGGCAAAACAGGTGTTGAAACTGCAGGATTATCTCTGGAGAAAGTCATATGCATTTATTTATGATCTCAAGATTAGATTTTCCAATTTTCAATGAAATACTTCCATAGATATTTTAGGAAAAAAAGCAAACTTCTTGTTGGAGGTTCGTTAGCTGAACATTACTGATATATATAAGTGCATACATATGACAAGTCCCTGGGTTAAGAACGCTCCAGTTTAAGGAGATCTAGTTAAGAAGAGGGCCTATTGTAACAAAATTCAAGTTAAATACACAATGATTCAAGTTAAACACACAACGGTTCAAGTTCATTACACAATACTATTTACACCGTATTATACAATAATACTGTTCCAGCTTACATACAAATTTACTTAAAGACAGTTCTTGGAACGAAGCTTGTTCTTAAACTGAAAACTACCTGCATAATCCTTTGTTCAATAACTGACAAAGAGTGTATAGAAGTACTTCCCATCAGCTGTAAAATAAGATGTCTGCATGGTTGATATGCACCACTTTAATAATGTGAAACGATCGCCCCCAGCAACCGCAGCATTATCATCAAATCTATTTCTGAACTTACGTTCTAGAGTAGCGGTTGCTTCCCACTTCCCATGAAAATCTTTTATTAATAGCGTTTTCCCATTCTGTTTGTTTTTAATTTATTCTGGTATTATAATCTAGCACTAAGTGAATAACTTATATTACTTAAACTTATGGTAAGTATCTCAGGCTACAACATTATGCCAATATACCTAAAGCAATCCGTCCAGAGACCCTCACCAGACTCCTTGCTCAATTGTCCACTGCTTTATTTGGAAGTGCCCCCTAATCTGAAGCAAGAGAAAAGCAAGCTGGATTGATAGAGATCATTGTGGAAGGATTGACAGACAGGTTAAGAAATAATCATATCACCTGGCCTTCTGATACATTGACATTTTATTATTAGTTACTCTAATGTCTGTAACTTTTTTTTAATATGTTCCTAACATTTCAAATATACGCATCAGCTCATAAAAGCTAGATTTCTCTGATATCAACATTTACTGAGTTGTAACACCATTAAATGTGAAAGTAAGGTGTATATTTTAATAAAACCGCTGCCATAGAATTAAATGTGGATATTTTAAATGTAGAAGAGTTTTGTATCCATTGGGACTGGATAGGAGACTCAAAATAGCTTATTTTTAAAAACTGCCTTGTATGAGTTACAGTACTTAAAGCTTTAAATTTAATTTTTTAAACCATTTTTTTAAACCCATAGTGAAAAAAAGCTGTAGTAGTTAATTCTAGAGCAAAATAGATTAGAAAGTATTCTGGAAGCCTCCAGGATACAGTTAAGTTTTTAAAAATAAATGCATATATGCTTTATGACCCTAAGAATTTTTTGTGGGTAATTTAATTTTCTAGACAAAACATTGTTATTTTTTTACATTAAAATATGGTGATAATATATTAACGTTATCCAAATATAAGAAGGAAATATGAAATTTTAATTATTTGCCACAAGGTCCATCTTAGTGGACTTAACAAAAAATTAATAGTGAATAAATTTGCTTAAGAACACACCACAAAAAAAGTTTCAATATGCTGATGCAACATTAAACCAATAGTATATAAAACACTTTTATTAAACAGAAAAAGTTGGGAGTCATATTTAATATAGGGTTTTTTCCTTTTTTGACCTTATAACTTCTAGAAACAATCAAGCAATTACTAGTTACAACTGGAAAAGCAACATTTTCCAAACAAAACATGTACAGGTACTGTACATGTGGCAAATGTAATTTTAAATATGTTTTTCAAACCTAAGTTCAATGTTCCTTTTTTTTACCAACAATATTTTCTGAGGTAACAGTCAAAGAATAATAAAAAGAATATCAGGACCATTTCCATCAAAATATCCTCAAGTCGCACTAGAATGAAATTCTCTACACTGCAGGACTAATCATAAGATTACACAGTCTAGTTAATCTAAGTAGCTGATTGTTACTTTCCATTTATATATTTGTAATATAGCTGGTCTTGATCATTTTGACTAAATTAATATTATTATTTTTCTTTCTTTGATTAATTAGTCCTTATTTTCTTCTGGGTATAATTAGCTGGATCTCAATTACTTAATAAAAGGTAGAACACTCCAAAGCAAATCAAATAAGACATCAAACTACTTTGCTACATATTTTTTATAAGTTCAGCAGAGGAGATGAGAAAATGTACTGAATGGGTAATTATAAAAGATTCATATACAATTATTACACAAGCAATAATTGTAAAGGGAGCACTTTAAAAACGACTTTAGCCTGTAATCCCATACACATGGGAATAGATCTCATGAGACATTTCAGCAGAGCTACATAAAAATTGCACTGTTTGTGAATTATAAGCTGAAGTGTATAATGTGTTAAATAAAAATGCAACCTTTGTCACATATTATTAACTTTCCAAAAATGTATGAATTGCTCCTGGCAATTTTAATGTTATAATAAAAGTATAACCAAGTTTTACAAAGATAGACATGGAAATGCTAAATTGATTGTTCACACTATTAGTAATAATAAACTAGCATCTTTCTTGGTTAGAAAAACACCTTTATTTTTTAAAAAAGATCTTACTTAAAAACCCTCTTGCATTCTGAATTTACAGATACTGATTTTAATTTTTAATGATGTCAAGGCACATATCATTAGAAAAGCAAAGTAATTTATAAGTATACTTTCCCTAAATACTTATGTGAAAACAGTGTGCCTTTTAATTCACGCACTGTGAGGTACGTTCAGCAAATGATATTTGAAATGGCCACATTTCACCTGTATGGCTTACCATTATTAGTAGCAGACAAAATAACTACAGCTGTTTCTGATTATACCCAATACAATCAGCAACACAAATCCTTTTTTTAAAAAAAATCAACTACAGATATTAAGCTAACAGATTAGAAGAAATAAAACTGTTCTTTAGAGATTTGACCCCTGAATCTCAGAGTAAAGAGATACATCATAATGTATTTCCAACAAACACAAAACTGTCCAAAATCTAAATTCAAATTCAAGCTGTTCTGCATTCCAATTCTAAAGCAGTTCTGCCAAAAAAAATGTGGTTTGATTTGAAAGCCTTGTTTGATGAACAGCATAATCTTTCAGTTGTCTATTTGCTGTCCCTGAATATTAAATGTCCATGTGTTTGAAAGAAAACTTGTCAACTTAAATGTAATCTCTGTTAATGTTATTATAGTAAGTGGTCCCTCTGAGATAATATCCATTTAAATACTTACTGTATATTTGTAAAATTAATGGGCAAATATTATTTGCATGAAATAATTTTCTCCTATATAACTGCTTAGCTGTTCACCAATGACTCTGTCCAAAGCTGTATCCCTCCTAAAATGTCGCTCTTCTGGCATACCACATTTGAATTTATCTTGTATCTTCATAAATATTGGTATCACAATCTCTCGTTTATCTTAATTTTAGAATGGATATTAATTTTATGTTTGTAACACATTTAACCAAACATGAAAGTTAAGACATAAGCTAAAAAATATGCAACCCAGTGCCCCACCTTGTGGGAATCCAGTATTTTCTGACTAACACAGAAATGTCCTATATGTCCTTCAGACTTACCTAACAGACCCCTTCATCTATCGCAAAAGCCAAATCATCTGATCCCAAACTAACTGTCAACTGCTTGCAATGGTGAGGAAGCCAGACATCAATCAATCAGTTTTTATCAGAGGTGCTCTTCGTTTTAGCTCTTGTGCTCATCTTATCATCTGACCCAGTTGTAGGCCTTGCTTCAGAAGCTTAAAAGAACTTGATGGCAAAATATGCATTTGTTTGCCTGAGATGCCCACTATTAAAGGACTTAGATACTAAATTTTAGAAGCTCTCTCTCTCTCTCTCTCTTTCAAATTACACTAAATTAGTCTAAACTACACTAAATTATAAATAAAGCATTCAAGTTTGAATTGTATTCTCATGACTACTTTTCAAGTCACAATTCAAAGAGAGAATCGAATTCATTATGCATGGTGATCTACGCGTTGTCCATATAAAATAGAGAAACAGGTTTTAAAGGTTGGTAAGTATATTTAAAATCAGAGTTATGTAACACATTCTCAGTATTAATTCTTGTTCATGTATATATGATATATGAAAGGGAACAGATTGTTAGCATGAGATTTTCATTTTTGATTCAACTATAATCAGCAGCATAAAACTATAAATATCATTAATAAGTCACATTGATGTCCATATATTTCCAAAAAGGGATATAAGAATGTATCTTAATGTTTTCTCTTTATGAAATAGGAAGTTATACCCTTAGTTTAAAATCAATTATGGCACAATCATATACTGCATAGGTACTGGGGGACAATGGAGTAGACTACTAAGGATTTATAGGACTTAACTGTCAAGTTATAATTCAATTTTTCTCCATTACCCTTACATTTGAATAATCATGCGTACAGGTATTTTGTTCAGGATTTTATTTTTAAATAAACATAATTACTGTTTTTAATTTGAAGTGCCTGACTGTTTCTCTACCCATGATAAAAGCAAAAAAAATATATGAATAAAATCATAATATAAGTAAAAAGTAACTGCTTAAAACCTAAATAGCTTCACACGTAAAAATCTTTCCATCATTATGGATCCATTATTTCTTTTAGGTAAGGGGCACATTGTGTAAAAAAAATATTTTTAAACTTTCCAGAATTAAATCCTTTAACTGAATTAATGGTTCTAAGATAATTTTTTAAAAAGTATTGCAGACATTATATGTGATAGTAATACAGTAAAACCACAGACATAGCCACATTGAAGCAAAATATAACAGTGGAAATAATTTGTACATGATAATACTTCAAAAACTATTATTTATAATATCTCTTTTATATGTTTTAGAAATAGATTTGCTTGTCAAAAGTATACATTGAGTTTATGTAACTGCATCTTCATTATAATTAATCTGTTTTTATAAACAAAAAACGTAAGAAAAGCAAGCAATACTAATATCAGATATATAAAAGTCACTAAACAATGTGTTTCAAAAAGAGTGAATGTGACATTCAGAAAACTTTAGTTAGGAAGAAAAAAATATGACAAATTATTTTGAAATAGTTGTTGCAGAGGGAAGCTATAAAAATAAGAAATAATAAGGAATTTGGTTCAACAGAATATTTACATCTTTTTCCTTTCTTCTATATAAAATGCAAATACCAGCTCAAAAAACCAATGTCACAGCCTCCAAAAACTCAGAATACCATTCTTATCAATGAATTTACTCCAATTTACCAACAATTTTTAAAAGTCTACTTTGCTTACTACCAAATACTTGTGCAATTCTGAATATCTTACAACCAATCAATGGATTCAAATAAGATAAAAAAATCCAGTACTTCGACTGCAGTAGTCAATTAATAAGCACACAGTCTTTGTTGTCTTCCCTACTTCTAAGTATCTTCAGCCCAACATGTTTCTTCTCCTTAGTGGATTCCATTATGCCAAGTCTGAACAATGAAAACCATATGGTATTCCAGCAACCCCCAATTTTTAACAGCACAACGTTTTCCCAATGGTTTCTGAAGTTTCTATTTAAGCATTTTTCAAAGTCAATTATCATTAAAATTCTATTTTTCTGACCCTCAGAAAAACATTATTTCAGAAATATTCTGCATACTGCAAAGTAGAAGGAAAAGAAAATTAGTAGCAAATTGTTTCATTTTGAAGAACTGTAGCAACTGTTTTGTACTTCCCAACTGGTTCAGAGAAGAGAATGTTTAGAACTAAAACAATGTATGTTCTTCACTTCTCACTAAACATAGTAATAAGGGTCTTGCAAAAATAGGGAGTTATTTTTGTTAATTTTATATTTCTTAACAGAAAACATTTCATTGGCTGATTTTTAAAAATCAGTTCTGCAAGGAATTTTATACAAATTATTCAAATCTTATATTGCACATCGTATGTTTCTTTTTAACATGACTTAATCACTATAAAGTGAGAAAACATGTGACAGTCATACAGATCTATTATCATGTCACAATGGCAATAGCTTTTGAGGGCATTTGATCACACCAAGTAATCAATAAAGAGATGTCAATTCCAAGATCAGAGACATTTGGCACTAAAATATTTTGTGCATTGCATACTTACATGGATATTTTATTTAATATACATACAGTAGTTCCTAAAAATATGGATTTGGAATTGAGATGCTATATTATACATTAATGAGGATAGGTAAATAAATAAACTATATTACTCAATTACAATCTGGAGTTAAAGTTTCTTTATTGTATTATTGATACACTAATGGTCGTAATAAAGTATGTTGTAGGGTTTTTTAAAATATTATAAATATCAGACCATATTACTAGTTGAGCATGGCAATTATTCCCAATAATGTGTTTGAAAATATTGTCCATATTAAGATTGGATGAGGTTTTGAATTTACTCTATGTTGAGTTCTGAAATTCAACAAAGTGATGTGTTTGTATGTAAATATTTCAAGAAAGAGTGGCACAGAACCAAATACTCTTGAGAGATTCTTCAACAGAGCTATACATCAATATTTTATTATGGTGAATAGCAGCAAACTGGAATTCATACTTCATTTTACAGACTCAGGAAATCATATTTATCAGTTCAGCAATTTCCAAAGATGCATCTAACAAATTATTCAGATTGCTTCTGGTTCTTCCATGGGAGTCATTATTAGAGAGATATAAGCAAAAATGATGTAGTTATTTTCTTTTTTTTAAAAAAAAATAAAGGACTTCTATCAAGCAGTGAAATACATCTCCATTCCATTGAACAAAAGCAGCCTGTACTGATCTTTGCTTTACAACCAATACCAATCTCTCAGGCCTTTGAAGATAAAATATATTATCCTATACAAGCAAGAAAATTAACTCACTTTCATTCTAGACATGTTTGCTAAATGTACAAATTACTGAGTTTGAAATAATCCAAATGACACACCTCTCATTCCCTCTCTTTGTGTCATCTCAGAAAGACAATCTGACAGTAATAGCATAACACCTTCTTGGATATACCTCTAGGCGTTAATATTTAAATCTTGCCTATCCCTTGTGATTGAAATTCAGCATCAATTCACAAACAAAAACTAAATCAATGTTCTTAGAGTTCAAACTAGATCCCTAAACAGTTTGCCACTCTCCATGAACAGATAAGATAAACTTTCTTTGACCCAAGAGATGAAGTTGCCATGACGATCAGAGAGTCTACTTTCTATATTGATATTTGCTGATGTAACAACAAATAGAACCAGATCCTAGGATTGATAATGGTGATTAATTAATACTAATATTGATCCTTACAAGCAAGAGACAAGGCTATTAACTTGAAGCCTGAAAAGTCAATTGTTACCTGTGGCAGAGATACCAGTGACTGATTTTGAAACATAATAAACAAATGTGCCAGATTTATGCTAATACCCTTAAAGAGAACGTGTCTGTGTTCCATGCATAGCCACCTTCACATTCAAAAGTCTTCATTTAATTGCATCTCTCTTTAGAACCGTGAGGGAAAAATACATTTCAGCTTTAAAATAGGTCTATATGTGCCAATTCATTCTTTTTCGAAGGAAGGAAGGAAGGAAGGAAGGAAGGAAGGAAGGAAGGAAGGAAGGAAGGAAGGAAGTGGTTGTGCTTAATTATTTGTTTAAAATGCATTGCCAACTCTCCAGAAAGACATAGCTAGTTCTCATACAAATCTGACTATAGTTAACAATAAGCTATAGACAAAAATAAAATCTTCATGTAACTTACATGAGTTCCCCAAATGATTATTATCCAATAAAAATGCTAGATTTATTAATTCTTGGTGAAAAGGCGTTATATGGTTCTAGTTTACTAGTTGTATTGTAACTTAAGCATTGTTCTAAATTTCCTATTCTATATTTGTTAATGTATGTGCATATCAGAACTGACTTCAATGACCTTCTTCGGGTTATGAAAAGGGAAAGTTACTTAAGTCAGAGTTTGGAAAACCCAGTGCATCTGAAAAAAAAACATTTGTAAAGTGGGGAAAAAACTTTAAATTTCCATTCAGCACATTGGACATAAGGTAGGGGACCTTCTGGTACTATTCTACATTTTTACTGCTTTGTATGTAATATACTTTGCTAGAATGTTTTTTTAATCAACTGTTCAGGTCTTAGTTCTTCAATGTGTTAGTTCACATACATTTTATTATTGGCATTGTAACTGCAATATTTATTATTGCAATTCATATTTAAAGGTAAAATAATTGGCACTACAAATATACAATTTTCATTTCATTACCTTAAGATCGTAAGAATCTGTTCACGTGGCGCTACTTCTAATAATAAAATGAATTAACACAGACTGAAAATCATAAGTGCATTATTGGATTTCATTACTTTCCTTTACATATGAACTATATTTATCGTATTTATAAAATGCATTTCCTGAACTAAATTCCTCTATGTAATTCACAGTGAAAAAGATGATTTACTTTCACAAAATTAATATTTGGCTTCCCAAGGCAAACAAAATAATGCATAGTTCATATCCAAAAAACATGGGGTGCTGGTCTGTTACTGGTCTGTTTTGCATACAGAGAATATTCCAACTTCGTTGCTTTAAATAGTATACAATCTAATGTAAAGGAAAGTATACACTTAATTAACTGATTAAAATGGCTTTACTCCTTGAAGATTATCCTCCAAAGTTCTCTACTTCTAAATTTAAATATGTTCATAGGAGTAATGAACTTTAACACATGCATATAAATAGATGCATTCTATTACAGGAACTTTTTTTAATAGATTTAAAACAGAAAATATTTGTGGGTATTGCCTTTTTCTAGTCAATATCCACACCTGGATATTCCCAAATTATTCATTAACTGATGAACTCTTCTAACCTTCTGAAAAGTTGCTCATAATTACTTAATAAAATTAGATCAAAGAAAATGAGATCTCCTATTGCAGAAGCTATTAATATAAAAATTGTTTATTTCTTTGGTGTACATAGCACCAATCTAAGCTATATATGTAAGACATGCATGCATGCATACACACACACACACACACACACACATACATGCATGCATGCATACAAACACACATACCCACTAGGATGCAAGAACGTATAATAAAACCAAAATGGCAACACAGTAGGCAATACAACTTTGCAGCCATAAAATCTTAAGTTATCGCTGTGGTCCAAATAATATTGTTACTAAATAAACACTAATCAATTGTTCAGTTTTAAACACTTGTAAGAGTTAATGGCAGGTGAAATATAATGTTAGTAACCTGACATACTTGAGCTTCCAAAATAAATACTTTCTACTCTATTTTTCCATATGAATTAACTGTACCCACTAATGATATTAACGATAACATAGAATACAAACTGGCTTTAAAATACAGCTCTTCCGCAAAAGGATTTGACACCAGCAAAATTCTATGGACAAGAATAGTTTTATACCTAAAAAGGAAGGTACATGGTAAAAATATTAATAAGGACTACTTATGTATTTTCCTAATCTTATGTTAAATAAACTAAGTTTATTGTGATTTTAAACTATTATTGTATTTAAGAGAAACTTCTTAATACAATAGCTTTCTTTTAGTTCATTATGTACAAGTATGAAAGTGCATGAACTCAAAAGACTGATAGACAAAAATATTAAATATTATATATTAATATAAACTTTTATCAAAGCTTGGGACAGAAAGTTTTAAAAACGTATTTGTCCTAAGCTTTAAAAATATTTATGAAATATACTTAATTTCCAGGTTCTCTTTAAGCATAATTTGAAAATAATTTGCTATCCTCCCCATCTAATTTTAACCTAAAAATACAGTACATTTTAATAAATATTACAAAACAATCAAGAGTTCAATTTGGATCTCTTCTGATAATCTTTTCAAATAAATTTCTTGACCTCTTTGTTGGTATTCATTTACAATGTTTTACAAGCTTCCTCTTTTCTTTAAGCAATTAGTTTGGCAATGTTTTATTTCAAAATAAATAATCAGACTAAATAATCAACTCATTTTCCCCTCCCCAGGCTTCAGTAAGTGTGAATGAAATTAGACTAATATTGTTCATAAAATATCAGATCCCAGATGATTGCAACAAGAAATAACAATAACGAAACTACACAGCCATCCTGCTAATATAAAGAAATGCACTTGCTCTAAAAAAAAAATCATTTCTGTCATAAATTTTGCATTGCAGCCACAAAATGGAGAACAATCTGGACAATTTATTGGCATATTGGCAGGAGATGATAAGGCAAAAAAACAACAACAGCTAGCAGCTGGTGCAGTGAGATGGGCTGATAACATTGATATGGGGGTCTCCCACACAAATCACCACCTCTCCTATCACTGCTTTTTATCAAAGTAGGATTACAATAAAAGCTTACAAGAGAAGACTTTTTTATTTTATTTTATTTTATTATTTTTTTAGGAAGTCAAAAATACAGACTTGGGGGAAAAAAGAGAGAGAAATCTGAATGTTTGGACAAAACATGGGGCAAAATACATAATTTATCACTGTATTATCACGAAATCCAGGCAGTCTAATCAAGGAGCCCTGAGTGACTATTTTTTGCCTTATCATCCAAAGTGGTGGAAACGGAGAAGGAATTATCAGGCTTCTGCAGATTGCTGGGCTGGAATTTTAATGGTAATAATCGGGTTTCTGATGGTATATCTTTTCCGCTTATCTTTCCCATTATCTACCCTTATCTGGCCAGTCATCAGAGCAAATTAATGGTGCTCTTTCAGCTTCGCTTTTTTATCACTGCCCAGAGAGCACCCAAGGGGAAAGAATAAGCAAAATATTAAAATACTGCATAAATCACAATTTTAGATAGCAGAAAACTGTATGAAGTAAAAGAGGGGAAATTGTGCCCAACAACCTTTTTGTCCTTTGAACTGACTGTCTTGGGAGTCTTTCTGACTTCCTCCTACCCTTCGCCATACAGCTTCTAAATTGTGCATGGTTTATCAGCAAGACTTCTTTGCTAACTGAGATTTCAGACTTAGAAGTACTGCTTTACTCTCCCCAGTAGCTTTCCTATTATTTTAGCTGTCAACTATGATGGTCACACTAGGGGTTGTTTCACTAGGAGGAATGGTCTGCATTTTCCCTCACGGTTCTGGAGAATTGCACATGGGCTAAATATTTAAATATATTCAGGAAATGATTATGGCGAGAGTTTAGATGTGACCAGGCAACACTATTGAAGAAGAAGAAAAATCTGCAGAGTCCAGTCTCAGCCATAATGACTTTTTAGCACTCTCTCTCCTACTAAATCCCTACAGATTCTCCAAAGAGTTCCTCTTCCTCTAAAAATCTTTCTAGTTATCTTTAAAGAGAGAGTAAATTTGAATAGTGGAAAACAGCAC
Source organism: Naja naja (assembly GCA_009733165.1). NCBI lineage: Eukaryota > Metazoa > Chordata > Lepidosauria > Squamata > Elapidae > Naja > Naja naja. The sequence goes on along the minus strand of CM019150.1, from coordinate 197,591,887 downwards.
TCAAAGTTCTTGATAGTGTTAAACCCTAATGCTAGCCAAAGTATACTGCACAGCCCTAATGGCCCCATAGCGTGGGTGTTACATCTAGACAAGCATGCACATAAATATTTACATGTGTCAATAATAATAAACAGTAGATTTGGTTCCTTTAATTTAACACATCTTACTAGGGAAGAAAAAAGGTACAGAAACTGGCTTGGGATCTATCACGGTATTCAATAGCCTCAATTAGTGCGAAAGCCTTTATCTGACATTATAAGATGGACATAAAAAACATTTAACAGTTAAACTGGGAGATAACAAAGTATGAAAAAAATAGACTGAGATGGTCTTTGTATCATGCGACCAATTAATGTTAATTATTTATTAACAACCAAGCCACCATTCACATTATGCAGTAGAAAGCTTATCCAGTCAGTCACATTCCTGGCTGAACACTGCTTAAGTGAACAGTTTTTCCTTAGCAAAAGATGAAGCAAAGAGGATCAGAAGTTATTTCTAAAAGGCAAGGAGCCTTAACAAAGTGAAAGTTACAAAAATATTTTAAGGCTATGGAAGTAGTGTTTGCTAAAAAGAGAGTATCAGAAAGTTACACAGAGAAGCATCGTTCTTTTTATGACATTAATCCAGATTTTTCTGGGACAGTTTGACCCTTGAGAAGTCTTATCCTTATTGCCAAATCTCTTTAATTCATATTCCGAGGCAATTTTTCAAAAAAAAAAAATCCCGATTCTGTGTGCCTTTTTAAAACCAGAAAGCGAGAGAAAGGAATGGGTTAGGTCACGTGACAACTCTCTTTGAAAGGCGTTTTGGATGAGAGGTTGGGATATTCAAAAGATTTTTGGCCACTGCTTTTTTTTCCTTTAGGAATTTTTTCTCCCCTTTTTTGTAAATACGTAGTGTTAATTCCGGTTACTTGAAGAGAGACCAAGCCCAAAACAAAACAAAAAGGAATCTCAGCGCTCAGAAAAGTTTAGGAAGTTGACATCATAAGACTGTCCCCAAGTTTGTCCCAGGCTGGGGCGGGGAAAGCGAGAAGGGAAAGGATGCCAAAGGGTCTGACTCTCATTCACCTGCTCCACCTCCCCGGGCCACCTCTATCCTAATAAAATCACGAGTGGGCGCTTGCTAGAACCTCCACGCGCGCAGCTTGCTTGCTTGCGAGCGACGGGAATTCGCTGGAATAAGTTTTGCAAAGAAGCCTCGACTGCCTGCCAAGGAACAGTTTGGGGAGGAGGGTGCTGTTTCCCCCATCCCACCCACCCCCTCAAAAATAGCCGCTGCTGCTGCTGCGTGGTGCCACCTTCCTCCCCCCCCCCATCCCCATCCCTCAGGAATAGCACGAGTGCCTTTGGCCTGGTGGCAAGGAACTCGCTGCGAGTGGAAAGGGGAGGGGGGGCGCAAGAAGAAATAGCACTCTGCACGCGCTCAGCTGGCTCTCTGGGCTGCTTTCCAAGGCGATTCATTTTCTTTTCTCGCCCACCACCCGTCTCTTCCGTTCCCCGGGACTGCTTGTTGCCGAATACCTCTCCAGCCGCACGCTTCCCAGAAAAAAGTTCTCTGAGCGTAAAAAGCCATTTACCCCTCCCCAGCCAGCCAGTCAATCAGCCACTCCTAGGAGAGAAGTTTAGCGCTAACTTTCCCAAATGCCCAGCCTGTCCAGGAACCCTTCAAAGCAAAAAGGTCTTTAAAGAAAAAGGAGGATTTAAAACAATTAAAAGGGGGGAGGGAGGAAGGTCCAAGCTCAGGTCTCCAAAGAGAAAGAGCCCTTTCCAAAGTAGACCCGGGGCGCTCGCACTTCAGCTGTTCTCTCTCCCCGTTCTCCTTCTCCTTCCACCCCCCTTCCCCTCTCCTTGTTATTTTTAGCCAAGCCTTAGAAAGCTAAAAGATCCAGAAAAAGCACCCTTGGGAAACAGCTCCCCCATCCCCTCTTTCCCCGCAGCCCCCTTTTCTTTTCCCCCCGCTCTCTTGGAAAACTTACGTTTAATCTGCCGGGGTTTGCTCTGTTTCCTTCGGGACATGCTGCTCGCCGCCGGTGCTTTTCGTGCCGCCGCCGCCGCCGCCCGCCGCTCTTCGGGTGCTCAGGTGCACTGAAGGTGTGAAAAGGGGGTGCAAGGTAAGTAGGTGCGCGGCGGGGTGAGGGGTGGGGGAGAGAGAGAGCGGAGGCAGAAAGGGGAAGAGACGGGGGAGAAGTGGAAGAGCGCAGAAGGAGGGAGACGGGCAGGCGGGCGAGGGAGCGAGCGCGCCGGGTTGCCCAGGCAAGGAGCGGAAAGGGAGATGACAGGAACAGAAGGAGCCAAGGAAAGGCTCGGCTCGGGAGGGCGCGCGGGTGTGAGAGCGCGCGCGCGCGTGTAGTGTGTGTGTGGGGGGAGAGACAGAAAAAAGAGACAGAACCGGGGAGAAGGAGCGTGTGCGTGTGGTGTGTGTGTGTGAAAAGAGAGAGAGAGGAGGGGGGAGAGTTTGAGAGTGGAGAGAAGAGCAGAAAAAAGTGGAGGAGGGCGGGAGGGAGGGAGAGCAGCCGGAGGGCGAGGAGAAAAAAAGACGGGAGGATAAAAAAAAAGGAAGGGAGGGAGAGAGAGAGAGAGAGAGCGCTTTGTGGCTCTTTTCCTCACGGGCTCCCTCTTGCTCCGCCGTGCCTTTCCCGGAGCCGCCGCCGCCTCTCCCCCAGCCGCGCTTCCCGCGCAGCGCCAGCCTTGGAGAGGGGTCGCGGGGCGCGCGAGAGGAACCTCCGAAGCGCGCCCCGCCGGAGCGGAGCACAGGGCCTATCTAGGGCAGCATCCCGTCTCCCGCAGGGGCCGTCCGGTCGGCCCCGGGGGGAAGCCCTCGGGCCGGGCTCAGGAACTGCCAATCCGAGGCGCGCTGCTTGGCGCTCTCGGAGTTGGCGGGTGCCAGTCGTCGCGCCTCGCAGCCGTGCGGGGGCTGGGGATGGAGTGGGGGGGGCGGCTCTGCCAGGGAGATGGGCGGCTGGAGCGGGGAGGAATGGCGAAGGGGCAAGCGAAGGGAGGAGGGGCTTGGCGAGGGAAAGGCGGCGGGGATGAGTTTGGCCCGCGAGCCCCCGGTGGGCCATGGGCTGCTCCGCCAGCACGCCAGGCCGAGAGTTTGAGGAGAGGGGCTTCCCGCGGGGGTCGTGCCTCAGCCGCCGCTCGGCGGGGCAAGGCGTCGTCCGGACGCCCTTTTTCTCCGTGGGGGGCTTCCCCATAACTACGAAAGGATTGCGATACCGGAATGCACATAAAAGTCTGCGCCGCAAAAGAAATGCACGCCTGCAAATAGTTCTGCTGGAAAACTACCCAGAAATAGATTTTGGCGGGGTGGAGAGAGAAGAGAGATTAAAAAGTGCCTCCGAGCCTGTGCTTAGCGTTCACGTGCAACTGTTGTTAACACAGAAATAGAAAGAGGAAGAGCCATTAAAAAAAGAAAAAGAAGCCAACCATATATATATATACTACTAACGTGCGCTCCAAACCAACGCAGCGTTGGCATTCACAGGGCAGGGCCAAAACTGCTAAAAAAAATCATTTTGGGAGTCTCGTCTTCACGTTATTTACCCAGAAATACATCCCTCGATGTTTAGCATGCCAACTATGTTAATGTGCGAATAAGCCACACCTACATCAAGAGGACCACTCAAGAATTTGTACTTACCCTTGCAATCGCTTAACCTGTTTGGAACAACTTTATAAAAGAAGTGTTACGTTGCCTAGCTGTACCGAAAAGTTACTTTTCAGGAATGACATTGTAATTCTTGGGATCACCTCAACATGTAATTAATGCACCTAAACCGGTCCATATGCCATTATATGGATGTAAAGCAAAAATACAGTAACCAATTCATGTGATTATTCTCCATGTATTATTTAGTAGAATTAGAAATATATTCAATTGTATTCTTACAGTATTAAGTATTTATTATACCTGTGCTTTACTGTAGGCTTGAATCTTATCTGTCCACCAATGATGGCAATCACAAGGAAAGAGGCAAAAGGAAATGAAAGGGACACATTTTATAACTTTTGTGAAATTGCCCTTAGAAGATGCACTCATAGATGTTGAAAGATGCTTGTTCTTATTATTTCTGTATCTTTACGTCTGCCCGTAAACTTCACTATTTGTTTAGAGCTTCAAATAATCTAAGTGCATTTCCTAATTTAAAAAGTCAGGCTGTTCAAAAATATAGAATGCCAATACTGTGTAGATAAAACATAAGAAGAAATGGGAGCAGAAAGATTTATTACTTTGCTTTGCTTGTTTGCTTTTCGTGCAAAGGTGGATTTAGAAGAAGGTTTATGACATCTTCTTTGCATCTGAAAAGTTTTAGGTTTCTAAGTGGTTTATGACAAAATCCAGGTTCCAGATTTTCCATTCTGTAACAGGATAGCACAGAAGAACTATAGGTGAACTTCAGGACTAGCTGCTAAGCTGTGAGAAGCTTCTCTTAATGATTTCATTTCATTTAAAATATTTTTTGCCCAGCCTTCAGTATTGTGTAAATTGGAAGGTGGTCATTTTAGTAGAGTTTTAGATTGCTGAGCTAGTCAGTAGCTACAACTGGTAGCTCATACTATGCAAATTTCAAATATTAAATTATTTCTTGTGCATAGTCTGTCTAAAAGCTGTTGCTCAATTATTAATATACATGAACCAGTTCTGTTTTTCATCAGATTTATTTATTACTCCATTTTTGTGCCTTGAAAGATGTGTTTAACTTGAGGATCATTAGCAAGCTTATGGTTATCCATTTTTAATAGATGCATTCTGATATCACATGGGCAGTTTTCTGCTGTCTAATTGGATCTCTTTCTTCCTCACAAATTATAACTGAAAGCATACTATTTTTATAATTTTAGCTTAACAGACATTTATACATGATTTCCAAAACAGTTGAAGTTTAAAGTCTTCATTTAAAAATGTTAAGATAAGTAAATGAAAAATTAAGCTAGCTATTAAAATAGACTTCACTGAGTTCAGTCCCTATAACACGTTTTTGGCATTTTACTTAACAGACATGATGTATGTGACATACTGGTCCATTTGAAATTATATAACCATGCCATTGAGATGTCTTAAACATCATATCACCTCTGATGATGTTGCTGATGCAGGCAATCCATACTATAACAACTACATTTTCCAAATAGAATGTCTTATGCTTTATGTCTTAGGTATTTATTTACAGATTTGAACCTTTTCAATTGTGCCTTTGGGAGCAAAAGAAAACAATGTGTCAAGTATTTGTTTTTCTTTTTTTTTCTTTTTGTACTTTTTTAAACTCAGTTGGCTCCTAGAACAGCTTATAAGGCATATGGTAGCTTTCAATGATGGACAGGAGCAGAGAACAAATCTCAACAGAGGTTATTCTAGAATATTGAGAACTATAGCAGCTACTAAGATTATAGTGAGTCAATTCCAACGGCGGCTGTCTTTTCATTAGAAAAAATATATTAAATATATTAATAAATATATTTCAGTTTTTTTAATTTCTGAAATTCAGTGCAATAAATGCATACATTTATTATTAATGGTATTATTTATAAATGTTTAAGTTACTTTAATTAATAAGTTCAAAAATATTTGTTTAAATTATATATAGGGAATGTTAATTTTCTGGCACAAGTTAATATTTCTCCTTTTATTCCAGAAGGTACATAATATAAATATAACATTTCTATAATATTAAAAAAAATAAAACTCCTGGTATTGTTGAATTTATCTTTTGACAATTCAGTGACAGAATGGCATAGTCTTTTCTTAGCTTTCTTACGTCAAGTGCAATATAATGGATAATACACCATTCAAATGTGATTATTTTAACTTGCCTGGCTAGAAATTAAGATGGGTTATTATTTGGGAATACAATAAATATTATATGTAATAGAAATATGAAACATTTTGTATACAGTAGCAGAAAAAAATATAAAATATAACATAGTTTTCTTTGGCTGCATGTTTCCCTAGCAATTGCACAAACACTAACAGACTTCATTGTTCAATAAGTAGAAAAATTCATGTAAAATCAAAGTATTTTATTTGATATTAGCTCAAGGATTAAAATGGGGTTTTACTTTGTTTTAATGGATTGGATACAATCTTCTTGTCTCACAGTATATTTAAAGACATGAATTGAACATGTAACAGATAAATAAAATTATCAGGCAGTTAGGAAAAATATATTACAGTATATTCTACTCACTTTGGGATTTCCGTCTTTCATAGACTCTTTATCCACATAATGTATTATAGCAATGTTAAAAATTAAAGACATTGGTAAATACTCTATAATCAATATAAAAGAAATTCTAACATGAACAACAAACATTTTAGTGTACAGTTATATGATTTCTGTATATTCCAACCCAACTAATACAGTAACTGGATATTTGAAAACCTGTACTTATAAATAATAGATGTCTATCCAAAATGTTCATACCCAGTTCATTTCAAATTTACAGCTGTCTAGGCTCTCTAGGCAAACAACATATTTTGTATCTAATCATGTTCAAAATTGATTTCTGACTTTTAAAAACATTAAGTGAAAAGAGATCTCTTTTCACTTAATGTAATGATCCTACAATCATGCCCATATGATTATTTTTTAGTTTTAAAATCTCATTAATAATCATAATCTTCATCTCCCCACCCCCAAAACCTTTATATTTCTACCACCATTTTGATTTGGGTTCATTCAGACGCAGTTTATTTCAAAATAACCTTAACCTGACAGGTTACCTTTTGGAAAAAGTTAAACACGGTTCTTCCTTTGCTGTTCAGTGGCCTTCTATACCATTGTAGCAACTTGATATATGGGCTTCAACTTCCCAAATTCCTCAGGCAACATGCTGGCTGAGGAAGTCTGGGAGCTGAAGTCCATGCACCTTAAAAGCTGATGAAATTGGAAAACACTGCCTTGATTATGATCTTTTCCTGTTTCATAAACTGGGGAAATATTTTTGATTGACTCCATACCTAGCTGCAAGAACAGTTCCAATCAGTAGCAGTGGTATTTAGACATTAGAGTCTTGAATGTCTTGTGTTTATTTGCGTACCCAGATATCCAACTCTGGGTGGCCTACCGAAACATAATAGCACAATGTCATAATCCAAATCCTATATTATCCTATATGCGACCGCGTGGGTTGTGATGGGGGTATCCCGATACTCCCATGTTACACCCCTCCTGTGTGATCCGCATTGGTTGCCAGTTGCCCTCCGCGTGAGATTCAAGGTGCTGGTACTTACATATAAAGCCCTATATGGCTTAGGGCCAGGGTACTTGCAGGAACATCTCCTGCCAGCATCGAATAACCATCGCCCGGTGCGCGCTCACAGACAGGGCTTCCTTGGAGTACCATCGGCCAAACAATGTCAGCTGGTGGTCCCTAGGGGGAGGGCCTTCTCTGTGGGGGCGCCCACTTTGTGGTACCAGCTTTCCCTGGAGCTACGATTGGCCTCTGACCTCCGCTCCTTCCCCGTGGCCTAAAGACTTGGTTATTCGAACAAACCGGCCTGGACTGAGGGGGGGGGTAGTTTTAAATGTCATGTTGATTGGGTTTTAATACTTTATTTGGTCTAATTAGTTTAATTATCTTTTAATTATTTTAACTTTTGTATTTGGTGTTTTTTATGTGAGCCGCCCTGAGTCCCTTGGGAGATAGGGCGGCGTATAAGACCAATAAATAAATAAATAAATAAATAACTATGCTTTTTGTACATTCTTTATGCTGAATCACACCACTGTAGCTACCATTTCTCAGATTTGACAACCTGCCATGGATGCCCATGACTGTTACTTCCAAGTAAAAAGCTGTTGTCAGAGTTATATGTAGTAGATTTCTCCTAAATGGAGTACCTGGGGAAAAAATTATGTAAAGGGTGTTCCAACAACCATTAGTTAGGAGCATCAGCATCACATTCAAAAAATGATTTCATACTACATGAACCTATTTTGTTCTATAACAAATTTATCATCTATCGGTTATCTATCCGGTAATATTGTACTACTAACTAGAGCAGTGGTCACCAGCCGGTGGGCCGCGACCCACTGGTGGTCTGTGAAAAAATTTTGGTGGTCCGTAGAGAAATATCACCCTCAAGCACCCCCCAAAGCAATTAACCCAGGCTGCGTGGGAACACAAGGCTAGGCCACCCACATGGGAACACAAGGCTTGCGTCGGAACAATACAAGATAGTGAGGGAAGGTGGGAAAGGGCAGAGGGGAGAACTTGCCTGGCCACCGGGTTGCTTCTTTCCACTTCTTTCTTCTTCTAAGCAGGTTAGGAATGTGGCTGCCTTGGAGGGTGTGTGTGTGTGTGTGTGTGTGAGGGATCTCTGTGTTAGATCAGATCTCTTTCTCCCCCTCCCCCTTTGAACAGAGCTCGAAAGCAGGTGTGTGGCTGCCTTGGAGGGGGTGGGGTATGTGAGGGATCTGTATGTGCGTGTGTGTGTGAGAGAGAGATCAGATTTCTCTCTCTCTCTCTCTCCCTCCCTCCCTCCCTCTCTCTCTCTCTTTCTCCCACCAACGTCAGCAAGCCACCGTCAGTCAAAATTCATATTAGTGGTCCCCGGGATTTAAAATTTGGAGTTGGTATTAGTGGTCCCCGGGATTTAAAATTATGAGTTTGGTGGTCCCTGAGGCCCAAAAGGTTGTCGACCCCTGAACTAGAGCATACATAACATTTGCTAGACCAATTCTCGAATACAGCTCATCTGTCTGGAACCCGCATTGCATATCGGACTTTAATACAATCGAAAAAGTCCAGAGATATTTCATGAGAAGAGTCCTCCACTCCTCTACTCGCAACAGAATACCTTAAGCCACCAGACTTGAAATTTTAGGCTTAGACAACTTAGAACTATGCCACCTTCAATCCGACCTAAGTGTAGTTCATAAAATTATCTATTGCAGTGTCCTACCCATCAATGACTACTTCAGCTTCCACCACAACAATACACATAATAGATACAAACTCAAGGTAAACCGCACCAAAAACAATTGTAGGAAATACAATTTCAGCAACAGAGTGGTCAATGTTTGGAATACAGTACCTGAATCTGTTGTTTCTTCCCCAAACCCCAAAAACTTTAACCTTAGACTGTCTACTGTTGACCTTACCTCATTCCTAAGAAGTCTGTAAGGGGCATGCATAAGCTCACCAATATGCCTACAATCCCTGTCCTAATGTTCCCTTTATTCATATCCATTTCATGTATTCATAATCATGTTCATTCTTATATCTGTTATCTAATACATGCTTGACAAAATAAATAAATAAAATAAACAAATAAAATAAAGTTCTCAAACGATTATTGTAATCTCTATGTGATACAATGAGAAACCTGGATTTTAGGATAACATTAATATTAATCCCAAAAAATCAAATAAACTTAAAAAACAGTTAGTACATCAAAATTTGATTATTTAAGACAACACTATCTTAACAGTTCTGTCTCTCACTATCTTGGTGGTAATTTCTTCTTACAGTTTCCTAAGGCTTAAGATTCAGTCTATCGGTTACAATTGTTATCTTTGCACAATAACATCTGTGCACATGTTCATCTCCAACCCACTAAGATGAGCAGATATATGTATTACTAGTTATATTAGCCTTGGTGTGTGTGACTGTATCTGGATTTGGATCACTGTGGCTAAAAAAAAATAATGTCACTAGTGTACATAATTAGCTTAGGGTAAAATTAAAATGAAATGAACCATAACAGGAGTGCTGGTCTGGTGCATTACAAATCTATTTTCATTTGGAACCAACAAGTCTATATTGCAGTATATAAATGGATTTGCTGTTAAGTGTGATAACAAGAAAATCAACAAAACTTTTGGCTGGAACTAATTCAACTATATCTCAAGACCAGTGGTGGGTTTCAAAAAAATTTACTACTGGTTCTGTGGGCGTGGCAGGAGATGGATACTGTAAAATATTCATTCCAGTGGTGGGATTCAAAAAATTTTACTACCAGTTCTATGGGCGTGGCTTGGTGGGCGTGGCAGGGGAAGAATACTGTAAAATCTCCAGTCAGATGTGGTATTTGCCGGTTCTCTGAACTACTCAAAATTTCCACTATCGGTTCTCCAGAACTGGTCAGAACCTGCTGAATACCACCTCTGATCCATTCCCACCCTACTCCAGGGGAAGGATATTGTAAAATCTCCATTCCCTCCCCACCCCACTAACCTGCTTTCCAGCTCCATTCTCCTGTGTGGGACAACAAAAGAAGACCCAGCCAATCAGCTGGGACTCGGGAGGCAGAGATTAGATGGGGTTGGTGGGGCCAGCCAGCGGTGGCATTTGGCAGTTGTCTGAACTACTCAAAATTTCTGCTACTGGTTCACCTTTGCTCAAGACCCATAGAAAGAGCAGTGACTTGCCATACTTCAGTGACAAACTATTTTTATGTATACTTAAGGTCTCTAGATATAGTTACAAAAGGCTCTGAGGACTCTAGTAATACTAGCCAAGTTCAACTGATTCAGTCAGGCAGCTTACAGGTAGTCATTGACTTACAGCAGTTCATTTAGTGACCGTTCAAAGTTACAACAGCACTGGAAAAAAGTGACTTATGACTGTTTTTCACTCTGATGACCATTGCAGCATCCCCATGGTCATATGATCAAAATTCAGACACTTGGCAACTGACTCATGACAGTTGCAATATTTTGGGGTCATGCAATCACCTTTTGCGACCTCCTGACAAGCAAACCAATGAGGAAGCCAGGTTCACTTAACAACTGTGATACAAATTTAAACAAATGCAGTGATTCACTTAACAACTGTGGCAAGATAGGTTGTATAATGGGTAAAACTCAATAAATGTCTTACTTAGTAACAGAAAGTTTGGGATCAATTGTAGTGGTAATTCAAGGACTACCTGTATTTTTATTATACAGATGGAAATCAAGCTGAAAAGCAGTAACAGTGGGTCCTAAAAATGGTGGACAGATAGTAAGGTCCAAACTAGTCCAGTGGTCTGGTTCCAGAATAATCACTCAGGGAGTAGAGGGTTTAGAGAAAGCAGTTCTGGGAAAGAGAAACAATAAATTATATAACAGAGTAAGAGAGTTGGAAGGGTCCTTGAAGGTCATCTAGTCCAACCCGATCTAGTCTTACTCAAGCAGGAGACTCTATACCATTTTAAGCAAACGTCTGCACAATCTCTTCTTAAAAACCTCCAGTGATGGAGCACCTACAACTTCTAATGGCAAGCTGTTCCACTGATTAATTGTTCTAACTATCAGAAACGTTTCCTTATTATCTTTCTGCGCCACCTCAGAAAGCTCAAACTACCCAAGGAGCTGCTGGTTTAGCACAGAGACAGCATTGGTAGCACTGTTGGATGATCTCTGGAGGGCGCTATTAGATCTCTCAGCGGCTTTCGATACCATTGACCATGGTATCCTATTGCGGCGCCTTGAGGGGTTGGGAGTGGGAGGCATTGTTTTGCAGTGGTTCTCCTCCTACCTCTCAGGGTGTTCACAATTGGTGTTGGCAGGAGGGCAGAGGTCAGTCCCAAGGGCTCTCACATGTGGGGTCCCTCAGGGGTCGGTCCTCTCACCCCCTCCTGTTCAACATCTATATGAAGCCGCTGGGTGAGATCATCCGGGGTTTGGGGGTGAGGTATCATCAGTACGCTGATGATACTCAGTTATATCTCTCCACCCCAAACCAAATCAGTGATGCCCTCTCTGTGATATCCTGTTGTCTGGATGCGGTACGGATCTGGATGGGCAGGAACAAGCTACAGCTCAACCCGGCCAAGACTGAGTGGCTATGCGTACAGGCATCTCGATCCAGTGAACAGATTCCATCTTTGGTCATGGGGGGAGAGGTGTTGGCCCCTGTGGATAGGGCTTGAAACCTGGGGGTTCTCCTGGATTCACAACTCAGTTTGGAGGAGCAGGTGGGAGCCATGGCCAGGGGGGCCTTTGCCCAGGTTCGGCTGGTTCACCAGTTGTGCCCGTACCTGGATCGAGATGCCCTTCGCACGGTCACTCATGCACTTGTCACGTCCCGACTCAAATACTGCAACGCTCTCTATTTAGGACTTCCCTTGCATACCATCTGGAGGCTCCAACTGGTTCAGAATGCAGCCGCGCAGGTTGTGATGGGAGTTTCCAGATACTCCCATGTTACGCCCCTCCTGCACGAGCTGCATTGGTTGCCGGTTGCCCTCCGGGTGCGATTCAAGGTCTTGGTGTTGACATTCAAAGTCCTTTATGGCATGGGTCTGGGGTACTTGCGGGAGCGCCTCCTGCCGACATCAAATACCGATCGCCCTGTGCGAGCACATAGGCTGGGACTCCTCGGGGTGCCGTCCGCACGACAATGTCAGCTGGCGGTGCCCTGGGAAAGGGCCTATTCTGTAGCGGCTCCCGCCTTATGGAATCAACTACCCGTTGAGCTCCGGCTGGCTCCCAATCTCTCCTCTTTCCAGCGCAATCTAAAAACCTGGTTGTTCTTACAGGCTGAGCTGGACTAACCTCGTGGGGGGGGAGGGGGGTTTAATTGGGTTTTTTTACTGTTGGATTTGGCTTGTTTAGGTTTAATCTTTTCTTAATTATTTATTGTTCTATGTTTTTTATTTGTGAGTCGCCCCGAGTCCTTCAGAGAGTGGTGGCATACAAGTCAAATAAAATAAATAAATAAATAACTTAGCAGTTCACCCAATCTAGCTCAGTTATCAAACTACTTTTTGTTTTTATTCATGTGGTGCTAGGTATACCTAGTTTTGAAGAGAAAAAAATATCTGGGCCATGAGGCCAAACTTTTCAGTTATATCATAATTACCTAGATTGATTAGTATGAGAAGCCATAAACTATAAAATCAAAATGGTACATTTTAGACAACAGTCTAAATCAATCTCATGTGTGAATCTGGCATTTCTGTCAGAGTGGTTAAGCCAGGTGTCAAACTCACAGCCTGTGGGCCGCATGCGTCACGTGCTGGCAACACCCACTCCCGGTTTAGTGAAGTGGAAAAGAGTACCAAGATGTCACATGACACCACCGTGATGACATGAGTTTGACACCCCTGGGTTAAGCAATTAACTCTAACCAATTGGCAGCTATTGGGTTTGAATTAGATACAACAGTATGTGAGAATTATTATGACGGATGAGGGGAAGACATGCTGCCTAAGAAATTATCAGAAAAGAAGGGAAAAGCCCGCAGTGGCTTAACAGATAGAAGAAAATAGGAAGGACCTACCCTAATTGATCAGGTGGCTCAAAGTGTCAACAAGAAATGTGTATCTTCAGACTTGCAAGATTCTGTTAATTTAGTTTTACAATGTAGTAGAATTAGCTTATCTAATTGTGTTTCATGTCTAGTTTACCTGGGAGGGACAACATTAGCATTAAGGTTACACCTTGCTATTTACTTTGCTATTTATGGCATTGTGGGCCAGCCAGATGCTTTTTATAATGAGATGCTGACATATAAATTTATAAATAAACACATTTTCTGTGTTTCTGAGAAGGTCATTGGTTGATTTTACACGAAGTACTAAAACATGTTGTTTTTTTTAAAAAAAATCATGATTCATTAAATAAGCCATAATGGCTATATTCAAGCCACACTTTAAGCCACAAACCATAATTTCAAATCAGAATAGCTGAGATATCACTACATACAAAGTTAAACCTAAACATTTTATTTATTTATTATTTATTTATTTTATTGGTCAAAAGCTTACAATATAACAGAAACAAGAATAAACATAAGTTTAAATACAAGAAATAGGAACTAATAATTGTGGACAATAGGACAGGGACGATAGGCGTGATTGTGCACTTATGCATGTCCCTTACAGACCTCTTAGGAATGGGGTGAGGTCAATAGAGGTTAGTTTGAGGGTAAAGGAGTGGGGGTTTGAGCAGGTGACAACACAATCAGATAGTGAGTTACAGACATTGACCACTGTTGCTGAAATCATAGTTCCTGCAATCGAGTTTGGAGTGGTTTACATTTAGTTTATATCTGTTGTGTGCTCTAGTGTTGTTGTTGTTAAAGTCGAAATATTCATTAACCGGTAAGATGTTGAAGCATATGATTTTATGTACTATGCTTAAGTCTAATCTTAGTCGATTTAGTTCAAGGTTGTCTAAGCCAAGAATCTCAAGTCTGGTGCTGTAGGGTATTCTGTTGTAAACAGAGGAATGTAGTACTCTTCTGGTAAAATACTTCTGGACTCGCTCAATTGTATTTATGTCAGATATACAGTGCAGATTCCAGACAGCAGAGCTGAATTCAAGTTTCATGGTGTAGCATAATGTGTAAAGCTGAGCTTATCCCAGGACAGGAAAAATAAGTTAGATGAAATAAGCTCTTAGAAAATAAAGAAATGGGAAAGTGAGAATTCAGGTAGTCGTTGACTTACAACTATTTGTTTAGTGACCGTTCAAAGCTACAGCTGCAAAAAATGACTTACAACCAACAGAACATTCCCACAGTCATGTGATCAAAATTTGCGCACTTGACAATCAACAGATATTTATTTATTTTTAGAGTTCCAGCATTCCAGGGTCACATAATCATCATTTGTAATCTTCCCAGCCCACTTTCAATAGGAAAAATACATGAGGAAAGTCTGATTCTCTTAATGACCTCATAGTTCACTTAATAACTGCAGTGATTCAAATAACAAAAAGATCAGAAAATTGGGCGCAATTCACTTAACAACCACCTTGCTTAGCAACAGAAATTCTGGCCCCAATTGTGGTCATAAATCAGGGACTACCTGTACCGGAAAACAAGATAGCAGGCTAGGAAAACAAGTTTGAAAAAGATAATGGAGACAAACCAAAACTAATGGGGAAGGCATGAGGGTAAAGAGAAAAGAGAATAAGCAAAGGGTAGCTAGGAGCTAGAGATTATATAGTTTGCATCATTGATCGTTCATATCTGGGTAGATCTGCTTTTGTTACCTCTTCCCCTTGATGTTTTATTATTATTTATTGGAGATGATTAGGTTTTGTTGCTAGAAGTGGCAACTTGTATCTCCAAGTTCTCCCCTTAGCGTTAAATTCTCCATGGTGAGGGCTCCTATATTTGGGCTTCTGCATGAGCCCTAGATGGCAACAAAGAGACACAGAAAACTCATAACACTTTGTGACACCTAATAATTTATGCAGTTTGCGTATGTTAAATCATAGATTCCCAAAGAAAGTATTGTTACCTTAAGAAAACGTTGCAATATCCGTCTACAATAGAATAATACCTATATATGACAAACTTTTAAATAAAAATGCAGAGGATGGAAATATTGAAGTCAGATGCATCAACATATTGATATAAGCAACTTATTTTTTTATCAGAGATTGCTCTCTGATTAAATGCATCACAAACTGCTTTGCATTACCACCCACTGACACTGGAAAATGCACTGAAAAATGCTTCTTTTAAAGCTTTTCATAATTCCCTTGAAAAAGAGTAGAGTATTTCAATTTATGTTGATGAAATATTGCTTTTGCAGGTTACCTAGTGTACTATCTCTGTTACATAACCTTGACTAAACCTTCATCTATAAAATTAATTTCATTATATCCAATGCTTAACTATAAGACCCCTAGACTGCTATTATCAAATAAATACTTCCTAGAGTCTTTTAAACATTTCACCAATGTCAAAATACTACTACTACTTCCTGCTAAATTCTCTGCCCCATTAAGTTTACAATAATTTATGGTGTCTGCCTTTCATTAAATTTTTATTTAAGGGACTGTATAACATTTAGCCTCAAACTGGTGTGGCTGTGATGCTAAATATAGGCTGAGTTCATGTTGCACAGTGAACCATTCATGTGGCCCCTGGGGATGGTTTGTTTTAGAACATTGCACAACCCCTAAAACTGAACAAACCATTGTTAGTTCACCATGGATAAGCACATACCTATAAGCACATACCTATATTGAAATAATAGCTAATAAATTTACTTTACTTTGAAATGCAAGTTGCTAAGTATCTACATAGAGATAAGAGTTTTCATATAGCTAAAGGAAGCTAACTGAAATTATTTACAGTATTTTATCTTCCAGCTTAGAAAAACATACATGGTTCGATCACAAAGTTTTTCCTAGAATGTCTTTGCAGTTAACTCTCAACATTCATTCATTCATTTATTCATTTTGTTCCTTCTTCTAGCAGACTTGACAAAAATCCCTGACTGCATAGAAGAAACTTCTTTGCCTTCTGACCTGCATCAAAGTTTTTGAAGTGCTACATGGTATGGTCCTTTAAGCATCTCCCAGAGATCAATGGGATGCAGCCTCATTGTCCATTAATTAACCTCTTGTTCAGCATAATAGATCCTATAGGCTCCTAAGGCAGCAGTTGCTGCTCTTCGATTCAACTTTTTGATCCCAACAAGGAAATCAGAATGGATTAATGGATTTGTTGATATTCTCACTGAGTTCTTACAAACAGTGTAAGCTCCTTTGGAAGCTGGAACAGCATAAAAGGTGAAGAAAAGACTAACGGTACTAAATTTGGGCTTTTAAAATCGTGGTTTGTTGAACAATTAATAGTTCACATACAACACAGCAGCAGATGTTAATGATTAGCATTCAATGTGAATGAGGTCAATGGGTCATGATATTAAAATTATCAAGTTGATCTCCCATCTCCTTAAAGTAATTAATGTATCGTAGAAATGTGTTTTACATAAGCAGTAATTTCATATACCATTTTTAGTGTTGATATTAGATGTGGATATCCTAATGTTCATCAGATCTACATGGAACAGGAAGATAAACCCTTTCAACTTCAGTTATGATCCTGATAAAAATCACCTCCAAACGCTATTATTAGCATTATATATTAAGGGGGGAAATTGTTCATGAAGAATTTTGAACATAATAACCAACTTCAGAAAATTGTAGAAAAGTCAACTTTGTTTTCTAATAATTTTATGGACGTGTCCATGTGGTTTTACTAGCAGCAATGCTGATAAAGATCGGTTGTTGCCCTCTAAGATGGTTTTTCAACTTCCCAGACTAAAGCATTTTCTGGTGGTCTCCTCTCCTAAGTTCAGCCAAAATCAGCTAGGTGCTGCCACCTGATTTGGGCATTGTACATTTTATATGTTTTTTGACGTACAGAAGCTGTTTACCAACAGGTTTTTTTTTTTTGAGTAGACACCCACAAAATGGTATGTAGTGAATAAGCTTTCTTTTTGGATTTCCTATATAATTTCTTGGGCAAATCATTTTTCCCCAGCTTGGTAGTTATATAACAGTACATGATTTTTTGAAGAAGCAAAGTAACTGTTCAGGTGTACTGTTGTAAACTCTGAACAGTTATACTGGAAAAAAGGCTGAAAGAACTAAAAGAAGAAGCAGAGAAAATATAAGTGACTATTAATGTGAGAGACCCTTAGTGCTGAGGGTTTGATGGAAAAATGTATAATAAAGTACAATAAAGTCATGATTCAGATCTCATTGATCTATTTGAAACTCTCTGGAGATAAATGGTAGGTTTAGAATGGGATGTTTTGTTTTCCTGAATGTTACATTGGAAAATGAAGTTCTCTCTTTTTAGTTTTCTATACCACTGCTGAATAAATTTTGTTGACTAGTTTATACTGAAGTACAATAACATACAAATGTGAATCGTAAAAAGGAGTAAATTCAGGAGAACATCAAGTGCATGACCTTATATATAAGAAAGATTTAATGCAAAAAGACCTGGCACACAAAACACCCTGTTATAGTGGGCAACCTTTTAAAACTAGGGTCTTGGCTTGTGGTCAGATCAGATACTAGAAACCTTTTGATGAAGTCCACCCAGGAAAGTGGGACTGATAGATTCAGCATGTTTACTCGGTGCGGGAGCTTGAAAAGGGTTTAAGGGAATAATGTCTTTTGCCACACAGACACTTGCTCCATCCATTTTAATGTCTGTGATAAAACTCAAAATACTGAAAAAAAACATTGACAACCAGAGAAATTCAAATTAACTCTAGCAAGTTAGGGTCCAAACTGAGGTTGCCCATTCACTTTCCAAGAAAGAGCACAACGTCCTAAATTAAGTTAGGGATATTATTCCGGATCTGCAAAAACATTGTCTTCTGTATGTACGTGTAAAGGTAAAGGTTTCCCTGTCCAGTCATGTCCAACTCTAGGGCACAGTTCTCATCCCTGTTTCTGACCGAGGGAGCCAGCATTGTCTAAAGACAATTTCCATGGTCATGTAGCCAGCATGGTTATATGCCAAAGGCACACAGAACGCCTTCCCACCAAAGTGGTACCTATTAATCTATTCACATTTGCATGACTGTGAACTAGGTGAGCAGGAGATGGGACAAGTAATGGGAATTAAACCCATTACTCAGGTCTCAAACTTAGGCTGTCAGTCTCCAGCTGACAAGCTCAGCATCTTTAACCACTGAGCCAACACATCCCCTATGTACAGGTGGTCCTCACTTAATGACTGATAAGTTTAGCGACCATTCAAAATTATGATGGACCCTCCCTCACAAAGCTATTATGATCTGGTCCCTAAGTTACAATGGCTACATGCTCACACATGCAAACACACATATAGTCACACAACTGCATTTTGGGTGCTTGGCAACCTACTCACTTTTCCAGGTGGTACAACATTCTGCAGTCCCATGACCATAATTTACAATATTTTTTTTGCCAGTTTCTAGCCTGTTCGGTTGCTTTCCGGCAAAAAATGCCGATAGGAATTCATGGATTCACTTAACAACTACCTCATTAGCTTAATGACCACCACAAAAAAAGTCATAAAATCAGTTCCAGTCATGTGGATGCCTGGATTTACGACTGCCATGAGTTATGAAAACATTCCAGGCACTCTTAAAGTCATAAGTCAAAGACTATGTGCATAGGTGTTTGCATAACATAAAAAAAGCTTGAACTAAAAATATAGACATTGACGCTGTCCTGTTTTTTTTTAAATCTCTGAGAAATGAATGTGTGGTATCCAGAATTAGTATTCCATTAAACAGTGAATAGCTTAAAATGCATGTTCAATCAATCCTAACTTAGAAATATACATTTCCATTTTTCAGTGCCCAGTATATGTGATTCATATGTCCTTGAATCAAAAAGAAAAAATATCAGTTCATTGTGTGTAGCCTTCATTGTTCCTACACATCCCACAGATTTTCATGATCTAGCAAAGGCAAACTGTTCACATAAACTCTTTTTGCCTACTTTTCTGTTAAGTTCTATCCTGCTTACTGGCATTTTATATTGTAAATTTTAATTTGCTGAGATTTGAAAACTACAAGTAGGATGAAAGAGAATAGAGCACTTTATAACAAATAAAAATCAGTCACCCTGTTCTGGGGTTCAGGATGCATCAGAATGGCACATAGCAGCTCATATCTTTATGATTAGGATTCTTTCAGCACCTACAGTTTTGTTTTCATCCTGTCTGCCCCATACTGATCTGTAGTGTTAATATAAATACAGATGCTTATAGACCTGGAATTGTGTACATTTGATGCCGTCAGTATGCACATATTTCCTTTTCTTCAAATCAGAGTGTACAATTCCTAATGATTATTCATATTTGTCAGTCAGCACATATTAATTTACACATATATTGACTATTTTTTATGGAATACTTAAAATAGATTTCTATTTCTTAAAATGCAGTAGAAATGGATTACCAACCACACTAATAAATTAAAGTATATGATGTTTGCAAATATTTTAATAATAAAGTCATAAAATATTTTTCATGGCAGGTGGCAATCCTAGCCAATCTCATTTGATCTCAAGAAACTAATGGTCAGACCTTGGGGTTGTTTGGGTAGGATTTGAACTCAAAGAAGACTTTACCTTTGATATTATTTTGTTGAAGGGATGAAGCTCAGTTATGCAGGGCTTTATTTTGTAGGTCTCAGATCCGATCCCTGGGAACTCAAAGTTGGGAAAATGCCTTTTTGAAATCTTGGACATCTGTATTATAGAACTGTAGCTCAATTTGGTATAAAGATATTTATCCATGAGCTTTGCAATTATAGACTTCAAAGCAGTGGTGGGATTCAAATTTTTGTACTACTGGTTCTGTGGCTGTGGCTTGGTGGGTGTGGCAGGGGAAGAATACTGTAAAATTTGCAGTCAGAGGTGGTATTTGCCGGTTCTCCGGTACTCAAAATTTCCACTACTGGTTCTCCAGAACTGGTCAGAACCTGCTGAATACCACCTCTGCTTCAAAGGTAACAAAAGGAAATGATAAGATATCATCTTAAGCAATATAGCTAGTCCTCGATGTGTGACCACAATTGGGATAGAACTTCCATCATTAAGCAATGTGGTTATGACCATGTCCAATTTTACAACCTTTTTGCTGCAGTTATTAAGTGAATCATGTGGTTGTTGAGTGAATCCAGCTTGTCCCATTGATTTTTCTTTTCAGAAACCCCTTGGGAAGATCACAAATGCAAATTACATGGCTGCAACCTTCATAAATACATCCTGGTAGCTAGGCACTTAATTTTTTTTTTATCACATAACCCCAGGGATTCTGCAACTGTTGTAAGACCAGTTTAAAATCACTTTTTTTCAACACTGCCATAAGTTTGAACACTTGCTAAATATAGAATACCAAACCACAGAGTTGGAAGGAACCTTGGAGACACTCTAGTTCAACCCCCTTCTCAAGCAGGAGACCATTTCAGACAAGGGGTTATCCAGTGTCTTCTGAAGGCAAGCCATTCCACTGGTTAATTGTTCTCAGGAAATTTTTCCTTAGCTCTAGGTTGCTTCTCTCTGTGGTTATTTTCCAGTCATTACTTCTTGTCTTGCCTTCTGGTGCTTTGGAAAATAGGTTGACCCCCCTCTTCTTTGTGGCAGCTCCTCAATATGGGAACGCTACTATCATGTCACCCCTTGTCTTTCTTTTCACTAGACTAGATATACCTAATTACTGCAATGGTTGTTCGTATGGTTTGGTTCCAGGCCCTTAATCATCGTAGTTGCTCTTCTCTGCATTCTTTCCAATTCGTTCTTATGAATGGTCATAAGTCTTCTATGGTCATAAGTCAAGAACTATCTGTAAGATTTCTTTATCTGACAAGCAATAGATTCTCAGACATAATTCTGAAAATATTAGGGCCAAATAGGCGTCATTCATGGACATTGGCCTCTATCTAGAGACATTTTTTTAATTTTTATTTTTTTATTTATTTTAATTACATTTATATGCCGCCCTTCTCCAAGACTCAGGGTGCTTACAATTTTTGGAGCACAACCCAATGTGCTCAGCAATAGCCTTCATTCCATTGTATATGCCTGCTTATTACTAAGCGGCATTTTTACAAGGTCAGCTAATTGCCCCCAACAATCTTGGGTCCTCAATTTACCTACCCCGAGAGGATGGAAGGCTGAGTCAACCTTGAGCCTGGTGGGATTCGAGCCTACAGTAATTGTAGACAGCTGGATCTTAAGAGCAGGAATTTAACAGCCTGAGCCACCAAAGCTCTTAGAGACATGTGGGTTATACAGAGCTCCACTGAATAAAGTAATGATCAATTTCTTGTCAGACTTGTGCTTTATTTAAAGGGCCAGTTTTGCACTTAAGAGGTACAAACAAATAAAGCATTAACATTGGAAACCCAACTATATTTGTAATACATAGTTTCTTCTACCAATTAAGAGATAAATAGGCAAGGATAATGGTGGTTTATCAAGCTTGCAAGATATGCTCACTATTGATAAGAAAGGATCTGCAGACAGAAAGCTATCTGTAATGCAAAGTAAAACAGAATGTGGACCAAAGGTTTCTAAAATGATGGTATATCAGCAAAGGTTCTTCTTCAGGATAATCATGAACCAAGGCTTGTAGAGAACCTATTATTGCCACATCAAGCACAGAATTCAGAAGCGGTTTCCATGTGGAAATAAAGGTGCTTTTGTTCTTTTCTTTAATCAGAGTAGTCAGTTTTGCCATTTCAGCCAACTCCATCAACTTCTGCGTCCATTCTTCTGGTAGGTATTCCTGTACATTTCATAAAATCTATTAGAAAGGGTATCCCAGAGGGACTGTTGTTATGACATTAGTATGTTGCCAGCCTCCTTTGCAAAAATGTCTTACAGGAAACCTTCTAAATCCTGGCTTTTCAGAAAGCCTTCAGAATTTGATACAGGGTTGGTACCCTACTTGCAATAGTTGATTGTTGTTATCATGACTATTTACCTTAGTATTTTAAGGTACAAAAAGATTTCTTGTCATTCTTCATTTGGGAGTATGTTTCACAATTAAGATTTGTAAGCTGTTTATAGCCTTTTTGTGTCAGGAGTCTGGAACCAGGATAGAGTTCAAAAGTACTATGAGTTTATTTCATGCTACCTGTACACAACAATCTGAACTTCTAATGATCATGATGAATTGGTGCCAGATAAGAGTCAGCGCACTTCAAGAGGGCAGTTGGATTTAGGCCTCTTATAGAGACTTCAAACTGATTATGTGTTTAACCCCACCCTCTGGCTCCATCTGGTCATCACCTACATTTTGGAACTGAGTGGCATATACATTGCAGAAATAAATGCATAAATTTCAGTAGCATGAGTACATGTGCAGTTTTTTCAATAGCATTTATTCTATAGGTTTTGCTGTATGGTATGTCCCCAGCTAACTGTATAAGAATTCTCTGATGATCCTTAATTTTATTGGCACCTTTAATATTGGCATAGACGTCTATAAAAGCAGATGGATAGATAAGTCATGGAATAAATGGAGGACAGTAAATGTACATAAATTTCAACAAAAGAGCATAGTCTCGGATATAAGAAATGCTGAAAAGGCATCAGAATGATTTCTCTGATCTTACTGGTAGAAATAATACTGACAGGAGCAAGAACACTATAAATACCGGGGAAGTAAAATGAAATATTTCTTTCTGCAGCAGGAAAAATATCAACAGGGAAGGGAGATATAACACAGAGTCAACAAAGAAGATTATAAGATCACTCCAGAAAACAACAGGAGGGAGGATATAAAAATAGTTGAGTAAGAAATCCCTTACTTGGGGGGATAAATGCAAGCATTAATAACAAAAAATCCTTTAGCCAGGTTATCCTAAAAATTAAAGAAATAAGAATTTTATTGTGTTTTGGTAGCTGTAAAGTTTGCATGAAGAGTCAGACGCGAAGAGCTTCAGTGAAGAGTTTATTAGTGACTACAGCTCGAATGGACCCAACTTGGCTGGGCCACGGCTGCTACTTATAGCCAGCAGCCACAGTTGCCAGCCAATCAGAGTGCAGGTTTTTCCCGCACTTTTCAAACCATATTTGACATTTTACAAGAACAATTCAAACTAAACCAATGACATTCAAACCTACATACATAACAGTAGCCATCCTTAAATTGATTTATTGGACTGAGGAAGGAACCCAATTTAGATATTACAATAGCTATAATTATTGACAGATGTTATTATTTGTGTGAAGGTAGATATTATCATTTTAAGCTGCTGTTTCTTATGTACTCTTAATATTATTCTGAAATGTTTATTCTTTTGCCATTTAACTGATTATCGGAATTCACCTTTGAAAGTACCCTTAAAAGTAGCCTTTCATTTAAAACCTACTTAAATAAATAAATAAAAGTCCTTTATAAACATTGAAAAATGTTTGGGGCTGCTGTAGAGAGAATAATGTATTCTCTCGCAGGATTATCCCATTTTATAGTCTCCATAAATAAAGAAAATCAGAAGGGAAGGTGATTATGATAGGAAGAATTTAAAACATTAGATTTCTTTAAGCCAAACTTCCTTTATATACAAATTGGAATGCATTATTTATACTTATTTAATCAAAAATGGATGATCTATTCCTGAAGGGTTAGCATGATGTCCCTGCCCCAAGGAAATGACAAATGGTATCCATGTAGAAATGCTTTGTGTTCCTATATTTAGGGAAATAGAAGTAGCTTTCCATAGAAGAAATGTAGGTAGTTTGTGGAAACAATTGCTTTCAGAACCTGAAGAACAATGGATCAATTATTTATTCCATAGGAACAGGTTGTGATTCTTGTATGTCTCTTCATGAACTGACTACACCAGGAAAATGAAGGACATATGGTGCTGATTTTATTTAACTTAGCACCAGTTCCCAAAAATTGTCAGTATCTAATCCAACTGAACTCACAGGGTCAATTTAGAAAGTTTGTCTGGAGCCAATTTAGTATATGGTTTTACTAACAAAATGAAAGATGCATTCTGTTAACAATTGTCTTTTATCCTGCTGTTAACACTTTTAGAAAACTTACCAAGAGGTTTATCTATATACAGTGTTGTTTTAAATTATTTCATCATTATATAATTAATTATTTTTAATTATATGTTTTAAATTTTTATTTTATATATTTTCTACAACTCTTAACCACCTGCAACATTTTTTGTAGGGATATTAAGGCACAAATCTTATAAGAGGAAAGCGATGGGGAAAATGATAAGTGTTGCTATTTAAAAAAAAACAATTTAAACCATTTTTCAGGAAGACTACTATAGTACAGCCTATTGTTGAACCTAACAAGTTATTAAGAAATAAGGTCTCCAGCACTGTGTAGACTTACCAAATCTAGATTATATCAAATCTCAAAAAGATAGAAGGGATTATTAAAACATTACTTACACAGGTAATCTTTGACTTACCACCGATCATTTAGCAATCATTCAAAATTACATCAGACCCCAAAAATGGTATTTATGACCTAGGTCAAAGTTTCAATGGTGAGGAAGCCCTGAGGGAGGCCAGGAGGTACTCCCAAAGACACTGAGGTTCTGTAACTGCATTTTGAATGCCCACAACTGTCCCACATTTACAGCTGTTTGCAGTGCCCCATGGTCAGGTGACACTGGCCATTTACGACTATTTTTGATTTGATTGATTTGATTGATTTATTTGTCAAACATGTACAATATAACAAGTATATGTATGAACATAAACAAGAACAAGGGAGTACAGATAAATGGGGACAGTAAGACAGGGATGGTAGGCACACTGGTGCGCTTATTCACGCCCCTTTAAGGACCTCTTAGGAATGGGATGAGGTCCACGGTAGACAGTTTGAGGTTGAAGCTGTGAGGGATTGAGGCTATAACAACAGAGTTGGGGTTTTGCTGGAACCTGGAATTTATTTCAGTTCTCTGGCAAAAAAAAATCCCCTTCTGGACAATGGGTAACATAAACAACGTAATGGATAATGATAAATAATGTAATGACCCTCCACAAAATGGGTAATGATAAACAACTACAAAATGACCCTCCACAAAAAAGTCATAAAATCCAGTGCTCTAATGTGATGGCCCACTTCATGATGGGCACAACTTACAACTGGATTCTGGAATCAGTTATGGCCATAAGTCATAAGTCAAGGACTACCTGTGATTAATTTCCTTGTTATCTTGCAGTATTTTTCAGGGGCAGACGTCCATAAAAAGAAATTCTCTGCACTGGAATACAACTGCACCAGGAAGAGAAGCAAAGGCAAGCAAAGAAGGATGGTCTCAGCCTTTAGGGATTCAGAATAAGTCAAAACCAGGAATTTGTAGCCAATCCCAATGTTCTGAAGAGAGCCAAAGTACACAGCATGTTTAGGAAAAAAAACACTCAGGCTCCGATCACAAAGCTGCACAAACTGATATTCCATAGAAATGCAACCATACAGGAATACATAACAAATGGATGGCTGTAAATAACCAGTTAATTTTTACTGTGGAGAATGTATGCTTTGGGCAATTTAAAGCTACTGGAGTCTCATTACTGCCTTCTCTCCTGCAAATTTCTTGCTAAGAGTGTTATCCCAGATACCTATGAAAAGAAATGTACCAGCAAGTGAAAATTCTGATAAAAACCATTACAATTCATTTCTGACATGTACACTTGAAGGTCACATGTCCCAATGACACCTTAAGGAAGAAAATCAGACAAGGTTTCCTGAAAACTATTCAGTGAAAAGCAGCAAACACAGCACACACACACACACACACACATCACACATATACTATATATCCACAAAAACCTTAAGCAAACACAATCACTGCATGTAGGAACAGTGAGTATATTTAATTTTGATTCATGAATTCAGTTTAAACCTTGTAAGAACATAAGGTATTTAAATTAGTAGAAGGTAAATCACAGCAACAAAACTGCAGGGTTTAATATTAAGATAAGTGACATGCATGAAGTCATTGTATTAAAATATTGTTTTCTTACTGTTTGGCACAGATGGTGCTGGTAATTAATACTGTGTTTTTAAAAACACAGGAAATTCCCTGGTTAGAAAAGATGTATACACTATGTAATAAGTAATTTTATTATAGAAATAATGATTCCTTGGTTGAATTTAGGGCACAAACAACTGGAAAATTAGAACAGCAACACTACTGAGGTAAAATAATCTTCTTTAAAGGGCTAATATTTTTAACATTAAGAGAAAAAGTTTCTGTGGTTTTCTTAGCAGATATTCTAAGGCATGAAAGTTCCCTATCTTTTCATTTGTTGTTTTTCCTTTTGGTTTGTTTGCTTTTTTATTTATTTAGCATCTAAAATGAGCTGTATGGTTTATATGGTGATGCCTGGTCCATGGCCTTACAATAAAAAACATAGCAAAATGAAAAATAGATGAGGATTATGTAGGGGAAAATATAAAATTCAGATGCATTTTTAAAATCTATTTGGTTCTCATTAGATTAATCAGGATTAATCTCCTCGGTGAATAAGATATGAATGGAGGAGGGGGGAACAGAGTGGTTTAGTGGTTTGAGACAAAGAAGAATAATGTTGTGTCTGTTTTAACTTGTATAAGGTAGGCAAGGGTGGAAGACACAATACGCAGTATTAAAAATTGAGATCAAAGCACTAGCAATTTGAGATATGCAGAAGACACCTTTTTGATATCTATAATTAAAGAAAATGTAGAAGAATCCTAGTTTCATTTCAAAAATAAAATGGTAGTGAAACTATTTGGTCAATAATAAATACCAAAAAGGAAAATGTGCATCAGTCCACATTTGTAGATAACATAGAGTTGATGGTAAAAAGCAGAGGTGGTATTCAGCAGTTTCTGACCAGTTCTGGAGAACCGGTAGCGGAAAATTTTAGTAGTTCAGAGAACTGGCAAATACCACCTCTGGCTGGAGATTTTACAGTATCCTTCCCCTGCCACGCCCACCAAGCCACCACCCCACAACAGCATTCAGGTCTCAAGGTGATAACTAGGTAAGAATATTGTGCTTCACAAGATTTAAAGATTTAACAGTGGTTAGAATGCAGTATTGCAGGCTAACTCTGCCCACAGTCTGGAGTTCAGTTTTCCATCCTTCTATGCTGGTAGGAAAATTCTTTTTTCTTTTTCCAGTGCTGCAATTTTTGAGAAGTCTTTTTTTTTCTACAGAAACTCTTTCTCACCATACTTCCTAGGTCATGGGTTCCAGCTGCCCTTTCCAAGCTAAAAATGGATTGATGGGTTTACAGCACATAAATAGCACTAGTTTTTTTGTATGTCCAACAATTGCATACAATGTGAATTGCAGAGCAGGGTCCAAGAAATATCCCCATGTGTTTGGTCACAAAAGGGGGGTTGTTATTATTATTTATTATTGTTGTTATTTTAACTACAAAAAAAAACAGAATTTTCACTAAAGTCTAGATAAAATGCACACATCATAAATGTTATTGGACCAATTACATCACAATAGGATTCTGTGGCAGAAGACAGGCAGAGCTGAAGGGCAGAGTTAAACATGTCATCAGTTTAGAATCCTTGCGTTGCCACAAGAGATCCAAGTCCGACCCCCCCTTGGATCAATTCTGTTGGTTCTTATCTAGCACCAATTTAGTGCTGATCATTAGTTGACATGGATTCTTGTGTATAGGCTTGCACAATAAATCTTTTTGAACTACAACTCAACCTATGGTCCTGATCTTTTGCACCTGACAGATTCTTTTATTTAAGAATTTCATTCAACAGGTAAGGAGGAAACAAGTAAGTCTCCAATGTCTCATCTGTGTGTCAGATTTTATATGGGGTTTCAGTGGTAAATATGGTTTCCAGGCCCTCGTATTAGTTATTTGATCCTCTGTGTAGTACTAACTAGTATTGGCAGCAGACTCTCAAACCTGACGTGGCCAAATTCACACCTTTATTGCTGACAAAAATAAACTTATAAATATAAGACTACCCCTAACATAGAAGGAATTCAAAACTTTTCGTATGCTAGAGGAAATGCTTTTTTTTCCTTCCATATTTCTGAGCCAATTGGCACTTGATAGCCTGAGGAAGCAGCTAGGGAATGTTTAATAATGTTTTTCTCTAGCCTGCGAACTGCTAGTTCCAGCTTCAACATTATCAGCCTTTACAGTGTGATAGTGATACATTAAATATAAAGGCTCCTGAAGTCAAGCTTGACTTTTTAAAAATAATTCTATTAAATTAAGTTTTTAATAAAAAAGTAAAAACTAACACAAACAAAGCTAAAAGGAAAAGTGTAGAAAAATAAAAAAAGTAGGGAAGGGAAGGGAAGGAAAAGAAAGGAAAGAATAAAGATAACAAAGACAATAATAGAGAAGTGACTTTCAACCTTCATTACACAGAACACAAGCAATTATGCTAACTTTGCACCCTCTTTTAAAGCTACAAATACAACCCTCCCCTTCTCTCAATAGCCTAACTTTTACCTGTATGCACTCTGGAAACCACTCTTTTCAATTCTGGTTCAACCAAAAAATATCTCAGGAATTATTAAAAATATCAAACAAATGGTTTATCCTTAATCAAATAGTCCAATCTTATATCCCATCTTTTTGCTCTGCACAGTCTTGCCCTTTAAATCCTTCCTATGGCAATTCAGATTTTTTTTTTAATTACATTTATGTGCCGCCCTTCTCCAAGACTCAGGGTGGCTTACAATTTTGGGATACAACCCAGTGTGCTCAGCAATAGCCTTCATTCCATTGTATATGCCTGCTTATTACTAAGCGGCATTTTTACAAAGTCAGCTAATTGCCCCCAACAATCTTGGGTCCTCAATTTACCTACCCCGAGAGGATGGAAGGCTGAGTCAACCTTGAGCCTGGTGGGATTCGAGCCTACAGTAATTGTAGACAGCTGGATCTTAAGAGCAGGCATTTACAGCCTGAGCCACCCAGGCTCTTTTGATTTTGATCTTTCATCACACTGATGTTAAAAAAAACTCTTGAAAGCTCTCACTAGCCTAGTTTGTAAATCACATAAAGAGCGTTGCCCAGGATTTCTCGTCAGAGTGTCCAGGTCCTTTTTTTCATTTGTCTTTGGTATTCCCAGTTAATTAATGTCAAGTTTGTTGTCTTCCATGCCTCCAAACACTAAATGTATGTCAAGTAAACATTTTTAACAATTTTCTCATCATCTTCTAAAAGTTTACTTTAAATTTTTTTAAATTTTTGATTTATTATTTTAAATATTTAAGATTTCTAAATTCCAAAGAAAGTAAAACTCACCAGGTATCAAATTAAACTTTCTGTTTTGAAAGTCTCTCATATCCATAAAGTGATTAAATTGAACATTTCCAAAAGTGATTAGAAAGTCAGATTGATTGTATCCACAAAAGGCTCCACTGAAGCTAAGGGCAAAGATGTCATCTCCTCAGGTCCTGTCTCTCAAACCCATGGAATACCAGTGTTTTATGATTTTCTCAAGGGAAACTGCCATTCAGAACACTCATGGGACAATTTCCAATCTCTCCTTTTCCAGAGAGATTCGAAGAACTGACTTACTTGCTGGTGTTTCATTCTATACAACAGATGTCATCTCTGCTCATTCATGGAGACATCTTCCGTCAGCTATGTCTCACATTAGAAACCCAAGTCAAGCTTGATTCCTATGTCCATGTTTTTTCCTTGATTGTTTTTTGCTTTACAGATGAAAATCTGTAATTATTTAAATAGGATCAGGCTTGATACTTAATGACCAGGGTGATCTCATGCCCTTTAGATTCAGGAAATTATCTATATTGGCTGGGATTAGTCAAGCTTGAGTCTAATATCTCTGGAGGCCTCAGCTTGGAAAAGACTGCCTTGGGGTTGTCTGGAAGCATTAATGTTCTCTAGTACAATTTCAGAGATTATGTTTAAAACACTTGCATGACAAATCATATGAAATAATTTTAATGTAATAACAGTTTTTAAAATTGAGTTAAAATTAAGGTCATACATAGGAGCTTTAAGAGCCTCAGCCATACAATCAGTGGTACTGAATGATACAGAGTTTGCTATTGGAGGACTAGGATGTTCCATATTTAAACACCATCTTTAAAATCTGAAAAATACAATTTATTGTGAAATACAATGGCCTCTTATCATTGGTGTTCTTTATCACCAATGTGATTTTATCCGACAGTGGAGCTTATGGGAAAATCTAATATCCTATACAAGTGGCTGGAATGAGCCAAAATAATGGCATCAGCCAAAAAGAATATAAGGTTTTCTTAGAGTTCAAACTGGATACTTGATTTGCTTTCTGTAACAATCTCCTCTGCGAGATAGCAATCAGACCCTTTAATATTTCAGCATATATTCAGCTGTGAATGAAATCGTTCTGCATTCTAAATATTTCATCTGGTATTCTGCTAGTAGTCGGGGGCTAGACTGATCTACTCAAAAGACAGCACAAGTAACATTGAACTATATAGTCTATTTGTACATTAAACTCCTCTCACACCATAAAGACAAGTACTCATTTAAACTGGTCAAATTTGACATTCTTGGGCAGAATGCTTAAAAATAAAAAGCAATTGATAGGTAAAAAAATAATATGCATACAGAATTTAGACTGGTATTGTACATGCAACTTCCACATGCATTTCTGAGTTAGTACTCAGATAGTATATATAGTATATTACAGAAATATCAGAATAAATTAATTAGGGATTATTTCGTATTTTAAATTCCCTTTTCCTTTGAAAGTCATTTCATTCTAATACATTTCTAGGGTGGGCACAAGGTGACACATTATAAATACTCATGAGCTGGTTTTTACAGAAATGGACCTGATTTTTTTCTAGCTATAGATGGTTTTATTTTACAGAAATTGCCCTTCCAAGTACCTGCAGGAAATATTCCCATAATTCAAACAGCGTAATAGAGAATATGCTCAGCTCTGAGCATATTCAAAGGGTTACTTTTATTTTGAGTAGTGCCAAACTATGCTCAGTGCTCAGAGATGCTTTGAGGGGTCAGTATATTTTTATCAGTATTATTTTAGATCAGTTCTTTCCCCCTTTTTAAATTTAAAAGATTCAGAACATTGGATATTCTTTTCATTAATTTATTGGCCAATGGGAAGTCTGTAATTTGTCACATTTTGGCAATACAAATAATTTTTATGGCTGTTTCTCTCTGTTGTCTTCATAATACTCTCTGGGGGGAAAAACTACACCAGAATTAGTCTCATTAGGGAATGGAAAAAGAAACATCGTCACAGTAATGGTGTTATGTATGTAGGTTTGAATGTCATTGGTTTAGTTTGAATTGTTCTTGTAAAATGTTCCTACCTCAGAAGGCAACCATTGCTGAACCATTGCACAGATTACTTGATAAAAAGTCTGTTTGGGTCTGGGGCAGGAAGGAACAATC
Organism: Naja naja; assembly: GCA_009733165.1. Taxonomy (NCBI): domain Eukaryota; kingdom Metazoa; phylum Chordata; class Lepidosauria; order Squamata; family Elapidae; genus Naja; species Naja naja. The sequence goes on along the minus strand of CM019150.1, from coordinate 197,560,290 downwards.
AGCATTTAACAGTATTAAAAGACTAATCACTTCTGATGCTGTAATGATACAGTTCTCTGAGAATTTGCCTGTTGTACTGACTTGTGATGCATCCCCCTTTGGAGTGGGGGGGGCATTGAGCCACAGGCTTCCCAGTGGGAGAGAAGCCCCTATTGCATTTTACTCTCGCACTTTGACAAAGCAGAGAGGAATTACAGCCACTTGGACAAGGAAGCATTGGCAATTGTTGCAGCTGTTAAGAAATTTCATGAATATCTGTATGGGAGAACATTTACCATTGTTACAGATCACAAACCTTTGTTAGGCATTGTGGCAGGAGACAAGCCTACACCTACTATCCTGTCACCAAGAATGCTGAGGTGGACTGAATTTCTTGCTGCTTATTCATACAAACTTATCCACAAGCCTGGCAAGGACATTGGACATGCTGATGCACTGAGTCGTTGCCCACTTCCTTGCCACAAGGAGGACTTTGAACCTGAAACACACACCTTTTTCCTAGAAACTGTTGCCAAGCTTCCAGTTCATGCTGCTGAAATTGCCAGAGAGACTGCCAAAGACACTGTGTTGGCTCCTGTTATAGGCTGGATTAAGAAAGGTTGGCCTCTTCAAGATCTACCTCACCTTGCCCAACCTTTTAAGTCCAGGCAAACTGAATTATCTGTATTGAGAGGATGTATTTTGTGGGGTAACAGGGTGGTTATTCCTGCAAAACTGCAAAGAGAGGTTTTGGAAATGTTACATGAGGGTCATCCTGGTATTGTAAGGATGAAGGGATTGGCCAGGAGTTATGTATGGTGGCCAGGTATTGACAAAATGGTTGAAAACTGGGTTGCATCTTGTCCCAACTGTCAGGTAGTCAGGCCTGCCCCACCTCTCCCCCAAACAGGAATGGGAATGTCCTAGGGGCCCATGGTCCAGGATTCACATTGATTTTGCTGGCCCTACCAGAGGGCACACATTTCTTATTATAGTAGATGCATATTCCAAATGGCTAGAGGTAATCCCCATGGCATCCACCACAACTGATGCTGTCATCAAGCAGCTCAAAACTTTTGTAACCCACGGGTTACCTGATGTTCTTGTCTCTGACAATGGCCCTCAATTTACATCCAACCTCTTTGAATCCTATTTAGCACAACAGGGTATCAGACATGCCCTGACAGCCCCTGGGCACCCTTCGCTAACGGCCGGGCTGAACGCATGGTACGTTTTACCAAAGAGAAGCTTCAGCAACTGGGTCCTGGGGACATCACTGAGAAAGTTGAAAAACTTCTTAGTGTTCAGCACATCACTCCTAACCCATCTAATAACTTATCCCCAGCAGAGTTGTTGATGGGTAGGAAACTTAGGTCTTCCCTTGACCGCCTTCATCCCACTTACGCACCCAACACACCACTAGATTCCACTTCCAAAGTTTGCACATTCAGTGTGGGTGATTCTGTGTATGCTAAAAACCTTATGGGTGAACCTTTGTGGATTCCTGCTGAGATAACTCAAATCACAGGCCCTCGTTCTTACAGGGTGCAAACAGAGGATGGACTCCTCTGGAGCAGGCACATTGATCAACTTAGATCCAGGTTCTCTCAGGAACATCGCACTTGTTCCTCTCTAATTCCCTCACCTGATGTCAATTCTAGGGGGAAGGGGAGGAACAGGAGGATAATCAGCAAGCAAGAAGCCACCCCATGTGTAACGAGCCATTACAACAGGAACCATTCCAAAACCTGTCACAATGCCAAAATCCATCCTTAGAAGTGGAAGATTGTACATCACTACCTGACTTGGGTGCTGACATTGGGCTGGAGATGGGTTGGGAGGAGAGACCAGATTCTAACAATCAAACAGGGTCTTCTTTCACAGGAAGTCCCAGTGGGGAAATGTCAGCAGACACATTTCCTCTCTCACTGGGTGAGAATGTTAAAACTTCTGAACCACGAAGGTCTCAACGACATGCAAGAGCCCCACCTATTTAAAAGAATACATTAGATAGGTTGGGGTTTGGTATGGACTGAACCTAGTGGGGAGGGGTGTTATGTATGTAGGTTTGAATGTCATTGGTTTAGTTTGAATTGTTCTTGTAAAATGTCAAATAAGATTGGTTTAAAAAGTGCGGGAAAACCCTGCACTCTGATTGGCTGGCAACTACGGCTGCTGGCTATAAGAAGCAGCCATAGCCCAGCCATGTCGGGTCCATTTGAGCTGTAGTCACTTAATAAACTCTTCACTGAAGCTCTTCGTGTCTGACTCTTCATGCAAACTTAACAAATAGTTTAACATTCCAAGCATATTACGTGTTATCCATTTGGATAAAGACATTACTAGTTTTTTTTTTAAAAAAACCCTTCTTCTAATAAAGGAGAATATTTGTAGCTCAGGATTGAAATGAGGAGTCCTTGGTGTTCTCTGATGATGTTCTGACGATGTTACCTAGTTTGCGTAATCAAACATCTGGAAGAAAACAACCAAGCTAGAGAGCACCAAGGACCCCTTTTCCCCACAAAATACTTAGAAATCCCAACGTTGATTTGTAATTGTTGCGGTATGTAGAAGTTTTCTGCTAAATTGTCCAGTTGCTGTCACCATTCTGAAATTTACACTAGCTAACTTGATAAACCATTTGATCAATCTTTCATTCTGGTCACAGACCAGTATAAAAAAATAAAACATTAAAATAAAACAGTGTATTACAATTAATGGTGAGATCGTGGATGGGTGCCCAAAGTCTGCCTGCTTTTACAGACAGTACAGCAGAATTTAGGTACCGTTCAAAGAAACTGCATCATACTGATCTGATAGTAACAGCTGTACATGAAAGATCAGAATTTCCTGGATATTTTGTCAGGTAGGGAGTTATAAAATTAGGCTGTGCATCCTTATGGAGGGTATAACAGAACATGAGCTGTGTTTCAATGGCCCTTATCCACAAGGGCACAATCTCAGCTCAAACCTTTTACAAAAGTGATTAGAAAGTAGGACTTTTTTCCATTGACTTCCAGAACTACACTGGAGAGAGAGTTACAATGTGATAGATATACCATATGAGCAGTGAGTTTTGGGAAAAACCTGTCCTATGAGTATGGAAAGAGCATTTTGATACTCTCTAGGCCACATAGAAGAGTTAAGGTTAGGGAAGAACTCTTTTTCATATCCCATGCAAAGATCTCTGCAGCTAATGTGGGATACCAATATCATGTTAAATTATGGTGGCAAGAACCCAAATTAGGAATATATTACCCATCTCCCAGGAGGAGGCATCAGTTCTACACAACGTTTTTGGGAGTCTGTTTATTTAATGAACTTGTAACACCAGTTACAAAAATAACTCTAGGTAGAGTGCACAATAATAAATTATTTAAAAAGAAAAACATTTACAATAGCAATTTTAAAAAACCTATAACAACCTATTTTGAGGAGGAAAATGGTTTATAACTTTCCGTGGGGTTACAAATCACTCTGCCCCACTGAGCCAGTTCTTGATAAACATGATAACATATTAATCTGTAGCTTAACATTTAGTTGTTTTCATTGTCCTATAACCCTACACAAGCAAAACATATACATACAGGGATTAGTAGGCATATACTCCTGTTTAAATTTTTGGGTATATATGATATAAACAGATTGAACATCTATATGTATTAGCCTTATCAACCCTATGTGATTCTATCTTCTATTGAATAATTTAGTGGTTCTATATCCAATCAAATGCTTATTAATGTAATCAATGAATTAAAAGATAATTTGTATAAGTCTATAAAGTCGGATTGTAACTCAGCCTCTTTTAGACTTCTTTATCTGTCTCTGATACCAAAACCTCTCAATGAACCAATATGTGTTTCAATGCAATTGCCTATTGGTTTCCAGTTTAAATAAATCACTGGGAGAATTCTCATAGTCTGGAAGTTCTTTCTTTTCTGTAATAAAAGTTCTAATGTATCTGAGCTGTGTGTGTGAGATTTTTGCCAAATCAAACTAAGTGTTATGCTCAGGAGAAAGTGTCAGGATAATGCTGACACTATCATTATAAGAGCCATAGTGATGCAGTGGTTTGAATGTAAATTGCAGGAGTTCAATTCTGACCTGCTCAAGGTTGGCTCAGTCTTCCATCCTTCTGAGGTTGGTAAAATGAGGATCCAGATTGTTGGGTATGTAAACCATTTGGAGAGGGCTGTAAAGTACTGTGAAGCAATATATGACTCTAAGTGCTATTGCTATTGCTGATTTACTGCCAAATTCAGGTGTGAAGCTGCTAGTGTTCACAATAAAATAATGAAGAAGAATTCATTTCTGGGCTCTGGTTAACCCAATCTTTGGGACTGGGACAATCTCATTTCCCAACAAGTCAGATTTGTACCATTTTGAATACCTGCTTGCAAATTTTGGGGCAGGTAGCAGAGTTCTTCTGGCTCCAAGTTACATGAGCCACTCTTTCAGAGTTTCTAACATATACAGGGAAGGGAAGAGATAATAGTCTCTCATCCAATAGCAATAAGCATAAGATTAGCAATCAAGCTGATATGATTGCAGCAATAAATCATCTGCTTCCTGACATATTACCCTTATCATAGTTATTGGGTTGACTTGGCAGAAAACTCACACATGGTTTGCCACCAGAAGAATCTTTACTGCAGACAATAATGAAATCTCATACACACAACAGTTGATGGCCCACTGCAAAGATGCCTGGGAATTTTATATATATTCCCAAGAGTTTAAATTTGAGGTTTCTTTCTCCCAGCTTCTAAATTAATGGATACTTGATGTTATCCTTTTGTGGGTTCAAAGTAGGATAGTGGTGAGTATATATATACTTATATATTCTACATACATAACAACTTGGAAATCTAACACCTACCTTGCTAATCTCACTCTTTGTAGATCAATCTTAATAAGATATTAAAATGTGTCTGATTTAGTACAATGGCCAAGATTTTGAGGTACAATCAGAAAGTTTTTAAATGTCATCACTGTGCAGATTTAAGCAAACAATTATTTCCAAACAATGAGGATAATAATACTGGCCTGTTTCAACATTTTAAAAAGTTTGAAACAAGTAATATAAGTCCCATGTGGCTTGGTGTCTAAGTATCTGCAAGACTGCTTTCTCCAATCAGTTCTACAATAAGTATGTCACTAAGAAAAGTTGCTTGAGAATTTCCACTTTCATGAGTTTGAAGGAGAGTGGTGCCCAAGGATAGCATTGGTCATTGATGGCACCTATTTTGTGGAATAGGAAGTTATCCATCTCTCTTGTGGTTTTCCAGAAGGTGGTCAAGAAAAAAAAACTTTTGGGGGCAGTGTTTAGGCATAGCTTAGTATAACACTGTCTTTGTTTTGTTAGTAGTTTTCTTAGTAAAATAGTATGATTGTAATATTGCATATTGTTGATTCTGTATACCATTTAGATGTTTTATTAATAATCTTAACTGCCAGGAATTATTGAAGATTGTTGGGTTCTAAAATTAATTAATTCATTTATGAATATTGGAAAGAATTAATTGATTATTGTTGTTTGTTTTCCCACTAACATAAACTAAAAGAATTTAGTCTGGTTAATATTCTTTCCAGAGGACTTTACTAATTGAGTAGATAACCTATTGCCAATGTGTTTGTCTGTGTGTGTCTGTCTATGTGTGTATTCATCCTTTAAATAGAAAAATGAGAAATCATAGAAACATTTGTCTGTTCCCATAAGGCTGCAGATATATTTCTTTTTCCTTAATTAATGTATATAATATGCCTTTTCTTGTTACAACCTTTGTTATTCAGTGATGACACATCATCATGAAGATTTGTGTGTACATCATTTAAAATAAAATAAATGGAGATGTTTTTACATTACAGTGCTAGAAGTTATATTTGTCATTAATTGATTTGTGTACTGTATTTTGGATTTCAAACATGCAAGGGATGCAACTGTATTCTAAACCTCCTCTTGAGAATAATGATGTTTCAGTTCTAAAAGGAACCTTGAAATAATCCTCCAGTTAGAGTTACAAACATGGATATTTGTAATTCCCTCTCACATTTAAGGTTGTGATTAGCTCCCCTTTCTCTTATATCTTTGCTCTGTTCCTCATTTTATCTGATGTATTATAGCTTATTTTGACATTATTTTGCATCTGTTTTTATTAATGTAAAAAAAGTATTTCATTCATATGGAATTCAGCACATATTCTCAGTAAACTCTAACTGTTCCTTCATGTAAGAAGTAGTATGGATATTAGTATGTTTTCCCCAGAAAATCTTGTCCTTCTTAGTGAACATGCCAAGATTTGTCCCTTTAATTTATTGAGATAAAGATAGGCAGAGTTGGGACCTAAATAAAATCATTCAATATTTCTTCTTTACTCACAATGATTGCAACTGACAAATACTTTCGAAACCTAGTTAAATGCTCACTCCCAAAATACTGTAGCAGTTGACAATTTAAATTTCCAATCCTTTCTTTTTAACAGCTTTTAATTTAACACATGTCAGTTACAGATGTGTTTTAAATGTTGCTTTCATGGTTTTATAATTTAAGTACAATTACCAAAGCTTATGTTGAATTATGATTGTTTTAATTCATTTTTAAAACTGCTTTCGTATGTTCATCTGTATTTTGGAGAATTTAAGTACAGCCTTTCCATCAGCAGATGTAGTTAATGTGAATATGATTTGGGGGAACTGCAGTGGGCCCTACATACATTTGGAAATGCTATCACTAATCTGCACACCTTTAGCAATAATTTACAGTTTGAAAATAATTGTGTATCCTTGGTTTTCTTCTGTGATTTTGAAATGTCTATATGAATGGATATTCCTCTTTGAATCAGCCTATTGCCTGCAATGACAAACTAGAATAGCTTATTTTGCTTATGTTCACTTCACAGCAAATGTCTGCAAACAGAAAATGTTTTTGAAATATCATTTTCTCTTATTGTTTGGAAATGAACAGAACTGTATTTACTTTACATTCACCAAAAGCTATTACGGCTTTTCATTCTGTTTCAATGTATGGTTGAAAGAGAATAAGACAGTTTTATAATTATAATGACAATTTAAAATAGCTAAGTTTCTTCTGCAGTCAGTGTCAAAAATAGCACCTTTACTTCTCTCTTAATTCTGAATGTCAGCATTCAGTAGTGTGTATATTGTGGTTTTCTAACTGAAAAGCATTGAATATTACAGATGCATTGAAACATAGCTCTGATTTTATGGATGATCAAGAAGAAGAGTGAGAAACAGGAACCTTCAGTCAGTGAAAGCTGTTGCTACCCCTTTTCAGTTCAAGAAATGTGTTTGGATTAAAATAGAATAAAAACAGAACAATTGGCAACAGTCTGAATCTGGATTCAGAATATCTGAAACAATCAGTGGGACATCATCCATTTATCCATTAGCTCTAACTACCCTTGAAAAACCTCAAGATAGACTGAATATTTCATGCTGTATGATACTTGGTTAAAAACCTGAATATAAAAAACAATATTATTTTTTAGATTTTTTTAAAAAATTACTTTTGATAAGACAAATATTTCCCATTAGCATACTCCAAAGAGGCATGGTTTTAACAGTGCCTCTTTATATTTCTTATTTTATATCCCATTTAAAATAATAACAATTAAAATAAAAAGCAAAAACTCTCCACCAAAACCTAAAAATATGCAATTAACTTTGACCCTTATGAATTGACTAAACAGGAGTCCATAAACCTTGCTCCATTGTTTCCTGCCTCCTTCAGGATGTTTAAGAAGAAGATAATATCACCCAAATATGTGATAAGAAGATATTAGTGGTACATATAGCTCCCTGGTAGGCATTCCTATCATGTCATATCGAAGTCTAGCAAAACGTTGAAAGTTAGAAATGTTATCAAGCATTAGCAGGCATTTAAAGAACGTCTCTTGAATATTTCTAGCACAGAAAGTATTTCATGTGATGTAAATTAATGGTAATTTTTCTGACTTTAAAAGAGAGCTCTGCCAGAACATTTCAGTGGTCTGGACCCAATTCTGCTAACATGGAGATGCTTTCAATTTTCTCTGCCTGCTTTCCCGCCTTAGATGGCTGTGATTGTAGCAAAATTAATCCATTTAAAAATCTATGGCTTAAACTTAAGGATTTTCATCCGCCCTCCCTTCTTTTTTTTTTCTTAGAATATCAATAAGTTCCAATTGAAGAGCGGATTCTTTTGCAATTCAGGCATGTGCCGGCGATAACGGGCGAGTTGGCATGAAGAGAGGCAGAGATGGATTAATTATGCAGAGAACATGGAAATTCTGCTTATCATCGGCTAGCAAAGGAGCCCAGCTCACATAATCAGCAAACGAAGGGAGAGAAAAAAATAACAATGCAATGGCACCTTCCAGCCCATCATCAGGATTTTTCTACCCCCTTGTAATTAAAAAATAACATACACTTATAGCCCTATCTCCTGTGCAGGCAAAGAGTGGATGTCCACAAAATAATTGCACTGGGATATTAGAGCTGGAAACAAGAGCTGCCCATTCCTATACTGTACCAACTCTCCCCTCCTATTCTCTCCCCTGGCCTCTGCAAGGCACTTCCTTTCTGTCTGGAATCTGAATCAGATGGAGGTCTTCAGCCAGGTGACATCCCATCTTAGTGCCCATGACTCCAAAGCTCATCGTTATCATGGTAATTCTTGAGAGTCCAAAGGCTCAGAGGTTGTTATTCATCTCACCTGCAAGCTATCCACACACACACACACACACACACACATCACACTGAAAAACCCAACCCAACTGGCATTTTTGTTCGGCAACAAAACAGATTGATCATCGTAACTGCTCTTATATATTTTGTCTTTTTTCACTGCTGCCCACAAAGATCACAGCTGCTAAGAACCCTTCTGTGCTGCTGGTGCACAGTTCTGGAAATTAAAAGGAAAATAAACCAGCTTGCTTTTAAGCTAAAGGCAAAAAAAAGAATGCCAGGATATGGGCTTACAAAACCGAGGCAGGCAGGCAGGCAGGCAGGAAGAAGGAAACGAGAAAGTTTGTGTATTGCCCCAAATAAAACAATTTCATATTTGAGCCCTTTAGAGTTTTAGTTGACATAATCTATTTATATTCTTATATGCAAATGCTTCATAATCACAACGCTGGTAATACCTTTTGTTAATGTGTTGATGCTCCTTGCACTTTAAAAAACAAAAACTATACAGTTGTCCCTTACAGGTGGGTAGGGGGATTCTTGGCTTATTTTCTAATACATTTATTCAGCAGCAAAGGAAAGTGAAGGAAAAGAAAGAAGTCACACACAAGTCAGGAGAAGAAAAGTACTGTTAAATACTAGTAGGCAGACCATGCCTGGTCTTTTGTTTACAGGTCTTTTGTAGTATACTGTGGGGTGCTCTAAGAAAAAACAACAACCTGCTGATATTAATATAATAAGAGAAATGTGAATCCGAGCTGGGTGGATGGGTATTTATTTTGGATGTCAATGAAAAAGGTCTTACTCTCTAGGGGTGAGATGATAACAATGTTCCAATATCTCAGGGGCTGCCACAAAGAAGAGGGAGTCAACTTATTATATCAACTTATCCAAAGCACCTGAGGGCAGGGCAAGAAGCAATGGGTGGAAACTAATCAAGGAGAGAAGCCACCTAGAACTTAGGACAAATTTCCTGACAGTTAGAACAATTAATCAGTGGAACAACTTGCCTCCAGAAGTTGTGAATGTTCCAACACTGGAAGTTTTTAAGAAGAGATTGGACAACCATTTGTCTGAAATGGTGTAGGGTTTCCTGCCTGAGCAGGGGGTTGGACTAGAAGACCTCCAAGGCCCTAGCCAACTCCGTTAGTCTATTCCCGTGATGGCGAACCTATGGCACACATGCCAGAAGTGGCACGCAGAGCCATTTCTGCTGGCATGCGAGAAGTCGCCTGGAACAGACCCACTGCGCATGCGTGCATGACACCCCCCACCAACCAGCTAATTGTCGGGTATCTGCCATGCATGCAGGCACTTTCAGCATGCAATGAGAAGAAGGTTAGCCATCACTGGTCTATTCTGTTCTGTTCTGTTCTTATTTCGATTTCAATTTCAATTTCTCCTTCTATTGTTTTGACCATACTCTCCAAGTTAGCCTTTAAAAGCCAGGTGGTGGTAGTTGTTGTTTTGCATCTGATACATTGTGCATATAGCTTGCTTAATGTCTGTGAAGATTTTCAGTCATCCAGATCATGGTTGTCTCAAAGGTGCTTACTCAAAAGGCAATTGGACTATATTTTTTTCCTTGAGGAAGAAGAAGATATTTCACTCTCATTCAAGAAATTGCATCAGTTCTGGCTGGATGGTAGGGGATGGAAGGTCAGAACTAACCCTTCCATCTCCCTAACATCCAGCCAGAACTGATGAAGTTTCTTTGATAAGAATGATCCAAGATGATAATTGGTCTGTGATTTTCCTTTCTTTAAATATAATCCAGATAGCCAATACTTCATCTCTAGGAAAAATCTCTAGGAAAACTCAGAAACCTCCCTCACCAGCATTGGTCAACTCTGAGCAGGATCCAACATGGTGTCTGCCAGGACTCATTGTTTAAGTGGGGCCTTGTGTCTACTCCTCAGTGTGACTGTAGTGCTCCTTGACAAAAATATCCATCACGGTGTGTCCGAATGTCCACTGAATGTTACACCGGCCCAATGTCTGATTTTTTTTTCAACCTAGACCACCCTGTCCTTGAGTGGCTGGGTGAACTGGACATTAACATTTGAACCACTATAAGTCCATGTATTTGCCATACACTAAATAAATAAATAACCGAGAGAATTTAAAATTCTATAAATAGGAATACCTGCAATTGTGCTGGACTCGGATTGTTTCAGAAGTTGAAATGATCTAAATATTAAAAGAATCGTTAAGCTTCCTAAAATAAAGTCAGCCCAGATGTTCCTGTGAAAGCTGCACCTTGAAACAATTGATGCAATTACAAGAGAGATTTATTTATTTTTTTATTCATATTTATATCCCGCCCTTCTCTGGAGACTCAGGGCGGCTTACAATTTTTGGGATACAACCCAATGCGCTCAGCAATAGCCTTCCTTCCATTGTATATGCCTGCTTATTACTAAGCGGCATTTTTACAAAGTCAGCTTATTGCCCCCAACAATCTTGGGTCCTCAGTTTACCTACCCCGAGAGGATGGAAGACTGAGTCAACCTTGAGCCTGGTGGGATTCGAGCCTGCAATAATTACAGGCAGCTGGAACTAAGTGCTAGGCTATTATCAGCCTGCACCACCAAGAGATGGCACCAGGAAATAGCAATAGCCATTTCAGTAGTCACTGGAAGGATGGAAATCTTTATTTTGAGGCTCTGCATAAAATAATTTTATTAATTTTATTTAATTTTAATTATTTTAATTAATTAACACCTACGACAATCCTACAAAAATCTTCTCTTTATTATATTACTTGCAATATTTTCATTGTCCTATTCTTCTCATACAGGCTCAACATCATAATTTTGAATAAAAAGTTATATTAATGAAATAATAGGTGAAATTTTCACCTGTTTTATTTATTTATTTAGCAAATGGTATATCATACATGAACTTGCAGTATATATTAACATTACCCCTAGATTTAAAAAACACAATAAAATACGAATGTTTAAAAGATACCAATGGCCAGATCTTTTAGCCATTGAAGTGTAGCATTGTTTATATGAAAAAAAGTCAGATACTCGACCGATACATGCCCTCAGCTTACAACTGCTCATGATGTAATCTATGGTTTGACTTGGGATCCCACAGTCACACTGAGGGGAGGATACGATGCCCCATTTATATAGTGAGTCCCAGTAGATGTTGTGTGAGGTGCTAATCCTATTCAGGATTGTTCATTTACTTGTTTAACAACTATCTGAGGCTTTTTTCCTCTACCTATTTAAACATCTTTGAATTACTGGGAACTATATAAATGAAATGTGTGTGTTCATTGCTGATCCATACCATGTCTCTATTACCAATTATTACTGGTCACAAGACTTTCTTCCATGATGACAAAATGTAACAGATTCAACTTAAATGTAATATGTAGGAATGACTGGACAGGAAGGAGAGCCATAGACTGGACAACCAATGTGTTAAAGATATCTCCAACATGGGATGGTATGGGAAATGTTTCAGAAGGGACTGTTCCTAGTTTTCTGGAGAGTAAAAGGGGAGCTCATAAAAGTAAAAGGCTGTTTTGAGCATGTTCTGAAATCCCTCAAATTCCTTTAGTCTCCAACAACACTTACTTGAGGATAGCTAATCACAATTACAAGAGTTCTATTCTGAAAGTCTGATAGTTGTCAGAATTTTCCCTAACCTACTGCATGCATGCTCACAACCAGTGAACCGGTTGTTAACGTAAGAGCAGCCACCCAGGGGTGGGCTGCTGAGGGTTTGCATGGGTTCAGGTGAATCCTTTGCTCTGGCAATCAGTTGGGCCTGCCTACCTACCTCTGCATTAGTCTGTCCTTTATTTCTGCACTTTTGAAACTCAGCTGAGGTGCGGCACAGCAGATTACCGCCCCTCAGCTGTTTTATTCACTGGCATTGCAGTGGAAAGTAAGTTTTAAAGCTGTAAAATGGTGGCTTTGTAATGTGCTACACACACACAAAACGCAAGCTCACCGTACCCATTGTGAAACCAGTAGAAGTCCACCACTGAGCTCACCTCTGATTCTGTCACATCATCATGATCATTACAGTATTGTCTAATCTTGACTGACACATTGAAACCCCATATTGAGTAACACATGTTCGTCATAATTTTGTGAAAATATCTTAAAGACATTTTAGCCATCATATAAGATTTTTAAGTTCTATGCATGGCTGGTTCTTGGTACAGAACTTTGCTTGGAGAGATGTGAAAAGGAAAAATCTCTGCACGTTCTCCAATGTGAAATAAATACAAATTATAAGTCATAAATAGTGCACGAAAAAAGTTTCAGTTTACAACATTCATGTTATTTTTAAAAGTTAATGTGGAGATATTAGATGACGTGATAGGCGTCATTGCTTCTTAGGTAATCAATAAATGCAATCAATGAAACAAGGATTGTACATAGAACAATATCGGACCTCTGAAAAGTATAAGCATGCATATGTACTCAGTACTTGGTTTGGGCCCCTTTTGCAGCAATTACTGCCTCAGTGCGGCATGGCATGGAAGCTATCAGCCTGTGGCACTGCTGAGGTTTTATGAAAGACCAGGATGCTTCAATAGCGGCCTTCAGCTCTTCTGCATTGTTCGATCTCATGTCTCGCATCTTTCTCTTGGCAATGCCCCATAGATTCTCTATGGGGTTCAGGTCAGGTGAGTTTGCTGGCCAATCAAGCACAGTAATCCCAGGGTCATTGAACCAGGTTTTGGTGCTTTTGGCAGTGTGGGCAGGTGCCAAATGAAGTCAGCATCCCCATAAAGCTGGTCTGCAGAAGGAAGCATGAAGTGCTGCAAAATCTCCTGGTAGACAGCTGCATTGACCCTGGACTTAATGAAGCACAGTGGACCAACACCAGCAGATGACATGGCTCCCCAAATCAACAAAGACTGTGGAAACTTCACACTGGACTTCAAGCATCTTGCAGTGTGTGCCTCTCCATTCTTCCTCCAGACTCTGGGTCCTTGGTTTCCAAATGAGATGCAAAAGTTGCTCTCATCAGAAAAGAGGACTTTGGACCACTGAGCAACAGACCAGGTCTGTTTTTCTTTAGCCCAGGTGAGATGCTTCTGCCTTTGTTTGTTGTTCAGGAGCGGCTTGACAAGAGGAATATGACATTTGAAGCCCATGTCCAGGATCCGTCTGTGTGTGGTGGCTCTTGATGCACTGACTCCAGCCTCAGTCCACTCCTTGTGAAAGTCCCTAACACTTTTGAATGGCCTTTTCCTGACAATCCTTTCCAGGCTGCGGTCATCCCTGCTGCTTGTGCACCTTTTTCTTCCACACTTTTCCCTTCCACATAACTTTCTATTAATGTGCTTTGATACAGCACTTTGGGAACATCCAACTTCTTTTGCAATTACCTTTTGAGGCTTTCCCTCCTTATGGAGGGTGTCAATGATGGTTTTCTGCACAACTGTCAGGTCAGCAGTCTTTCCCATGATTGTGATTCCTACTGAACCAGACTGGGAGACCATTTAAAGGCTCAGAAACCCTTTGCAGGTGTTATGGCTTAATTAGCTGATTAGAGTGGGACACTTTGAGCCTAGAATATTGCACCTTTTCACAATATTCTAATTTTCTGAGATTGTGAATTTGGGGTTTTCATGAGCGGTAAGCCATAATCATCACAATTATGGCAAATCATGGCTTGAACTATCTTACTTTGTATGTAATGACTCTATCTCATATATTAGCTTCACCTTTTAAGTTGCATTACTGAAATAAATGAACTTTTGCACGATATTCTAAGTTTTTGAGTTTCACTTGTATGCTTTGTGCATTGAAGGGAGCAGTAGTCAAAAGTGAATATGGACAATCTTCAAGTTCCAAGGCTGATATATATGTTGATTGGTTGAAAATGCAAAGATTGAATGATTTACATGCATTGAAGTGTTGACTCAAGTGATTGAAAAATATCCCTTTCATTTCTAGGCTCTTTCATATTATTCTACTATGCCGTTCCTTTGATCAATTTGCTCCTAGGTTTAGGATGAAACTGAATGCGATGAGATAAACAATATTTTGGCTAATTTATGAGAATTTGTTTTCTTGACCTGAGGTTCTACAGATCAATTGACCCTGTAGGTTTGTCCTAATATGTATGCAGTATATCCCTACACTGTGGGTATGCACCTATATAATCTTGATGCCTATAGTCAATCAGCTTCCATGCACAGATAAAAGTGGTTTTACTTAAATCCACAAGGCAACCTATTGCTAGGAGCTTCTTGGCTTCTCATTCCACACCTGCAGATTTCATATTCTTCTTTTTCCTGTCATTGAGCTTGATGGAAAATTAGCACAAGGTGTATACATCTATAATCTTTTACATTTCCTGAAACAAGTTTTAACAACTTTCACAATTGGAGTCAGATAATAGAATCCTCAGTAATCGTAACAGCAAATGGATTTGTAATCTACCCATGATTAAAATTATTTTCATCATGAAGTAGAAATTCTCATTATTGTTGCCATTTTAATATTATCAACTATAAAGTGTCTTAGTGATTGATACTGTAGACAATGAAACCCTATATTATGGTAATTAAATTTAAAATGAATCAGCTCTCCTTATATGTCTCAGTAGTTCAGTACCTGATTATTTAAAAACAATTATCTTTTGATGTCACTTAATGGCGTTTGCTACTTTTAACCGCCTACAGGTTTTTCCCCCACAGAGACAAAAAGTTGAACCTTGGATGAAAAATGTCATGCAATGAAGCTGTGAAATATCAAGGGACCAAGGATGATGGGTAAAATAGACCACTGAAAGCACTGTGTCCTTCCTTCCTTCTTTCCTTCCTTCCTTCCTTCCTTCCTTCCTTCCTTCCTTCCTTCCTTCCTTCCTCCCTGCCTGCCTCCATCCATCCATCCATCCACCCTTTTCCCCTTTTCCATTCTATGCTTTTTAAAAGCATGCTAGAAATACAACATTCTGAGACAGATATTCATTTTTTATTATTTGGGTATAAAACATTTATGTAGATGGGAACTGAAGGAGAACTTTAAAAAAAATCCCAAGGGACTATCAAATTAAAATGACTGGAGGCAGATTAAAACCACAGGAAATGTTAAACCGGGCATCCCCAAGCCCACTTTTCCCACCTATTACTTTTCATACAGACAAAGAGCTTCCACAACAGGAAAAAAATTTTTTTTGTATATTTCCTATCCGTTTAATCCTCTGCCAGTCCTCCTCTTCCGTTCTTTGACAGTCTCACTGCTGCCCCTTCGCCCCCCCTTTTTAGTACTGCCTGTTATTACAAGATACTCTTTTTTATCCATTTTGGTGAAATTTTAGTACAAAAACATTCTTTCGTATCTCTGTTCATTTGCAGATTTGAGCAGGCTTGCTAAAGCACACCTGTTGTGCTGCCTGCATTGCCCCCCTCCTCTCTTTTTTTTCTGATCATAGGCTTCTGACAAAGAGGGTGGGGGGAAGAGAAAGATTTTTATCAACCCCTCTTCACTGGACAATGAATTTTCTTCACCATTTGAATGTATCTCCGGAATGCCTGAGTGATTCATTACAGCAGATTCTGAAGTATGACAATGGGCCTCAGAAATGACTGATGTTATCTATTCCCTGATTTCATTTCCCTGATCCTCTTCATCCCTTGGCCCTGTGTACCTCGATTAATTAGAAACCAGGGATTTTCACTCATCAGCTGATGGGTTTCATGCTCTGCTCTGTCACAAATCTGCTGCTTTCACTATCTCTCTTACAGCTGGTGGTTGCTTTTAAAACTTTCTTTTTTTCTATCCCCCCCTCTCCATCAACCCCTTCTCTCTCTCTCTCTCTCTTTTTTGAAGCAGTGCTTTGTGACTACAGGTTTAGGCCTTTTTAAGATTCAGGCGTTAAAAAAAAGGGAGAGATTAAAAATTAAAGTAAAGAAGATTCAAAATCTCTGATTAAGTTAATCCATATCCAAATGATACTTGTCCAAAAATGAACTTTTTGAAGAGATAATAATATAAATGTTTCATAGCTCTCGGCATTCCAGCTTCTCACTTTTCTCCCCAAGATATAATAATTGAAGCCTTATGCAAAAGGACCAAAGTATATAAATACATTTTTCCTGGCATGCTGGAAGTACATGTGTTCAGCCGGCATGCATTTGACAGTTGTCCGTGGTATATTATTAAGCCAATTCCATTCAAGTTTCACTTGCAACCAACTACCTTATAATAGGATCCTGCAATAAATCATTGAGCCATTATTGTTTCTAGAGGAAATATTCCATAATTGAAAATATGCTGCCCTTTGGGGCCTATACCAAATTAAATCACATGGTGATAACATCCCTAAGGAAACAAACCATAATTAAATAGTATTTTAAATGCAGAATATTTTGCAATAAAAATTCCTCTCTCACTCTCAGGAACCTAGAATAATGTGTGAATCATGGGTGAACATATCAATTATGTTTAGTACAAAAAATATAATCACTTCTAGTTTACTTTTCTTATCTCTTTCATTTATACATTCTTGTACCATCTTTGTTTTGATCTCATTTGTGAATTTCACATATTCTTGGGTTTATAATTAAAGGTCTTCCTTTTTGATCCTGGTACAGAAAAATCCAGCATAACATTTTCAATATCCTGATGTGTGATGGTGCTGAAGAACAGAAAGGCATATTCAGCAACATGTTTTGCAAGTTGGTCAAAAAATATTCTTGCCTTTCAATAATGATTGTTGAAATTGATAAACAATTGGGCAACTGCTCCAGTAAAATACTTGGTGAAAAAGGTAAAGTATAGATATGGGTATAGCTGTTCATCAAAACTCTAGAATCTTTCCCACTTACTACCCTCCAAGTGTGTGTTTTTTTCAGTTTAGCTACAAGTGGAACTGGAAAGGCTGATCTAATTTTTTTTGCACTCAAGCCAGAAGCACGAAGGTGCTTCCGGGTTGAAATTATTAGCTGATGACATCACCACCCCAACTGGGATGCCAGTTGAAGGGGTCCTTTCGTGTCGCCCGCAATAGCTGGAGTAAAGGACAAGAGCTCAACCCCACCCCATTACAGCTTTCAGGTCTTAAAGGTGAGCTTGCTAACTTTCTGCCCAGCGTTCCAATCACTTGAGCCACTGTGCTCTTTAGGCTGATCTAATATACAATAGGTTATATGTGTCATCACTGCCAGGAAATTAGATAAAAGCCAAATAATGAAAGATACTAGATATTAGAAAAGACAGACGTAGTTAATCTAAGCAGTAAAGAAAAGATCCTTTTTGATTAGCATCAGTGGTGGGATTAAGCCAGTTTGCACCACTTCGGGAGAACTGGTTGTTAACTTTCTGAGCAGTTTGGTGAACTAGTTGTTGGAAGAAATCATTAGGGCAGAGAACCAGTTGTTAAATTATTTGAATCCCACCACTGGTTAGCATGTGGCTAGAAACAAGAAAAAGGACAGAGAATCAGAAGATACAAGTGATAAAGAATACCTGATTACTGGATAGAATGGATGTAGATAGGAGATGGTGGGCTTTCCAACAAATCTAGGGACAACCAACAATTTTGTCTTCAGAATTAACATTCATTCGGTTCTTCCCGCTGCCTTTTAACTTAAGCTATAACATGTTTATATCTTCTATCCCATTTGGTAGGGAATCATGAATCTTTCCATGAATCTGCCTCTGAACTGACTTCTTTTTGATCACGTGAGATCTCTGGACCCATAAATTCCATTGTAGTATTGCTTAAAATTGCCAGCAAAAATAATGAGTCTTCTGGAATCTTGAAGAATATCAAATGTGTCATCATTGCCTATGTTAAAGAGGCTGGAAAATGAACTAAAGGGGTTGTTTAAATTTGAATATTTTCACTAAAAACAGAAGGAATTATATTGTGTGATCCTTCCAAATTATACCATTCAATATGTATTTGTATAATAATACAAAACTACAATCATAAAGCTCCTGGATCACAAACTAACAAATTTTGTAAGAAGCTGTAAGAAACTAACAAATTTTGTAAGAAGCTGAGAACAATCTAAAAGAAGAGTTGCCCAAAGAATTAAGGATATAGAAGCACAAACTGACATAGCTATCCTTAGTAAGGTGGGTAACTTGAAATGGCTGAGTAAATACAAACGTACTTTTCAAGTAGACAGTTACTTTTTTTTAAAATTCACATTTATATGCCACCCTTCTCCAGAGACTCAGGGCGGCTTACAATCTCTGGAGCACAATCCAATGTGCTCAGGAATAGCCTTCATTCTATTGTATATGCCTGCTTATTACCAGGGCTATTTTTTGCCCCCAAGCAGCATTTTTACAAAGTCAGCTTATTGCCCCCAACCATCTTGGGTCCTCAATTTACCTACCCTGAGAGGATGGAAGACTGAGTCAACCTTGAGCCTGGTGGGATTCAAGCCTGCACTAATTACAGGCAGCTGGAGCTAAGTGCTAGGTGTTTAACAGCCTGCACCACCAAGGCTCTTGGTTACTTGAAGTTACAACTCCCAAAACAGCTTAGGGAGATATTTACAAGAGCGAGATTCGAACAGCTTGACACAAAGGTCAGATACAGGATATTTCATGCTATACCATATAATGAGCGTCTCTGCATTTGCGGAGCAGCGGAGGTAGAGGACCTGGCTCACATCCTATTTGACTGTTGCATATATAAGAGGGTGAGAGATAGGTATCTTAGTCTATATACCAGACGAATGACCCATTGGGATCCCCATATCAAAATAACTTCTTATGTCCGGCCAGAACTTGAAAATAACATTTAACGTTGCACATTACTTAAACAAAATGATCCGGCTGAGATCTGCATATGTGGGACTGATTGGGGTGGATTTCAAGGGCAACTCCGAAGTATGGTGCTGTCATATTTTATCTATATCTTAAATCATTCTACATTATTACAACTTCATTTTAGATTGTATTTTATTATTATTTTATCTAAATTGTATTTTATTCTGATTCCATTTTAAATTGTATTTTATCCAATTCCATTTTAAATTGTATTTTACTAAATTCCATTTTGAATTGTTTTTATCAAATTTTAACAACAATTTATTGCTGGAACTTTGCACTTCGATATGGCCCAAGGCCATATCAAAAGACTGTATAATAATACATTTTGTTAATTTTAAAGGTCCCATAAGACCTTTCATTGCTTATCCTGGCAGGGTGTCATGTTGCCTAACTTTATTAGATATTACTCCACACACAAATATGGTGCTATGGCCAGCCATTCTTAGTCATGCTGTGTGTATGCTTGGAAACAAACAAAAGAGGATGCAACTGTTTATTACTTACTTGGGGGTGCTGTTTATTTTTAGAATTGTCTTTAACAATAGCAATAGCATTTAGACTTATTCTCTGCTACATAGTGCTTTATAGCAGTCTCTGAGCAGTTTACAAATGCCAGCATATTGCCCCCAACAATCTGGGTCCCCATTTTACTGACCTCGGAAGGATGGAAGGCAGAGTCAGCCCTGAGGCTATCTGAATTGAACTCCTGGATGTGGGCAGCCTGCAATACTGCATTCTAACTACTGCACTACCACAGGTCCTAAAAATCGGTAAATTACTTAACCAAGGTAGATGAAAGAATGTACTAAATAAAAATGTGGTCCCTTTGGTTTTTAACTGAAAGCAAAGTGTGAATTGAGCCAATTACTCAATAAATTATGTTTAATGAAGCTATGTCTTAATATAACATGAAAACCTAAACAGAGACTTGATCTCCATTATCTTGTTACACAAAGCTGGCCAACTTGGCAGATCAGATGTAAAAGAACAGGGGCCATATATCACTAATACTTATGAAGAAAACAGAATTTCAGAAGATTCAGTTTGACATGGAAACAAAAGAAAAGAAAATGATATATCTTCTTTTGTATAACTACTAAATGCAAAAGGAATCGAGACCTTCTTTGTTTTAGGTCTGCTGTGGCCAGTTGCATTTGGGACCATCAGCTAGGTTCTTATTAGCAAACACTATAATTTCACTAGAAAGTTTTGATTAAAAAATACATTCCAAATGCCAAGGCTTCAATCAGTTTTGTTCATTACAGAAAAAGACACCTTTTTCTCAACAAACAATCCATGAAACTGAACATTTATTTTGCGGAATTGAACCCTGATAAACCAAAATCCCATTATCATTTCATTTGTTCCCTGAGATTCATTTCTCTGCAGATTTCCAAAGAACAGCATTAGATCAGTATATCTCTCAGCCCAAGCTCACCAGTCATCTTCCACACTATCTTTGTATTTGAAAATTAAAAAGTTAATTAAAAAAGCAGGGGTGAATGAGAATTTGCATTGCTGATCAACAAAGTTTTCAAAGTTTTCTCAGTTGTGGTGTCTATTAAAGAAATAGACATATACTCCATTTTTAATTCTTATGATGTAGGAATCACAGAAATATTTGCAGATAAGGAAATACCTCTTGTCTTTTATAGTATATGTTTTATTCAGTTTATTTTCTCCTAATCTGACAATGAAGATGTAATTCTGGGCATTCTTTAACTAGGATTAAAAGATTGAAATTAACTTTCCAGATACATTTCTTCCTTATGGCAATTCTCTTAACTACTAATGGAACTATGGTTATTAGTAAAATTGGCACCAGTTATGAGTTAAAATGATTTAGTTTTCCTCTGGCCAGGATTTTAAAATCATTACTTTAAATTCTACATTAAGTCTTCTAGCAGATGGTGATATTTCTAAATTAACCTATGAATGTTTCAATTTCAGTAGCAAGTGACCCAACTAATATCAGTCTTTTTTTGCATACAAGAGGAAGAATAGAATGATGTGCATAGCTTAGAAAAGTTGTAGATGACAGTCAACCAAGGTCTCGAGATATTTCTACAACAAATTATTCTCCAACTATATGATTGATCAAATATATAGATTAAATGATTTTCTTCAGACTATTGGCCTGTGTATCAGAGGTGGTATTCAGCCAGTCCTGACAAGTTATGGAGAACCGGTAGCGGAAATTTTGAGTAGTTCAGAGAACCAGTAAATACCACCTCTGGTTGGCCCCGCCTGCATCAATTTGCTGCCTCCTGAATCCCAGCTGATCGGAGTCCCAGCTGACTGGCTGGGTCTTCTTTTGTTGCCCTGCACAGGAGAATGGAGCTGGAAAGCAAGTTAGTGGGGTGGGGAGGGAATGGGGATTTTACAGTATCCTTCCCTGCCACGCCCACCAAGCCACACCCACCAAGCCATGCCATGCCCACCAAACCATGCCCACAGAACTGGTAGTAAAAAAATTTGAATACCACCACTGATGTGTATACAGAGTCAGGGTTGAAAATGGTACATAGCTGAACTATGTAGAATTCCTAATATTCTCCATCCAAAGTTCAGCTGTTTTTATTTCAGCAATCCAAAACATGCCATTAGGGCATCTTTCTCTTTCCATATTTTTATATTAATTGTTGATATTTTTAATTGTCAACCTCTATCATTATCAGAAAAAATATTTCATTCTAAAAACAAGTCATCACCCTGGCTTTTGCAGGTTTCTTTGCGAGGAACCCAAACTTTTAGCAATCTTGCGGGCTTCACCTTAGAATGGTATGCTATGCTATGCTCAGAAATGTTTAATTAAATACAGCCACCATCATACAATAATTGAATTTCACATTAAAAATACAATTGGGCAGCAAATTTTGGAGTCATTCTGAGGGCCACAGACATGGACACTTTTGGTTTAAGATAAGAGAACAAACCTCTCATGGAATATAATAGAGGCCATGCATGAACAGACCAAAGTCTTTTATTTAAATGTTTGTCTGATTTTCATGATCTGTTGATTCATGATCAGCTGATTCATGAATGACAATATCCTGTTATCCATCAATATTCTTCTGTCATCCCCAATGGCAGTAAGCATATAATGGCCACTATTATAATCTTCAGAGCAAACATAATGATTTATGCACTCTTTGGCTTACAAGTCTGCAACTATCACAATAAACTCCTTTAGACACAACTTCATCAGCATTTTGAAAGGATCCACATAACGTATGGGCCTGTAGCCAATTCCTTATTAAGAATTAAGAAAAAGACTGCCCTGACTTCATCAGAGACCTCAATATGTGAGATCTTGGATCCATGAAGTTCTTTAATTGTTATGAAAAATGTAATTTTACTTTCTCATAGCTAATTGAAATTGTCCAACCTAAGACTCTGTGGACTTCCCATCAATATCTGGTCTTGATTGCCTATGTGAAAATTCTGGGTATAAATTTGTGGATTCCTGACCTCAATTTGTAAAAGGATCTAAGCTTTTCTCCCAAAATCTTGAAGTTTATTCATCGTAGAGAGATGATTCATAAAAGCCAACTACATTTACCAACGTCAATGGAGATTCTCAGTTATTCAGGTCATGGTTGTCCCAAAGGTGATTTTTTTCAAAAGGTAAATGGACTTAAGAAAACATCCTGCATGGCAGAAAATATCCTGCAGAAAGCACAGCTTCAACTTCTCAAAAGTCCACTTGCCTTTTGGAAAAGCACTTTTGGGATATACCTTTACCAACACTTTATGCTCAGAGTATGGAAGAGCCATTACATTCATCAGACTCAATTTCTTACCCACAGCTCTTCTGGAAGGAAAATGCAACAACACACCAATACAAGACCATTTATCCCTGTTTCCCTTAGAGCCAATTGAATCAATAACACATATCCATGCTTCCTTTAATGAAATTGGCATGTAAACTTCATTGCATCATTTTAACTTGACAACAAAGCAAATGTTGGTTTTATGATTCTCCTTCTAGCAGACTCTTCAGAAATAATCTCCAAGTGGCCAAATTCTGCCTGAACATCTTAACTGTTTGTTGTACTTTTCATTTTAAAAAAATCTTAAAGTCCTTCTGGATAGTATTGTAAAACTATCATTCTTTGATTTTCTGATATTAGTGATAGTTAACAAATGTATAATCACTCTTTTATGTCTATCTTGCTACAGTTATGTTGTAGGTAGCTAACCATTTTAATCATGACTGAATTAAAAGTTGAGGATTTTATTCCTTTTGTTTTAATCACTGATCATTTGTTTAACAGTTTTAATAATCTCGTAAATATTTAATTTTTGTCCCTGGGTGAAATAATAAAGCTACTCTCTACCTCAGTCTTCTTTTTCTTTTTCAAGTGAATTTCCCCCTTTTTAAATTGCCAGTGTATGCTTCAGCAGTGAAGATAAACATAAAATAGATTAACTACTAAAATGAAATTACACTTAAAATTAAATGTAAATGTTTTAAAGTGGAAACATTTGTAACAGCATTCGTATGTACCTACCACATATACATTTGTACAACATTTAACAAGAATAGATGTAGGTTTGATTACCAGCCTTAGCTGCACCTGTGCCATGTTTAGAATTCCCTGTTAATGGTAAGGAGACTGGTTGGTACTTTTTGGCCATTATACTTCAAGGACAACCAAAGCCCATTTTCTTCAAACTAAGCCTACGCTATTCTGTACAAGCCATGATTTCTAGCCCAGAAACAACATTACAAGCCCAATTACTGTTGCCTTCATACCAGATATGGAATAGAATCATAGAGGCATAAAATCAAAATCATGTGAACTATTAATACCACTTTATAAAGCCTTAATAATGCCACACTTGGAATATTGCATCCGATTTTGGTCACCACATTAGAAAAAAGATGTTGAGACATTGGAAAAGTGCAAAGAAGAGCAACTAAGATGATTTAAGAGCTGGAGACTAAATCAGAGCCTGAATCTGTGGGGGAAGATGAGCCGGAACTTGAGCCAAAGGAGATTGTGGGTTTTGGTGGCTATGGACCAAATGGGGAAGGGAAGGGCCAGTCAGGCCAAGGCATTTCAGGATTAGAGCAGTTTGTAGACAGGGAGGAACAGGGGCAGGATGAACATGAGAGACACAATTCAGACCATCCCCTCCTGATCTAAGAGCACAGAGAGTGGAGAGAAGGTGAGAACAGCACAGACTAAGCTGGCTACTCGGGAGAAGAGTACACCTTCACAAGGCACACATGGGGAATGATGCTTAAGGAGATGCGATGTGGAGGGCCATTTGTCAGGAACAAATGCTAAGTTCCAGAAGCGTTGAGTGCCAACTTTTGAACTATCCAAGAGTCCTTGCATTCTTTCTGGCTTACTGGACTAATTACTTGGATCCTTTGTTTCTTGAACTCCTTGATTTGCCCTGCTGGATTTATTGCTGTGCAACCTTGGTGTACACAGCACTGGGCTGGAATATTTGCAGCCAGAGGCTCCTTGAGGTGTGGGGGGGGGCAGTTTGTCATCACTTTGCTCTGTGACTTGTCAGAAATGTGGGAGACTTTGGGGAAATTTGGAGCAATAAAGGGGCAGTTTGAACTGCCAGCTGCTTGTGTTATCTCTGTGCTGTGCCCCAGGTCATCACACTAAAACATATGAAGAATGGCTGCAGGATTTGGATTTGGCTAGTCTAGAGGAAAGAAGGACTAGGGGGGACATGATAGCAGTATTCCAATATTTGAGAGGTTGCCAGAAAGAGGAGGGGGTCAACTTATTTTTCAAAACACCAAAGGGCAGGACAAGAAACAATGGATGGAAACTAATCAAGGAGAGAAGCAACCTGGAATTAAAGAAAAACTTCCTAACAGTGAGGATAATTAACCAGTGGAATAGCTTGCTGTCAGAAGTTGTGTATGCTTCATCACTGGAGGTTTTTAAGAAAAGACTAAACAGTGACTTGTCTGGCATGGTATAGAGTCTCCTGCCTGAACAGGCGATTGGACTAGAAGACCTCCAAGGTTCTTTCTAGCTCTATTCTGATTGATTGGTTGGTTGAGCTACAAGATACATTCAGTGTTTTGACACCAAAGGACAGAGGATCAAATTGCAAGTCAAATATATGAAGAGTGAGTCATGTGAAATCATAAGACTAATAAATGATGGAACTGATGAGAATCTCAGAAAGAGAGAAGTGAAAAGTTTCAAAGATGAAATGCAAAGTGTGAATCAAAATGGTGGAAGTGAAGTTTATTTACAGGGACAGAAAGACGTGGAGAGGTACTATAGTTGGTGTTTTTCTACAACAATATTTACCTCAGGAGAATGCTGCTTATCCCCAAAGTGAATATTGTGAAAGCTGTGTGACTATATAACTATACATGTGAAAGTATGGTAAAGCTTCCCAACTCTATGTATATACAGTTGCAGCTGACCACATATAAAAATATCTCACAAATTTCAAAGTAACAGGTTGGGTAATTATACTGCCCTATTAAGCCAAAGAAAAAGGAATTTCAGTAACATTGAAGTGAAATATTATTACAGTCTCACTTATACTTGGAATTGGCTTACTGATTACCTCAATATTGACATCAGTGAAAAACATTTAACATCTGGCCTAGAAAATCAGACAGAGATTTTGATTAAACAAAAACTTCATGTAATTTTCTCCAATCAGTTAAGTTGGCGTATTCTTTTATAAGAGAGTGACAGTTTCTTTCTTCGCCTACAAATTTGTAGTGAGACCAAAAGACAAAGAAGAAAAGAAAAGAGGGCACAAGAGACACAAAGAAAAGCATGGCCGAGAGAACCTGTAGTTTTAAATCGCCCCTTGCATAATCATTTTATTGTGTTACCAGCAACTCATTCCCAAAAACTTTTATTTTGATATAGCATGGAAGCTCTACGTATAGAAGCAAGCAGAAACCTGTGTCACTGATGCTAATTAAGAATTGTGCAATCTCACTCTCACTTCAAATTGTAACTAAGTCACTAATTTACAAGTGTCATTTACGAGGCCAGAATAAAACATGATTTTCTCCTTGTTCCATATTAATCCTTTTCTTTCCCATTTGTGTATTAATGGATAAAACTGCTCTGGTGCTGAATAATGTAGGCTCAAACCTCTCATACATGTGTTCATTAAATTCACTTTTTGTCATCTTCTACCAGTTAAGTACTCCAGAGATCTCTTCTGCTGTTCATCTCCCAGAAGTCTTCACAAACCGATGAGTCAACCAGAATGGGCAACAGGAGATGCAGCTTAGCAATCATCATGTCACGTATCTGGACTCATCCTATTAACGGCAGGCAACCAGGGATTTAACAGAACTGCCAGTAAGAACATTGGGCCCAACCAGAATTTGCCAAGATCCCTAAGATGTGTAGGACAGATAATCCTAGTTAGTCCATTCACCTCTCAGGAGTCTGTTAATTTTATCTGAACTAGGAAGTGATCTGCTCTTGGCAAAGGGCCAATGAAAACATACTTCCTTTTCAGAACACTATGCATTTGCTTCAAGAAAAATACCAGGTCTGTAGAGATTCTGGTGATGGTTGTCTCAAAGGTGCTTTTTCAGGAGGCAATCAAACTTTCTTGTTTTTTCTTTGAAGATGTTTCACTTCTTACAGCTGTCTGCAAGGAATATAAATCCTTCCATTCCCCACCATCCAGTCAAAGCTGAAGAAGCTGCTTGGATAAGAAGCGAAATGTCTTCGAAGAAAAAACAAGAAGGTCCAGTTGACTCCTGAAAAAGCATTTTTGGGAGAAAAACCAGGTCTAAATCTAGGCCATCTGTATTTATTAGGAAAACCTGTGTATAACGATAGGATAGCTGTTCGTTGTGTGTTTAAAAAATTTCAAAAATGATGTGGAAGTTTGATGATTAAATATACATGAAAGTACTATTATACAGGTATGAGAAAATGTAAGGATCTTGGGTTTCAAGAGCCTTGGTGGTGCAGGTTGTTAAATGCCTAGCACTTAAGTTCCAGCTGCCTGCAATTAGTGCAGGCTCGAATCCCACCAGGCTCAAGGTTGACTCAGCCTTCCATCCTCTTGGGGTAGGTAAATTGGGGACCCAAGATTGTTGGGGGCAATAAGCTGACTTTGTAAAAATGCCGCTTAGTAATAAGCAGGCATATACAATGGAATGAAGGCTATTGCTGAGCGCATTGGGTTGTATCCCAAAAATTGTAAGCCGCCCTGAGTCTTCGGAGAAGGGCAGCATATAAATGTAATTTAAAAAATATATATCTCACATGAGTCCCACCAATATGAGAGAGTACTCAGGTACCTAGATCCTCATATGAAGATATAGCAGTTATGAAGAAGAGAAAGGAAAAAGAGGAGAACATGGCTATTTCCCCACTGCGTTCCTGAGCCACATAAGAAGCTCATTAAAAAATAAAACTGTGGCCAAAAATGAATGGATATCAACTTCTACTGTACAATCTTCTCCCCCTTCAACTTTCAGATAATCAACCAACTGGGGTGGGGGGACTGGCTGCAGTGCTGACCAAAAAGAAGTGGAGGAGGAAGAGAAGACGCTATATGAAAATGAGTTCCTTCATTATTCATTTCCTCTGTGGTTTATATTGGAATCACATACAATCTTATAATCTATATACTACTAAAACTCTTGTGCCTGTTTGATTGTGACCTTTAATTGGGTGAAATGGTACATCGTAGGGAAACAGTTTATGAATCATCTTACCTCAAATGGGTTAACTTGCAGAATGCATCCAAATTCCTGGACCTGTGACTCCATCAGGATTGAAATTTGGCAAAGTTGTGGCTGTTTCAATGCTGCTTTGCCATGATATTGCTACAGTCAGCTGCAATCACATGGTTTCATTCCAAACATTCCCAGCCAGTTTCCTACAAGAAAAACCAATGAAGAAGCCAAACCATTATAATATATAATATAATGGTATAGGTTTGGCTTTTATTTTTTAAGAAAAAACAATGCTACTACTACAGATGTTTATTGGTTGTGTTATATTGATCCTGTGTTGCTCTGAATATAAGTTTAATTATAAAGCATAAAAGGAGGATAAGACACTAATGCTCTCACGTTTATCTATAAATATTATAATTTGTGAGATTTGATCTCTACACTCTTCTGTAAAACAACTGAAGCCTAAAAATGGTATAGGACAAAGATTTATTCATGTAAAACCTTCAGGAATTCCATTCTTCACTTAATTAGAGAACATATTTTTCCTTCCTTCCCATTCTCTCATATCTTCATAATTTATATGTTTGTGAAAACTTTGTAATCTGTAATCCTTCTGAAAAAAAACTTGCATGGCTTTTAATCAAGAAAATATCAAACAGTTCTTGCATAAAACATCTTTTGGTATTCTCAAGTACGGTTTGGAAATTTTCCTATATGGACTCTAGAGATCCAGTGTCAATCAATATCAGTTAGTTAGCCAAAGTTTATCCTCATAAAAGACACTTCCTATGTTCTTGTTTGGCCTTCTAGATCTGGTTGAAGATAGAGAATACAGGTGAAACTCAAAAAATTAGAATATCATGCAAAAGTTCATTTATTTCAGTAATGCAACTTAAAAGGTGAAACTAATATATGAGATAGAGTCATTACATGCAAAGCAAGATAGTTCAAGCCGTGATTTGCCATAATTGTGATGATTATGGCTTACAGCTCATGAAAACCCCAAATCCACAATCTCAGAAAATTAGAATATTGTGAAAAGGTGCAATATTCTAGGCTCAAAGTGTCCCACTCTAATCAGCTAATTAAGCCATAACACCTGCAAAGGGTTTCTGAGCCTTTAAATGGTCTCCCAGTCTGGTTCAGTAGGAATCACAATCATGGGAAAGACTGCTGACCTGACAGTTGTGCAGAAAACCATCATTGACACCCTCCATAAGGAGGGAAAGCCTCAAAAGGTAATTGCAAAAGAAGTTGGATGTTCCCAAAGTGCTGTATCAAAGCACATTAATAGAAAGTTATGTGGAAGGGAAAAGTGTGGAAGAAAAAGGTGCACAAGCAGCAGGGATGACTGCAGCGTGGAGAGTATTGTCAGGAAAAAGCCATTCAAATGTGTTGGGGACTTTCACAAGGAGTGGACTGAGGCTGGAGTCAGTGCATCAAGAGCCACCACACACAGACGGATCCTGGACATGGGCTTCAAATGTCATCAGAAGCATCTCACCTGGGCTAAAGAAAAACAGACCTGGTCTGTTGCTCAGTGGTCCAAAGTCCTCTTTTCTGATGAGAGCAACTTTTGCATCTTATTTGGAAACCAAGGACCCAGAGTCTAGAGGAAGAATGGAGAGGCACACACTGCAAGATGCTTGAAGTCCAGTGTGAAGTTTCCACAGTCTGTGTTGATTTGGGAGCCATGTCATCTGCTGGTGTTGGTCCACTGTGCTTCATTAAGTCCAGGGTCAATGCAGCCATCTACCAGGAGATTTTGGAGCACTTCATGCTTCTTTCCACAGACGAGCTTTATGGGGATGCTGACTTCATTTTCTAGCAGGACTTGGCACCTGCCCACACTGCCAAAAACACCAAAACCTGGTTCAATGACCATGGGATTACTGTGCTTGATTGTTCAGCAAACTCACCTGACCTGAACCCCATAGAGAATCTATGGGGCATTGCCAAGAGAAAGATGAGAGACATGAGACCGAACAATGCAGAAGAGCTGAAGGCCGCTATTGAAGCATCCTGGTCTTCCATAACACCTCAGCAGTTGCCACAGGCTGATAGCTTCCATGCCACGCCACATTGAGGCAGTAATTGCTGCAAAAGGGGCCCAAACCATGTACTGAGTACATATGCATGCTTATATTTTCAGAGGTCCGATATTGTTCTATGTACAATCGTTGTTTTATTGATTGCATGTAATATTCTAATTTTCTGAGATTGTGGATTTGGGATTTTCATGAACTGTAAGCCATAATCATCACAATTATGACAAATCACAGCTTGAACTATCTTGCTTTGCATGTAATGACTCTATCTCATATATTAGTTTCACCTTTTAAGTTGCATTACTGAAATAAATGAACTTTTGCACTATATTCTAATTTTTTGAGTTTCACCTGTATATCAGAAATATTGTGCTACTTGAAAGATTACCATTCAGATCATTAGAATGTTGTGAGAGAAGTTTCAAGTTACAGCTTATTTTCATTGATGTCAATTGTGCTATATGTTTTAGGAATTTAATTTGAATTTAGAAAGGTATCAGTTTTATATTTTCTGGTTAGCTACTTTTCTGTTTGAATAAGAAATCATTTTTGTGCCTGAATGCTCAACTATATCATACTTTATACTGAAATATTTTCCAAACATTGTACTAAAATAACTAACATGAAAATGTTAATAGAGAAACCCAGAACCGAACCAATACTATTTCAGAGGAGAATGTCATGTTCAGAATTATCAAATGGATTTCAAATGGCATTTGAGTTCAGACTAAAACAATGTGATTGTTGTAAGAGTTGCAAAATGCGATTAACACCATTGAGCTGGTGAGCTTTTATGGGCTACATTTTTCATAAAGTACTTAAAATGGTCCATCGTTCTAAAGCTCTAACACTATAGTCTTAATCATCTATATTTTTTTAAAAAACATGTTTTAAAATATTCAGATCATGAGTTCTACATGAAGACTTACATTACAAAAGGTAAAGGTTTCCCCTGTCCAGCATTTCCATGTCTAGGGGCAGTGCTCATTTCTGTTTCTTAGCATTGTCTGAAGATATTTCTGTTGTCATGTGGCTATCATGACTATAGGCTGAAGGGCATGGAACGTTGTTACCTTCCCACCAAAGTGGTACATATTTATCTACTCACATTTGCATACTTTTGAACTGTTAGGTGGGCAGAAGCTGGGACAAGTAATGGGAGCTCAACCCATCAGCTCTCCAGCTAACAAGTTCAGCATTTTTAACGGCTGAGCCACTGCACCCTTTACAAAATGAATAAGGAGTATATAGGAGTGAGTATAAACAGATGATATAAAGAAAACAATTAATTTCCTAAGTAGAAGTGCCAGACTGTGGAGTTGAAGTTAAGCAGGGTCAGGTCTCATGAGTACCTAAATGGCAAACTATAGCTGTAAATTCAGAGTGAAGGATTGAAAAACCCAGGAAGAAAGCAAACTACATAGAGAAATATATGACGTCAATAAAAGTCAAGTGCAACCTGAAGAACATTTTAATAAAGGAATTTAAAACTTAGTATACTCTAGATGTTCATATCTTATAGTGAATAGAATAGAATAGAATTTAGCGATTAGTAATGCTTATAATGATGCATTTTCCTAAACTCCCTGCAGATTGACAGGTGTTAAAAATACAGTAGATCGTTTGCTGAGCCATATACACCATCTTAACAAATCTGGCAGCAATACAGCTTAAATACTGTTGCCATTGTTACATTCTTATTATACAATTAGTCATGTTAACAGTTCAAAATGAAATAAGAACACAGCCCTCTTCTACATGTTCCCCAAAATCATATCTGAAAAACAAAGCTGAAATGAGAAGCAGCAATAGCAGTAACAGCAAAAGCAGCAGCAACAATAACTTCTGGGACTATAAATGATAAATAATAATAATAAATCAGTTTTTGTTCAGCATCCTCTTCCAAAGTTCATGTCTATGGAATACAATAGATGTTTATGGAAAGGTTGTCTGTCTTGGACAACATGAAGAGTTTCATTGAAAGGGCATACAAAACATTTGCTAGACCAATACTCGAATACAGCTCATCAGTCTGGAACCCACATCACATATCTGATATTAACACAGTTGAGAAAGTCCAGAAATATTTCACAAGAAGAGTTCTACACTCCTCTACTCATTGCAGAATACCTTATGCCACCAGACTTGAAATTCTACACCTAGAAAATCTAGAACTACGCTGCCTTCCGTCTGATCTAAGTATAGTATATAAAATCATACATTGCAATGTTCTTCCGGTCAATGAATACTTCAGCTTCAACCATAACAATACAAGAGCACACAATAGAAAACTCAAGGTTAACCGCAGCAAACTTGATTGCAGGAAATACGACTTCAGCAACAGAGTGGTCAATGTCTAGAGTACTCTACCTGACTCTGTGGTTTCTTCCCCAAACCCCAAAAACTTTAACCTTAGACTGTCTACTAATGACCTCACCCCTTTCCTAAGAGGTCTGTAGGGGGAGTGCATAAGTGCACCAACGTGCTTACCGTCCCTGTCCTATTGTTTCTTTTATTTTTCTTATATGTATTCATTTCATGTATTCACAACTATGTTTATCCTTATACTTATTATCTTGTAAGCGATTGACAAAATAAATAAATAAAAATAAATAAATAAGTACCAGATTCGAAAGGAAAGGAAATCCATTCACATGATGTCATGCATCATGTTGTCATCTATTGCTAAGAGAGCAAAAGTATGCCACAATATGATTCACACTGCTATTCTGTTTTTCTGTAAGATCAGTGGCATACAAGACTAAATTCATGAATTAGAAGTGGCATTCATGTCTTGCGCATTGTGCTCAAAGTGTGACTTTATTCCCTGCATATAGACTCTCCCATCAATTTTAATTCGGAGCTTTAGCTGAATAACAGAGTTGGAAGGGACCTTGGAGGTCTTCTAGTCCAACCCCTTGCTCATGCAGGAGACCCCATATCATTTCAAACAAATAGTTGTCCAATGTCGTCTTTAAAACATCCAGTGTTAGAGCATCCACAACTTCTGATGGAAACTTGTTCAGCTGATTAATTGTTCAGCATAACATTACTGATGGAAGTTTTGTTCCATACTTACTGCCGTTTCCCCTACTTTGAATTAAGGATACTTCTGCTTCTGAATAGGAATGAATCAGGCAAAGGGTTCTTTTCTGCAAAAGGAGTATCATCTTTGCTCTTTTATTGAAAGCAATAAAATAAATATATTACTTATTTGCCTCTTGTGTTTGTTTATAGAGAACTGAAATCACTATGTGAATAAATGGTTGGCATTTGGAAAATAAAGGATAACTGTGTCCTGCACTGGAATGGAAGAGAGAAATAAGGGATTAGCAAACAGCAGTGGCCCTTGATGGATGTTCATAAATAAGTTATAGCTTGGATGATTCAATAACCATCCAAGCTTTAACTATAATCAAATAAATCAGGCTTCAGGAAGACCCCAAAGCTAGCAAGATAAATGAAACATCCAATAAACAGTCAACAGAAGGCCTACAGAATAGCATTTCCAGATGTCAGAAAAGTTAAAGGAGATTGTATTGATGATGTTATCTAGTCAGGTAATGAAACAACTGGAAACAAACAACTGAACCCAGAGAGCCCTAAGGACTCCACCATTAGACAATAGACAGATTTCTTATGCAGAGCAAGACAAGGATTGCTTCTTATCCAGAGCAATCTCAACGAAAATAGTGTGTTAAATATTATATTGAATTGGTAACATTCCATTGGACTAACTATTCAAGGTAAATTTTGAAATTGTCTCTCCTCACCCACAAAATTGTACAACTCCGGTATTTTCCTAATCTGAAGTTTTCCAAATTCATTGGGATATAGGTCCAAGAATTCCCTGCCAATGTGATCACTCCCAAATTATCTCAAGGATGCCAGGACATCATAGACTACATGGTGTTTTCAACAACTAGGAGTACCAAGCTGACTTTCATAGGCTCAGAAGTTAAGCATCAATAGTACAATATTTGGATGCAAACTATAAGGAAATTTTAGAGATAAAGGCTAGACTAGGGAGAAGGAAAGAACAGATCATTTCTATACTTTTGCCATGTAGTCAACAGGAGCAGAGCATGATTCAAAAGGCATCATTACCTTATATTAATGAATATAAACCATGATGATAAAGTACAGCTATAATTACATTTAGGTGATAGATTGCTTTTCTGACTGTAACTCTCTTTTTGCACGATTTATCAGCAATCTTTAGCATTCATATTATTCCATAGACACTGGACAGGAAAATTGACATTTAATACTGCATGTCCACCACCCCAACATATGTAAAAAGAAAGAATTGCAAATGGGTGAACTATTACAAAGAGTATCTACTGAAAACCAGGTTGGGTTCAAACTAGCCAGTTCATACGAGCTTCTTAGGAATGATCATGCTATGAGGAGACTCTAAATTGAAGTTGCCATTCAAAAGCTGGAAATATGTCAGCACATGTTCAGTTGTTCTTTCTCTGTGCCCTCCCACCCCGTCTTCTCTGAGAATTCAGAACAAAACACACTCCTGACAGACCTTCATCCTAGCCCCCTTTTCTCTCCGGAATGTGTTCCTCATTTAGATTCCCCCCCGCCCAAAAAAATTAAAGATGCTTTTCTAATAAAGGAGTCAGGAGCGATCCTCCTATAACAGAATGAGCAATATTTTGTGATAGTAAAATTCATTCTCTCCAGATGTGATGGCTTGGTGTCTTCCTCTATCAAAGAGGAACAGTTACAGCACACTATACAGCAAGAAGGCACATTCCCCACCCATCACAGCCTATTAAAAAAAAAATCAACATTCTCTCTTCAGAAAATACATATTGACACCTCTAGTGATAAGAGTTCTGCAAAGCCAGAATCCTCATTTTCCATAGAGGGCCCCCACCCTGTTTGATTAGTTTAAACTCCACCCCTTAGGAGACATGAAAAGAAGAGTAATCTGTGGGAACAGCAGCTCCGAACTTTAAAACTTCGTGAGGAGGGGGTGGGGTGGGGAGAAAAAAAGGGAAAGGGGGAAAAAAAAGCCCATTCTTTCTTCGTTATGGTTTGCTGAATATTCCTTTGTCTTGTTGTATAATAGAAATGATGTTCATGGCACTGGAGTATACACACAATAAATGGTTTCTGTGGTTATCAAACACCTCAGCTTCACTTCAGCATTTAATCACCCAGGAAAAGCCATTTCTTTGCCTTGTATACGATTCTGCCATAAACATTCTCCTTTCAGTGACACCTCACCCCGGAGCACCAGGACTTCAATTTGTACCAAACACTGAATTAAAAAATGAAAAATGATTATTTTAAAATATTTATTGAATTATAAAAAAAGTGAATCTTTCTCCCTTTTTTTTTAACAACACAAAAATGGTGTTGGAGAGAAGCCAAAAGTCCATTCATAGGAGTGAACGTTTTAAAACAGAGCAAAAGGTTTGCAACTTCTCATCATGGGGAGAGAGAGAGAGAGAGAGGGA
The DNA here is from genome assembly GCA_009733165.1 of Naja naja. Lineage (NCBI taxonomy): Eukaryota > Metazoa > Chordata > Lepidosauria > Squamata > Elapidae > Naja > Naja naja. The sequence continues at coordinate 197,524,661 of CM019150.1, read as the reverse complement.
GGAAGAGGGGGAGGGGGAGAGGGAGAGAGAGAAAGAGAGAAAGACAGAAAGAGAGAGTGGGGGGAGGGAGGGAGGGAGGGAGGGAGAGGGAGAGAGAGAGAAAGAATGAATATGCCCAAAATTTTTGGATGTGTTCCACATGCAGAATGGAATTTGCTTAAAACATCGTACAAGGGAATTTATAAAGGGCACTGGGAACTGATAGTTAGCAAATTCACAAATCATACAATTGGAAGGGATGATTTAAAGCAGGGGTCTCCAACCTTTTGGACCTCAGGGACCACCAAACTCTTCATTTTAAATCCCGGGGACCAATAATATGAATTTGACTGACGGTGGCTTGCTGACACTGGTGGGAGAGAGAGAGAGATCTGATCTAACCTCTCTCTCTCTCTCTCTCTGTCTCTCTCTCTCTCTCTGTCTCTCTCTCTCTCTCTCACACACACACACACACACACACACACACACAGAGGCAGGGGTGGGATTCAAATTTCTTAACAACCGATTCTGTGGGTGTGGCCTAATCTGTGGGTGTAGCTTGGTGGTCATGTGACTGGCTGGGCATGGCTTGTATGCCAATATTATAAATATTTATGTAAATATTGAATTTTTTATTTAAAAAAAGCAACTTTTTAATCAGGCAAAGCAGGCAGGAAGATTGAGTTGCTCACAGAATCACACATTCATTCAGAGATCTACCATTCTGCCATTGGCTACCTGAGTCTGCACTGAATAATAGAAGCTTCAGTCCTAAGGAAGGTTCTGTCCTAAGGTTCTGTCCTAAGGAAGATCTAAAGATTAGCTAGAAAGCAAGAAATCCAATGGTTTCCTGCTTTCTAGCTAATCTAAATCTCCCAGCACAGCAGAACAGCTGATGATCAGGAGGAAAAAAAAAGGAAAAATAGCAACGTAGCAGGAAAGTTTGCCAGATAAGGAATCAGTGAGTGGGAAGGTTCCCATGGGCCATGTGGGCGGTGCAGCCTTGTGTTCCTATGTAGCCTGGATTAATTGCTTTGGGGGGTGCTCTGGGGGTGACATTTCTCTGTGGACCACCAAAATTTTCTCATGGACCACCAGTGGCCCATGGCCCACTGGATGGCAACCACTGATTTAAAGAGAGGGGTTTTTTTGCAGAAAGTAAAAAAAGTCAATGGAATCAAATGCCTTCCTCTCTTTTGCCAATGCAATACAAGTGGGGGAAAATGTTGGACTTTGCTTGCACAATTATAGATGTCATCTGGAACTGTCCTATTCTTTCTTGTCAATTTCAGACACTGAACCCAGCTCCTAATTAAGCACTGGAATCTACTCTACACACTAGAGACACCCAGCAAGAGATTTGCCACCTGCCTAGGAAATTGGTTGGACCAGTGATGGGATTCAAATTTTTTTACTACCGGTTCTGTGGGCGTGGTTTGGTGAGCGTGGCAGGGAAAGGATACTGTGAAATCACCATTCTCTCCCCACCCCACTAACCTGCTTTCCAGCTCCGTTCTCCTGTGCAGGGCAACAGAAGAAGACCCAGCCAATCAGCTGGGACTGGGGAGGCAGAGAATAGATGAGGCGGGGCCAGTCAGAGGTGGTATTCTGAAGTACTCAAAATTTCCGCTACCGGTTCTCCGAACTACTCAAAATTTCCACTCCTGGTTCTCCAGAACTGGTCAGAACCTGCTGAATACCACCTCTGGGTTGGACTGCTGAATTACACTTACTATTAGCACATTTTTCTTACTATTCATTCAGAATCTAGTTTTCCATAATGTTAGACCAGTAGTCACATATGCTATATTCAAGGCCATAGAGTATGTATCTACATCTGATCTTTGACTTACGGCCACACTTGAGACCAGACTTTTGATTGCTAAGCAAGGCAGATGTTAAGTGTGTCACACCCAATTTTATGACCATTTTTGCCATTGTTGTTAAATGAACAAATAAAAGTAGTAAAGTGACAGACTGGCAGCCAATGAATTTGAGGGCAAAGGGACCACCAGTTCTAGCTTCTCACTTTGAAGATTTATTATCTGTCGTCCCCATGATTGTTGAAGCTCTTAGAATAATGCTACTATAGTTATATAGAATCAAAGCAAGAACACAGCTTGTGCTTCGTCACTTTTAATGACAATTATTGCCAACAATATTTTCCTCCTATCCACATTTAAGATTAATAAATATCCAAAACCATCCAAAAGTTAACAATAGCCAAGTAAGAACAGGAAGCAGAAAAAATTCATGATAATTTATAGAATCTATTAATGTGGAATTTAAAGATAAATTGTGATTTGCAGTCACATAATAACAACAAAGATTAATTAACATTAACAGTCTAGGTGCCATATTTCTCTAAGAAAAAATAATTGCAAAGTAACTTTAATTCATCGAATGGACTTCTAACATATTCCGAATAAAAATGAAAGTCAGCTTTAAGCCAGGTTAATCAGTGTTTTCCGCATTAAAAAAAAATTAAGATTTATATTAGTAGGAATACAATAGAGCCCTGGACAATTATAATCATGTTTATGTGTAATAATTCCATAACAGCATTTCAAATGCATAAATACAATGCTTGTTAAATGCTGAAGTATATTTTTTAAATAGTATATTTATTTGGTATAATTTGTTTATTTCAAACTTCCTTCTGTGGAGCTGAAACATTTTTATCTGAATTCACCTTAGTTTACAGAACCCACCAATATGGGGTCAACACAATGATACAGTAGTGAGCTATGACAAGCTACCAGGGTTTCATTGTCGCATATTCTCCTCTGAGAATCAGAATTGGTGTCCACGGACAGGATCAAATTCTGCCAGGTAGTAGATATGGCATCACAAAGAAGCCCCATGGTCTTTGTAAGTGCTTGGACTAATCATACATGTATAAAAAGAGAAGGGTTGGGTCACCATATGCCTTGCCACCTTATAGGTTTGGCATACACATCCCACAAATGCACCTGAAAACAGACACACAATACCACATAATCAATTCAAAACGTTTATTGCTGTTGGCCCCTTATTCCTCTGTAGTAAATTCTGAAGGATCCCAAAGGATCCCTTGCTTCTTCCATACAAGTTGCTTCAGCTTTCTTCTAATAACTTCTCTCCCTTCACTTGGAACCTCTGACCCCATGTCCCCTATAGTGCTGTGTCTCTGGACATTTCCATGGCTTTTTTGTATCCTCTGCTATTGGTTCACAAGTCTTTGTGAAATCTCTGTGCCATCAATCAAATTTGGTGGATTCCCATTACTCCCATTTGAATATTTGAGTTAGAAATCTAATTTTGTTTTAATATAGACTGATGATATAAATTAGGACTGGCTAAATATTATGGCACTACATCTGTGCAAGGCTGACCTTTTATGTGAATTGATTCTTGTTGACTTGCCTGATAAAAAGGGTAAAGAATTAACCATTTTCCAGCACCTGAACACCTGCAAACTTTGTGTTGGATGGATGGAGCACATGTTGCTAAGATTTTATCAAATTTTGCTTACGTTTTGAAGAACTGGTATGCCTTGTCCGACTTTTTATTGATATTTCATTACCGAAGGTGTGCTGTGGTGTCTCTGAAGGCTTTAGAATACATGGTTTTGATTTTTCTGTCCCTCCACCCCAATTTGCAAAGACTGTAGACAATGACCTGTTTTCTACGCCTTCAAGCAAACTAATTAAGCTGAATCAGATACACTTCTTGCCTAAATTGATAGCTGGTGGCAGATCCAAATGAATTTTCATAGACCTTTGATGAGTTATGTTATAACTCTGTTGCTTGAACTGTGTAATGCTCAAGACCAATGCAGAGTCTTTGACCATCTCTAAGAGCTAGAAAAATTACAAAGAACAGAAGAAACCATTAATAGAACGTCTTCTAATCATAGAGGATGACATAATCCTGCTCACTGCAAAACATGTTACAGTTGTAATTTCTAGACTTTCTCATCAGCACAGCTTTAGCAAAGAAGCTGCATTCTTAATATATATAGAGATGACAAAGTAGAGAAGATACCTTATATTTTGATCTTACTATTTCTTGATTATTATGATTTTTTGCAAAACCCTATAATTTAAAAGAAGGCACTTCTGTGAAATATTTTCAAATTATTCAACTATTTAGAGAACAGTATTCTCTTTTCACTTTGTTTGTTTGGTACTATGCTGCTAAATGAGTAACATACCCAGATTGACAAATTATGGCTTGTGCTTGCCCTGTAAACTAATATGGTAAACTAGGCATTGATCCAGGTTTGCAGGGAAGTTAAAATCAGAGCTTGTTGATATGTGCGTTAAAACAATGAAATGGCAATTTTCCACAAATCAAGAAATAAAAGCCATGAGATAAGTGGATAAAGAGAACATGGGGGGAAAATCAATCCACACTTATTTTGCATATATGCTGAATTGGATTTTGGTGCAATGCTATTGGATTAAAATAACTATTTTATTGTTAGTTGCTTTTATGGCACTGAATATCAGCATACAGGAAACCTAATATACAATTTCCCCTGGCAGTTGATGCCTATATATTCCTAGAGAGCAAATATCGAGGTAGTTGCTTCTCTATTATGCATAGAATACCTACAAAAGTCCTTCAACCCACTTCTTATTCTTTGCAAAGGACTTGGTGAAGCTGGCCAAGAAAGTAATGAGTGGATCTACCTCTGAGGACAACTTGGGCTACACCAAGGCAACAAGAAATGTGAAAAAACCAGAGTCCAAGGCATTACAGCTGGAATCCTTAATACAGTTGTGCCTGCTGTTTTCTGGCCAGCTTCTTTGGTCATGCCTGGCCATTTTCTACAACGAAGCCACTACAAGAGTTGCACAGAAAATCAGCTATTCACCCATGTCAGATATTGGCAATCCATGCCACATGGGCCAAACACAATTTTAAAATGGCGCTGATATCTTTTTCTAGCCCTCTTAAGTAACTGTCCAATCTACACAGCACGATATGGATACTTCTTTTCTGGATAGCATATTTCTCCAATTTTTTAAAAAAATTATAGTCCAGTATTGGAGCAGATCTGGCGTCTTTGTGAAAGTAGACATATTTGGTGGATGCTTCATTTAGTTGGGAGGAGATATAAATTCACACAACTGATGCTCCCAATGCAAACATGCCAGGTTTCACTCAACATATTACAAAACATGCAACTTTGCTTGGGAGTAATATGTTCATCCTTCCTTGCACAGGTTGTTTGTAGTTGCTGTTCTGAGCATCCCCACTTCAAATTTGCTTGTTTCTAAAATGAAATGTGGTACCACCTGCCAACTTTGCAAAGCAAATTGAGTTGGTGGGGATGGTCTTATTTAATTCATTAATGCTGGTAAAGCTCTTTGCAACTCTCTGATGAAAGATGTTATTAGGCATCCAAAGTTTTAATTATTTAAAAGCATTATGTCAGTTCCCCATCTGCATTGTTTGTTCCTGGTGCAAGAAAGAAATAATTTCAGGAAAATGAATGTTAGAGCTTATATTGCCATTCTAAATACTAATGCTGAATTTTTTTTGATTCTAATGGCTTTTTAATAGAAATTGTTACTATTTGTAATGCTATTTTTATTATGTATTAAGAGCCTTTCCCCTAAAAATATTTAATCTGATTGCAATTAAATATTTTTCAATTGATGTCTTGCTTTTGTGCTTCTGGGTATGGATTTACTATTTTATTATATTTGATATTATACAGGTTTTTAATATACAACTAATTTATTATTAAAATGATAATAATATAATAATACTACAGGATCAAATTAAAATCATAACTAGTCCAGAAATCTGTTTCTCAACCAATTGGTCTTCCAAATTCTTATGAGAAGACCCCTAGAAGTCATTAGGAGTTGGAAAGTAGTATATAAGTATGATCATAGTTGGTAAGCTTTGATATATTTCCTTTGAAAGAGAAGCTACTGTTCAGTGTTTAATGGAGGACAAGAACATTAAAACACATTTTAAGTGAATGAATCACGCTGAATATGCATTTATTTTAAGGAAATGATCAGAAGCTTAATGGGAGGATACGAGACTTGATCACAGAAATTCCCAGCATCAGCTTGTCACTTCCAGTTTAAAGGACCAGGTGATGTGTGTGAACAACTGTTCTTTGGGCAATTGAAGTAAACAGATCCAGCCAAGAGGGACAAATTAGTTGACCTACTATACATTTGAGAAGTGTCTATGCTAACAGAATCTCTTTATAACCTGAAATGTGTATCTGACTGATTGCATCTAGCAGTTGTGGAAACTTACATGCACAAATAGACCAATTTCTAGAATTTTTAGTGCCAAAGTTTAGACATGAAGAATTGAACTTTGTCCATTACATGAGTTTCTGTGTAGAATTATATCATAGATGACTAAAGCAAGCTAAAGGAGAGACATAGAATCATTCCTTCACTCTATGAAAGATTTAGTTGTCATGTCTAAATTCAGTCTACATTTTTATATCCAAACATAGACTTCCATCAGTACTTGTATGTCTGTGTGCGGGTAAAGTCTGCTTCTTTGTTTGAATTCCTCCATGATAATGACTATGAAGACAAACTCAAAGACAGTTTATTAAAACATATTTTTCATTTATTCACAACATATAAGTTAAATATATACTTTACCATCTTTATTGTACAAAACATTCACTAAACCCAAAATATTCTTCAGAGAAACAGTAGCAAAATGATGCTTTGAGGCATAAAAAGCACTATAAAGACCAAATACATGTTTTTAACCAACGATTAACTCTCAAAAGAGTAATTTGATTGACATGTTAAAATAGAAATAAAGAATTAAATTTGACCCAATACTTTTTATAACCACAAGTTCTGAATATATACTCATCTGCCTATCTAATAACATGCACAGATATTGATTGTTCTTTGTTTTCTGCAATGCCATAAAAACTTGGCTGTTCAGTAAAATTTTGGGAGAATGTTAGTCTGGGCCAACCCCAATAGATGTTGCAGTTATCATGGTTGTTTGTTTGTGTGTATGCATGTGTAGTTTTTAGGGTTCCATTTTCCTGGATGCAACTCATAGCCAAGTTGGAGCAGAATAGCATAGAAATCTTAGTAATAAATAACAAAATATCCAACTGGGTTATTTTTTAAAAGCCGCTAATTTTTGTTAAATGTTGTTTGCTTCTCTCATCTTATTGGGAAATATTTTTAATAATTGATCAAAATTAATAAGCCTGAAAAAATTCTTAGATCAACAGCTGCTCCAGTGTGGGAGATCTAGCTAGAGAAAAAATTGCAGAGAAAGATCCGTCAGACCAACAAATAATAGATCGGATGATGTACTTGAGTCATATAGATGTGAAGATCAGATTTTCCACTATTGGAGTGATGTGGTGCCCTACCGGTGGAGCTCTTGCCTCACAATCAAGAGGCTGTGAGTTCAATCCTAGATAGAGGCAGATATTTCTCTCTCTGGGCACAATGAGAATATATCTGTTGAACAAAACTCCACATTGGCAACAGGAAGGACATCCGGCCAGTAAACACTCTGCTAGCTCCATTCAGTTGCCCCGACTTCACCCCACAAGGAATTATGGAGTCGTTAAAAGAAGATGATCAGATTTTCCACTATTGCCTATAAGTGTGTTTTGCCTCTAAGAGTGAAAATGTGTACAGTCATGTAAGAATCATACTTGAAGTCTCATTGGTTTTCCTAAAGAAACTTTGACTAATTTTGAAGAACTGATTTTGTTACATTTTTTTTAAATCACAAGATCTTCCCAAAGGTCCTTTTTCAAAAGGTAACTTTTAAAAGACTTTCTCTGCTTTGCTTGGAGACATTTCGCTTCATATCCAAGAAGATTCTTCAATTCTTCGATGAGAAGCAAAACATCTTCAAGCCGAAGAAAGAAAGTCCAGTTTCTTTTTGAAAAAGGATATTTGAGGCAACCATAACTTGGATGACTGAGAATCTCCATAGACATAATCACAAGATTGACCTTATAAAGAAATGGCATTTTTTCAAGCATGTCAGAGGCGATGGCAAATTTAGAGATGTTGCCAAATGTCCATTATAGTCTGGTGCTAATAGAGATGTGTTACTTTCTCGTTCCAAAAGTGGTCTAGATTCTGTAAGTCATCAAGCCAAATGTCTGGAGAACAAATGAGAAGTACATCAAGAAAAGTGAGAAGATTTAAATAATTCTAGTACTATTCATTTCCAATGGAGAGGAAATTCATCAATTCCGCTTCTGCAGAATTTACACATATAGCATCTGTTTTCTGATTATCTGAACTAGCCTGCCAATAGAATTTGGTCTCTTGAATTTTAATAATGAAACCCATTTCCTTATGGGAACTACTGTCATCTATAAACTCTGAAATTCATTTATCTACAGTCATGTTTCTTTTCCCTGAAAGTGTTGGCTAGCAAATTCAACTCAAAACTTTGCCGCTGATCCATTGAGACCCAGTACCTCTTCTATTTATATTGTCAGTCATTTTGCCTACTTTGTATTAACAACCACTGCACTGCCCAGTGTTTACAATGCTGAAAATATTTGCTGAATTAACATCAGTTATCATACTGATAACAGAAGTATACGCCAGGATGAATATTGACTCATAATATTTCCAGACATGTTTTTAAGACTTTATTCCCTCCTTACTGAAAATAAAATAGGAATTGGTTTAATCCATTGTCACAGGTGCAGGCGTCTTATACCACTGGTTTAAATTTTGTATAACATAGAAGCGGTGTAAAAGGAAAGAAGACACAATGCTAATCAAATCCAGGAGCCCCTTTATTTGAGTAAATGAGGACGAGAAAACTTTTGGCCAGTTGGAGAAACCTTATTCAATGGAGAAGGTACAGTAGTTGTAAGATAAATATGCAATGAGCAAGAAAAATGACCACTGCTATGCTAGATATACTAATAGCATTCAACATAGTTAACCATCTTGATATGGTTCTTAACTGGAAAAAAGTGGCTTGCTGAACCAAAGCTTGTCTCCTCACTTATCCATTAATTGTGCATTGATCGATTATGTGCCATGAAATTGTGCTGATTCTTAGCAACGGCATAGGTTTTCTCCATAATGATCCATCCCTAACCTATCCTTTCAAGTCTCCCAATGGTGCACTTATCATCACTGTAACTGAGTCCATCCACCTTGTTGCTGGTCATCTTCTTCTCTTTTTCCCACCTTTTCCAGCTTTATAGCCTTCTTTAGGGAGTTAAGTCTTCTACTGGAGATAAATATTGACCATTAGGATACTGCAATTCAGATTTTCAAACTACAGTACTATTCTCTTGTTTAAATATATAGAGAAACAGTATAATATATCTCTAACATACAACATGATTCTATGCTCTTTCAGTGCCAAATGGACACTTGTGCATGAAAAGTAATTGGGAAATGAAAAATTATTGCAATGTCATAGAGTTGGAAAGGGCAATTTAGGTCAGTAAGTCCAACTTCTATTAAGGGCAGGAATCCAAATTAAAAGATCCCCAGCAGATGCTTTTCTACAGAAATCAGTAGTCCTGTTAATAATGCAACTGAGTTGCTTTATTCGTGAAATCAAGCAGGGATGGGGAAAGTTCTCTAGACAATGATTCCTTCTGTTTATAATCCTCCATGTTGCTTTCTGCCTTCTCTTTACTGCAAAAGACTTGACTAAGAAAGGAAATGGCACATTATGTATCTTGATTATAACTCCAGAATTTACAATACACGAAGAGTCCTTATAGACTTTGTTATGTATGCAGGTTTGAATATAATTGGTTTAGTTTGAACTGTTCTTGTAAAATGTCAAATATGATTGGTTTAAAAAGTGAGGGAAAAACCCTGCACTCGGATTGGCTGGCAACTGCGGCTGCTGGCTATAAGTAGCAGCCGCAGCCCAGCCAAGTCGGGTCTGTTATGAGCTTTGGTCACTAATAAACTCTTCACTGAAGAACTCGGCGTCTGAATCTTCATGCAAACTTAACACTGGCGATGAGGGTGGGATCCTTCCTGAAGAGAAGACGACGCGGAAAACAAGCTGAGAGAGATGGCTGCGCTGAACACCCCCCCAGCCCCGTTCGATCCGATGGCAGAAGACTGGGACTCATATGCGGATCGTTTCCAAATGTATTTGGAGGGAAACGATCTTGCCGACATTTCCGAAAAGTGGAAGAGGGTGGTCTTTCTCACCCACTGCGGTCTGGCAGTTTTCAAGATGGCGAAGGCATTGGCGGGAGCTGCAGACGTGAAGGTAATGGACTGGCCCGACTTAGAAAAGCTTTTAAGAGCCCATTACGCCCCACAAGTATCGTGCCTCATTAAGAGACACGGGTTTTACCGTCGGGATCAAGGGGAAAGCGAAAACGTTAACGACTTTGTGGCAAGTTTAAGAGACATTGGGGGTGCATGCGAGTTTAACAACTTGGAAGAGGCCATGCGCGATCGATTTGTTTTAGGCCTCAAAGACAAGGTGCTTCAGAGCAAATTATTATTAAAACCTAAGATCACGTTGAAGGAAGCCATAGAAGAGGCCTCCTCAGCAGAAGCCACCAAGTCCTCAGCAGCAGCCATGAAGAAAATTAACAAGGCCTCAAGCCATCCTGATGTGGAAAAGTCTACAACAACTCATTGCGAGCAAATAGATTCTGAGTCAGACTGTAGTGAGGCAGAGCAAGGAATTTATAGACTCAGAATGGAGAGGAAAAAGAAAGACCTGGGAAGAAAGAGGTTTTTACTGCAGAGGTTGTGGAAGAAGCCACCCCCACACTGAATGCAAGTTTCTTGATAACAATTGCCTCCGTTGTGAAAAAAGAGGTTATCTAGCAAGAGTCTGCAAATCATCCAGAACTCCACCACACAGAAAGAAGTTTCCTGACAAAGAATTCAAGCCCAACAACTTCAGTGAGAAAATGGGGTGCAACACAGAAGCAAATGGGAAGAATGAAACTCACCAAACAATCACCATTGGTCATTCTTCACCCTTAAGAAGCAGAAACGTACATGTGAAGGTACTAATTGAAGGAAGGCCTTGCCAAATGGAAGTGGACTCAGGCTCCTATTTATCTATGGTGTCATGGGACACTATTCACAGGCTACTTCCCAACATTCAGAAGAAACATTTCCAGAAGCAAGCACTGACTCTTAAAGACTACCAAGGGAACAAGATTCCAGTAGTTGGAACAAGAGATTTCAACGTGAAGTTCAAAGGCCACACCAAACATTTGCCCCTGACCATCGTGGACAAGGACCGCCCAAGCTTGCTGGGACTTGAGTGGTTCAATCCACTAGGCATCGAGGTGACTGGCATCAATCACGTGAGCAACACTGAATGGGAGGAGGCCTTGAAGTCTGAGTTTCCAGAGGTCTTCAGCGACGGATTGGGCAAGTATATGGGGACCCCTAATACTTTCTTTTTTTTTATAAAAAAGTTTTTTATTTTTGATACAAACATACAAAGGACATACAAAACATAAAAACCATCTTCCATATATACATACAGTGTGTCAGTTGGTTACAAATCCTTTGTGTCATCCTTTCATATTCATCACTCACAATTTATCAAAAAGAAAATTTCTCATATTATCAATAAAACATTATGTATTTATCAATTATTACTTGTGTACAATTAAACTATTTCATCATATATACGAGATATATTTTTAATCTAAAATGTATGTTATACTTTCATCCAATGGTTATATATATCAACATTATATTTTATATCAGCCTATTATATTTCTATTACAAAATTATATAGTCTATTGCATTACCAAGTCTTTTTATCCAACCATTGATAAAACAAATCCCACATCTTATAAAATTGTTTATCTTCTTGTTCTTTAATTTCAAATGTCAATTTACTCATTTCAGCACAGTCCATAATTTTCCTAATCACTTCCTCCTGCATAGGTATTTTATCATTCTTCCAATTTTTGGCAAATACAATTCTAGCTGCTGTTAAAACATTTACAATCAAATATTTCAACTCTTTATTGTAGATATCTGGTATAATTCCCAATAAAAATATTTCTGGTTTCAAGTCTATGTGTTGTTGTATCATTTTTCCAACCATATGTGGATTTTAGTCCAATATCTTTTGCATCCGAACAAGTTCACCACATATGGTAATATGATCCAGGTATCTGATGACATTTCCAACATTTATCTGATTTATTCTTAAACATTCTTGCAATTCTAGTCGGGGGTAAGTGCCACCTGTAAAACATCTTATACAAATTTTCTTTATAAGCAGTTGACATTGTCATTTTATAATTCTGGGACCATAATTTTTCCCATTTCTCTAGATCAATCCCATATCCAAAATTTTTCCCCCAAGCAATCATTGTTTCTTTAACTTGTTCCTCTTCCATTTTAATTTCTAAAAATATCCCTAAAGTTTTTAATCACCTTTTCATCAGTACCCATCAATATTTTGTCTAGCCCAATCTGCTTGTTATAAATACCTTCCACTTTAATATCCTTATCAAATCTAGATTGTACTTGCAAATATGAAAACCAATTCATTTTTATACCTTGTTCTTCCAACGCTTGCATAGATTTAAGTTCACCCCTTTCATTCAATATCTCACCATATCTAACTGTTTGTTCCTTTTTATATATTACTGGATATGAAAAGGCTTCAATAGTAGATATCCATATTGGAATTTTCAAGTAATGTTGTTTTTAATCTTCTCCCAGTTTAAAAACAAAGCTTCTCGAATATAATGTCTTCTAAAATACCCTTGTGTTTTAGTTCCCTTATACCAAAGGAATGCATGCCACCCCAATAACAAGTCATGTCCTTCTAGAGTCAATAATCTAGTGTTCCTTAGTGTTATCCAATCTTTTACCCACATCAAATTTGCCGCCTGATAGTATAGTTCCCAATTGGGCAAAGCAAACCCTCCTCTTAATCTTGCATCCTGCAATAGCTTAAGTTTTATTCTTGCTTTTTTGCCTTGCCATATATATTTCAACATCATTCGATTTAGGGTGGGGCTTGTGTCCCAGTGATACTACGTGCGATCAGGAAGCTCCTGGATCGCCGTAGATATCTTCTCAGCTGGACAGTCCATTTGGACCTAAACCATCCCGAAGAGACAGTGAAGGGAAAGAGCACGTCCTGTAGATCCCAGGGACATCGCAAAGTCCCTGGTTGATCCAGGAGAAGCTCTTTTTGCCAGTGGAAAAGAGGCAGCCATCAAGCTGCTGAAGCTGGGACAGCTCCGAAAGAAAGGCAAGATCGGATGAAGGTGTGTCGGTTTGGTGAGAGGTTCTTTTTTATTTACTTATTTCTGAAGAGAACACCCCAATAACTGGAAAGTGGACTTAAAAAGTAAAGAGAACAGTTTATAAGCGGCGAGATTAAGCTTTTCTTAAGATTGACGGCTTTTTTCTTCTTTTTTATCTTTTCTGGAACTATTTGATTTTAAAAGGGACTGGCTTTTCCTCTATGTAAAATAATCTTTTGTTCTGATGGTCTTTTTCCTTTTTTTCCAATATTTTTTTGGATTAAATGCTGTTTATGATTTTAAGAACATTTTAGAAAAGAGAGCAATACCAATGTGCCTTTTCTATTTTTTTTCTTTTTTTTTGCTCTTGAGGGGGAGGAGTGAAAGTGAAAGCACTGCCATTTAGAGGCTTGGATATACTGTATTCCTTTCTTCTTCGTTTGTTTATCTATGTGAGCTGCATTCAAGGACATAGAGTTCCTTCTTGAAAAAGATAGTGGGGTGAGCACGACGGATTGTATATACAGGTGCCCATCTGTGAACTATTGATAGCGGAACCCAGAGTTGGAACTGAAAGAAAGAAAACTAAAGTGACCTTGAAAATATATTCTACTGGAAATTTGACTTGATATTCTAAAAAAGCCTTGGACATCTGGTGGCAGTAGTTTTCTTTTTTCTCTTTGGCTGGATTTGTGGCTGCTCTATCTTTTCCACATACCCCATTGATTGAATTTTTATTGTTTGGATTATCCCTTTTTCAATTTTTAGCCAGGAATTTTTCTTTTTCCCTTCTCTCTGCCTATGATTTGCTCCCCTTTTCACTTTTTTTTCTTTTTTTCATCTTGTTGATTCACCATTGGATTAGGGTATATAAATACCTGAAGTCTCTTCCCCTTTTTTTCCTTTTTATTTTTTGAACTGGGAACCACCTGTTGTTGCTTTTTGAGACCTACCTTTTCTTCTTTACTTTTTTTCTATTTTTGTATACAAGTGGAACCAACTGGATTAAGGTGTACAAGAACCTGAAGAATTTTTTGTTTCTTTAATTTTTTTATATTCCTTAATATTTTTAATTTTTTACTTTTTTCCCTTTTTGTCTACTTATTTTTATTATTTTGGAGGGCCCTCTGCTTTTTGGGGCCCTACTAGGAAATAACTATAAAATGAGTAGAAAAGCAATAGCTGTAAGCTCTCAATCAACAACTCCTGCTTCTTCACCATCTGGAGGTCAGCGATCAATACAGGCAATGTTGCAACAGGAAAAGGAAAAAGAGAAGGAGGATACATTACAGAAGATTTTGCAAGGAATTCAAATTCTACAGACAAAAGTAGAAAATGTTGAAAAGAATAATGAGAATATCTCCCAAAAAATTGAACAGACAAATCAAAAGGTGGAGAAGATTCAGCAGAAAATAGATAAGACGGATGAAAAAGTTGAAAATATTCAACAGAAAATTGGAAAGACAGATGGGAAAGTGGAAAATATCCAAGAGATGATGACCAAATATGATGAAAAGATTAAGAAAATTGAAGAGCAGGACAAACAAAGAGATAAGGAAATTGGAAATATCCATATCAGATTGAGTGAAGTTGAAAAAGACAGGATTGAATCATTGAGAGGAGAGATGGATAGATCAGAATTTTACTTGAGATTTCAAAATGTAGAGGAAGAAAAGGGTGAAAACCTCGTTGGAAAAATGATAGAAATATTGGCGGAAGCACTAGAAATAACGAAAGAGAAAATGATGGATGGAATGGATGAAGTGTTTCGTGTACATACAATATATGCAATGAGGAATAAGCTACCAAGAGAAGTCCATATTAGATTTACTAAGAAAATTATTAAAACACAAATTTTGCAAATGACAAGAGAAAAGACATTAAAGTATAAAGACAAAGAAATTGTGGTGCTGAAACAGGTACCAAGAAGAGTAAGGAGACGAGGAGAGAGTACCTCTTTCTAACCAAAGAACTGCTTAGAAAAGGAATAAATTATAGATGGCTGATACCAGAAGGCCTTCTGTTTACATGGCGGGAACAAAGACATAGAATTGACACGGTTGAAAAGGCGGAATCATTTTATTATGAATATATTAGAGGAAAGGAGGAAGATACAAGAAAAGAAGAGCCCTGATTGAACCTCAAAAGGAGTTGATAGCAGTAATTGAAAAAGAAAAGGAAAAAGAAGAAGGCGCAGTAGGCGGGGCGCCCAGAGAACGAAGAGAAATAAGATCCACCAGAGCAATAAATCCCTCTTACAAAATCTAAAATGGAGGAAAGAAAACTGGTTACAATGAATATAAATGGACTCAATTCAATCATTAAAAGAAGGAAAGTATTTCACAAATTGGAGAAATTAAAATTTGATATAATTTGCCTACAAGAGATACATATTAAAAAACAACATGAACACGTACTGAAACAAAAAAATTAGGAAAATTGTTTACTTCATTGGCACAATGTAAAAAAGAGGTGTGGTTCTATATATTAAAGAAACAATTTCAGCTGAATTAATTTATACAGATGATGATGGAAGAATCTTAATGGTAGAAATAATGGACAATAATACTAAAATACTTTTAATAGCACTATATGCTCCAAATGACCACCAAGAGGAATTTTATAATAAACTCCATAAAAAAATAATTGAACTGGACTATGTTAATTTATGCATGATGGGAGATTTTAATGGAATAATTAATGAGCAGCTGGATTATAAATCACAAAAAGCCACAAAGAAAGCTAGAAAGAAACTACCAAAACCCTTTATTCAAATGATAGAAGAAATAAATTTAAAAGATGCATGGAGAGATAGAAATATAGGAAATAAACAATATACATTTTACTCAAACATGCATGAATCATGGTCAAGAATAGATATGATATGGACATCAGCTGATCTATTTTTTAATATACAAAAAATTGAAATAGAAGCAAGTATTTGGGCCGATCATAATCCAATGATTATTATTTGGAAAGGACAAAAGATGAGAACTAGATGGACATTAAACAATAAGACATTAAAGGAAGAAGATTTTAAACAGAAAATGGAGAGAGAAATGGTATTCTTTTTTAAAGAAAATAAGAAAGAGGATACATTGTTACAGAATCTCTGGGACACGATGAAGGCCTATACAAGAGGCTTGATAATTGATTATACAAGGAAAAGAAATATCAAACAAAAAAGACTTTTAAAACATTAGAAGAAGAATATAAAAACTGGAAAAAGAACTACAGAAATTTCCACAAAAAAGATGTTAAAATCAAAATGGATATAACCAAACATAAAATGGAATTAATGGAAAAAGAAGAGCTAGCCCAAAGATTAAAAATGCTAAACAGAATTATTTTGAGGACAAAACAAACCAGGAAGATGGTTAGCCTATAAATTAAGAAAGGAAAGAGAATTAAGGAAAATTAGCCATTTAATAGATGAAGAAGGACATCCTTGTTACGGAAATGAAGGAAAAAAGAATTATACAAGACTATTATGGAAAATTGTACTATCAAGAGAGTATTCAAGAAGAAAAAATTAAACAATATATACAAAAGGCAAAGTTACCACAGATACCTAAAGATATCAAAATAATGTTAGAAGAGAATATAACAATGATGGAGTTAACAGAAGCCTTAAAGAAACAAAACACAGGGAAAGCACCAGGCCCGGATGGTTTACCAGTGGAATTTTATAAGACTTTTCAGGAGGTGTTAAACCTCCAATTATTAGAAGTTATGAATGAAGTCATGCAAGAGAAGAGAATACCAAAGACTTGGTCAGAAGCTTATATCACACTTATACCGAAGGAAGACACAGACTTACAACAAGTTAAAAATTACAGGCCTATTTTCCTATTAAATTCAGACTATAAAATTTTTGCTTCAATTTTGGCAGAAAGACTGAAAAGATACTTAAACAATTTTATACATGTTGACCAAAATGGGTTTCTGCCAAAAAGACAAATCAAACATAATATGAGAATAATCCTGGACACTCTGGAGTACTATGAGGCACATCCTGAAAAGCAAATGGCCTTGATGTTTCTGGATGCTCAAAAAGCCTTTGATAACGTGAGTTGGCGCTTCATGTTACTACAATTGACACAAATGGGCTTTGGCAAAAATTTTATACGTGCTATTGTGACTATATATTCTGAACAAACCGCAAGGGTTTCGATAAATGGAGAATTGACAGAGCCTATAAATATAAGAAAAGGGACTAGACAAGGCTGCCCACTGTCGCCCCTGCTGTTTGTGTTAACCTTAGAAGTGTTAAACAGGTGTATTAGAGAAGATAAACAAATAAAAGGAATGAAAATTAAAAGAGAAGAATATAAGTTACAAGCCTTTGCAGATGACCTGGTATTTATATTAGAGGACCCACTGGAATCAGTGCTTAAGCTAATTGAAAGAATAGAAGAGTATGGAGAAGTAGCAGGATTGAAAATTAATAAAGACAAAACAAAGATATTAACAAAGAATATGTTAGTGAGACGGAAGAAAGAATTGGAAGAAGCTTTAGAAATACAGGTCACAAGTAAGGTTAAGTATCTAGGGATATATATTACAGCAAGATGTAGTACACTGAAGGAGGATAATTACATTAAACTTAAACAGCAGATAGCGACAGACTTGGAAAAATGGAAAAACTTACAACTATCGTTGATTGGGAGAATATCAACAATCAAGATGAATGTATTGCCTAGAATTCTATACTTATTCCAGACAATTCCAAATAGGTTAGGGAAAGAGTTTTTCGGGGACCCCTATCACTTTCAACCTAGATCCCAAGGTGCCCCCAATTCGTTTAAAGCCCAGAAGGGTCCCATTTGCCTTAAAGGAAAAAATCGATGCACAATTAGATAAACTAATAGCTCAAGGAGTTTTAGAGCCCACTGACCACTCCAGATGGGAGACACCCATAGTCACACCGGTCAAGACTGATGGGTCAGTAAGAATCTGTGGAGACTATAAGGGGACATTGAACCATGCGCTTCAGCAGAGCGCATATCCAGTTCCAGTGGTGCATCATTTATTACATTCACTTGGCAGGGGCACAGTCTTTGCCAAATTGGATCTGACCCAGGCATATCAACAACTAACAGTTGATGATGCCACTGCAGAGGCCCAAACCATTGTGACTCATAGAGGTGCCTTCAAATGTAAAAGGTTACAGTTTGGAGTAAGCGTGGCACCAGGCATCTTCCAAAGCCTTATGGAAAGGATGCTCCAAGGACTGCCAGGGGTAGTGCCTTACTTCGATGATGTGTTAATCTCTGCTGAAAATGACACTCAATTACAAGAAAGACTCAGAGAAGTCCTTACCTGATTCAAGAAAGTGGGGTTAAAAGTCAAGGAAGAAAAATGCAGTCTTAGAACTGACAAGGTTGAGTTCTTGGGCTATATGATCGACAAGCATGGCATCCACCCTACATATGCCAAGGTTCAAGCAATCAAAGAAGCCCCTAGACCAAAATGCAAAACAGATTTGCAAGCCTTCCTTGGACTTATTAACTTTTATCACATGTTCCTACCTCAGAAGGCAACCATTGCAGAACCATTACACAGATTATTGGACAAAAAATCTGCTTGGGTCTGGGGCAGGAAGAAACAATCAGCATTCAACAATATTAAAAGACTAATCACGTCTAATGCTGTACTGATACAGTTCTCTGAGAATTTGCCTGTTGTACTTACTTGTGATGCATCCCCTTTTGGAGTGGGGGGGGTTTTGAGCCACAGGCTTCCCAGCGGGAGGGAAGCCTCTATTGCATTTTACTCTCGCACTTTGACCAAAGTAGAGAGGAATTACAGCCAATTGGACAAGGAAGCATTGGCAATTGTTGCAGCTGTCAAGAAATTTCATGGGTATCTATATGGGAGAACATTTACCATTGTCACAGATCACAAACCTTTGTTAGGCATTGTGACAGGAGACAAACCTACACCCACTATCCTGTCACCAAGAATGCTTAGGTGGACTGAATTTTTTGCTGCTTATTCATACAAGCTCATCCACAAGCCTGGCAAAGACATTGGCCATGCTGATGCTTTGAGTCGCTGCCCACTTCCGTTTCACACTGAGGACTGTGAAGCTGAGGTGAACACCTTTTTTCTAGAAACTGTTGCCAAGCTTCCAGTACACGCTGCTGAAATTGTCAGAGAGACTGCCAAAGACACTTTATTGGCTGCTGTTATAGGCTGGATTAAGAAAGGTTGGCCTTTTCAAGATCTACCTCACCTTGCCCAACCTTTTAAATCCAGGCAAACTGAATTATCTGTATTAAGAGGATGTATTTTGTGGGGTAACAGGGTGGTTATTCCTGCAAAACTGCAAAGAGAGGTTTTGGAAATGTTACATGAGGGTCATCCAGGTATTGTAAGGATGAAGGGATTGGCCAGGAGTTATGTATGGTGGCCAGGTATTGACAAAATGGTTGAAAACTGGGTTGCATCTTGTCCCAACTGTCAGGTAGTCAGGCCTGCCCCACCTCTTGCCCCCACACAGGAATGGGAATGTCCTAGGGGCCCATGTTCTAGGATTCACATTGATTTCGCTGGCCCTACCAGAGGGCACACCTTCCTTATTATAGTAGATGCATATTCCAAATGGTTAGAGGTCATCCCTATGGCATCCACCACAACTGATGCTGTCGTCAAGCAGCTTAAAAAGCTTTTTGTAACCCACGAGTTACCTGATGTTCTTGTCTCTGACAATGGCCCTCAATTTACATCCAACCTTTTTGAATCCTATCTAGCACAACTGGGTATCAGACATGCCCTGACAGCCCCTGGGCACCCTTTGGCTAACGGCCGGGCTGAACGAATGGTACGTTTTACCAAGGAAAAGCTTCAGCAATTGGGTCCTGGGGACATCACTGAGAAAGTTGAAAAACTTCTTATTGTTCAGCACATCACTCCTAACCCATCAACTAACTTATCCCCAGCAGAGTTGTTGATGGGTAGGGAACAGGTCTCCCCTTGACTGCCTTCATCCCACTTACGCACCCAACGCACCACTTGATTCCACTAGCAAAGTTCGCACGTTCAGTGTGGGTGATTCTGTTTATGCTAAGAACCTTATGGATGAACCTTCATGGATTCCTGCTGAAATAACTCAGATCATAGGCCATCGTTCTTACAGGGTACAAATAGAGGATGGTGTCCTCTGGAGCAGGTACATTGATCAGTTAAGATCCAGATTACCTCAGGAACATCGCAATTGTTCCTCTCTAGTTCCCATACCTAATGCCTTTTCTAGGGGGGAAGGGGAGGAGCATGAGGATAATCAGCAAACAATAATCAACCCCATGTGTAACGAGCCATTACGACAGGAACCATCCCAAAACCTGTCACAATGCCAAAATCCATCCTTACAAGTGGAAGATTGCACATCACTACCTGACTTGGGTGCTGACATTGGTTTGGAGATGGGTTGGGAGGAGAGACCAGATTGTAACAATCAAACAGGGTCTTCTTTCATGGGAAGCCCGAGTAGGGAAATGTCAACAGACACATTTCCCCTCTCACTGGGTGAGAACATTAAAACTTCTGAACCACGAAGGTCTCAACGTACACGCAAGAGCCCCACCTATTTAAAAGAATACATTAGATAGGTTGGGGTTTGAATATGGACTGAACCTAGTGGGGCAGGGTGTTATGTATGCAGGTTTGAATATCATTGGTTTAGTTTGAACTGTTCTTGTAAAATGTCAAATATGATTGGTTTAAAAAGTGCGGGAAAAACCCTGCACTCTGATTGGCTGGCAACTGCGGCTGCTGGCTATAAGTAGCAGCCGCAGCCCAGCCAAGTCGGGTCTGTTATGAGCTGTAGTCACTGATAAACTCTTCACTGAAGCACTCCGCGTCTGACTCTTCATGCAAACTTAACAGACTTAATTATTTGGGGGAGGTATTTCCACATGGAATATTTGTTCCAAGTAAAAGAAGCAACCCAAAAGATGGGCAGCTAAAACAGAGAGGTAGACAGAAGATGGTTTGTAGAATCAGTGTCTCAGTTGCCTAGATTCATTTCCTTTTTAAGCAGGTAAAATTAATTTAATAAATTTAACTTAAAATTAAAATTGAGTTTAAGGACTTGCAAGAATCAAGAAACAATTTTTGTTTCACATGCACAAAATCCAACATGTCTTTTCAATGGAACTAGAACACTGAGCACATATTCATAGAAACATCTATTTTCCCCATGATGTTCTGAACACTATTTATTCTAAGATGTCATATTGTTAAAACATATCCCCAAATCATTGATATATCTTATATATAACATATTCAAAGATAATGGCTTAAATTCTGGCACCTGCAGCTCAGCGTCTAAAAGGGAACACATTTTTGTCTGGGTATATAAAAGATAAAAAATCTTTTAGGAAAACTGGCAATATCTCCCAGGAATCTGCAAGGTGTCAGAAAGCATGTGCCATTTTCTCACCGATAATCTGTACTTTTATCTTGCATGAAACAATTTTTCACACATACAAAAAAAGTCCACACTTCCTTATACTTGAGAATGAAAGAGAATTAGAAATAGGTCCAATTTTCTTCTGAAAAGCAGGCTTCTTCTGCTTTCGATTGGCCTTTCTCATGACCCTCTATACAAGACGACAGATAATAAATATAATGATTTGTACTGAAAAGAGAGCTGGAAGGATAATGGTCCCAAACAGTGTAGTCTTTTATAATGTTACCATAGTAAATAATAGCAGCATCATTTATATGACTAGAGTTAAGGCTGTATCAGTGTTTCTCTCTTATACACACACACACACAGAAAGAGAGAGAGAGAGAGATGCACAAACCCACACCACTTTTTCCTACGATGCATATGTCTCCCGGTTTTCAAAGTTCCCAATTTCATTTCATTAATTTCCTCTTTGCAGAAAGAGATGGAGTATGTCCACTCATAATGACTTATGCATAACTTATTACAAGCAACATTGGGTTGATAAATCAGACACCTGAATTAAACTAGCCCTGGCTTCTGCATCATTCACAAATCATTTAACTGTGCTTGCACTTACAGGAATAAAGTCCTATGCTTTAGCCATGCACATAGCAAGCAAATTCAGATCACATTACAGCTGGCAACCTTTTAAAGCCTGAGCTCGTGCCCTTAGAAAATGGCTTCCATGGGATACCAGAGGTTGCTGCTCTGGCACGGAGGATCTCTTAAGTAACAATAATAACTATAGTGCAAAGAGAATTGCTTCTATTTTCTGCAAGGACATAATGATCTCCAAACAGATGCACACCCTATTGGTTTTTTTCTAACCAATACATCAATTAAACTTATTTTTCACTCATTACTTACAAATGTATTAATTTGTAAGGCAGTTTGTGAACCATGTTATGTTTCTCTTTTACAGAAACACATGTATGCATACATTGGTAAAACTAATATACAGAAATACAACTCACTTGGAAAATTGTTTGCAAAAACCGACACATATTAGATAAAACAGCAAGCAAAAGGCCTGTTTTGGAGAAATAAGTACCAAAATAAATACACATATCATGCATTCTTTGAAAAGAAATACATTTTGATTATTTAAACTCGGTACGTTTAATATGTTGATATATTTAAATATGGGAAATGTACAGAAACCTGACCTTCTCATTGGAAACATGAGGACTAGAGAGTGCTGAATCTGAAATGGGCAGATTTCTCCATCTCTAGGGATCATTTCTGAAGGTGACAAACAGAGAGGGGCCAATGGGAATAATGGTAGGAGGAGTCAATGGGGATAGTGATAGTGGGGCAAAAGGGGATAGTTCCTATATTGCAAAAATGCAATTTCTGTGTCATGCCCCATTGGAGTCTGAATCCCAGGAGGAAGACGAACAGTGCGGCTCTGTTAGATGTGGAGGGAACTGGGGAAGGGCAAAGTCCAGCTGGGCAGAGCAAGGAAGAGTTAGAACAAGGGAGAAGGAGTTCAGAGGAAGACTCAGGCCCACCCACTCTTCATCCTAGGACGTGCAGGGAGGAACAGAGAAGAGAGCAACATGAGTTGCATGGCTTATGTGGGAGGAAAGGGCCCTGATTCCCTTCATTAGCCACACCTGGGAAGAGAGTTTAAAAGAGATGCATGCTAAGTGCGACATCTGCTGGGAACAAAAGTGAGTTTATCTTGTGTTGACTTTGATTATCTGTGTTCCTGGCATCCTCCCAACCGTGTTGAATTACTATCATTCTTTCATGTCTGGAATTCCTTCTCTTGCCCTGCCAGACTAATTACCTCATCTTGCCTTGATTGGACTTATAGTTACAGTTTTTGTTGACTATGTTTTGAACTTGATTCTCTGTAGCCCAAAGGCTGTTCCCGGGAGAGTTTTTCTCCAGCCAGAAGGTAACCAGGACATTGGGGGCAAAGTTGAAGCTAATAAAGGGACTCCTACTGATTATCTGACTGTGTTGCCTTTGTGCCACGCCACGGGTCATCACATTCTGTCATGAACTCTCGTGTACCTTTTACCAAATTATTTCCCAACGTGCTCTGTTCTGGCAGACCACAGAATTTCAGGTCATGCTTTGGATTTCCAATAGAGGTGAAATCAAAATACTAGTCCAGAGAAATCTAAATATTTACATTTTAAAATGTAATACCTGAACCCACAGCTAGAATTTTTAAATGAAAACCTAAGCATTTCCAAAGAAATCAATCTCAAATATCAAAGGACACTGAAACAGAAGGGTTGATTTTGCACATTTCAGTTCGTCATAAATAAATCTGTTCTACCAGGGACACAATTTCATGATCTTAATAGAATCTCCTACAATAATAATATAATTAACTCAAATATATACAGTATCTTATTTAGAAAAGAGGTTTTTCCCCCTTTTCTAAAGATACTGTTTGTGTCAAATTGCTAACAACTGAACATTTGGCTTCTCTGTTTCTATTCTTATTTAGTAGGAACATAATTTTAACAATAGGAAAAAATTGCTTGTATGGTACAAATACTAATAGTTTAAAATAAAGATGGAAACAGTCCAGGTTCTGTTGACATATTTTATGAACATGATGAGATGCCAGATTGTTGGTGTACATCTGTGTGGGTTGGCCACTCATTCCATTGCCTTCTGTGTGCTTAAATGAATTAGCTATTATTTAAAAAAAATGCATAAACAAGTTTTAATGTTCTGCACTTCACTTTCCATCAGAGGAAAAATTGTCATGTTTACTAAAATCATAAGGATGAGCAAGAAAGATGTTTGACTTCTCTTTGTTATAAAAATAAGCAGAATGTACCAGCTTAAATTTTCAATGCATTCTATGCATTTTGTATCTCTGTGTGTGAATAGCAGACTGCTTTTTGGGTATTCTCTGTAAAATGTGGAACCATTGTCCTGTGATTAAAATAGGTGAATTTTAAGACACATGGTTATATAAGGTCATTTCGTTAGGTATTTTCCTAGTTTAGATTTCCCCCATTGATGTTAAGATCGTGGCCATAAAAATTACCTGTGTCATCCAAATTTTTTCATATATGCAATAGTATCATTATTTTATCTGCTGAAAGGTTCTGTAATAGAATATTGTACTACAAAGATGTAACACTGTAGCTTCTGTAGGAAGAAAAGGCATAAATTTATTCTCAATGCAGGAAAATATGTTTTTGTAGAAACGTATCATGCACTCTAAACTAGTTACTGTTGATTTCAATTTAATTAACAGAACAGACTGTGATAAGAGTTGATCTAGTCTTGTTTATTTCTTTGGAAACAGCATTATTAGAACAATAGTATATTCTTGAAGTTTTCTGGAAAATTCAAGATCTAGGTCAAAGTAAGTTGATTAACCTCAGCTCTCCAATTAATACTTTGAATGGTTAGACTTTCTCAATGAAAACAAAATGAAACAAAAATCATCCCTTAAATGCAATGGGAATTCCTCATTCATTTAATAATGATATATTTATGTAATGAAGAATACCCTAAAACAGAGATGGTCAACACTCATTTAGTCTCATTTTTAATGTGCAAATAAACAACAGGACTCAGCTTTAAGAAGTCATGTTGAAGGAAATCATCCATTGTAAGAAAAGATTTATCAGAATAGTCCATGGGATTGGATATTTGTTATTTTCCTCTTGGTTTAACAACAATAGAATAATTTAAACTTCATTTTCAACCTAACAGTTTGTGAGCTAATTTAGAATCTGAATTTCTTCCAAGCCTGATAGCCTGAATTTGCCCCAGATGGACTTGCGGTTCTGTTCAGCGTGATCAACAGCTATTTGTGACTAAATCTGTAGCAATAGGCCAATATCACCATCCTAGTTACATCCTCATATGTTCTCTCCTTCCCTCCCTCTCCCTCTCCCTCTCTTTCCTTCTTTCCTTCTTTCCTTCCTACCTTCCTGACTTCCTTCCCTTCTTTCCTTCTTTTCTCCCTCCCTCTCCCTCTCTCTTTCTTCATTTTTTGGGGGTGAGGGCTGAAGAGGCTGCATCTATAAATCACTGTACTCTTTTTTTAAAAAGGCAGACACATCCCTTCCCATCATCTTAGAGACTCTATTGTCCTGCAGATAAGTATACAAATAAGTGGCAGGGCATCACTGAAGTTTGATATAAAAACATTCTCTCTTTTTTTAATTTTGGAAGGCAACCAAGGCAGCTTCACACTGTACTTTATTCCCCTCTAATCTGACTGACTCACAGTCTTGCGATAGTGAGATAAGCTAGGTAGGCAAATTTTTACAGAGTTGCAATTACTGAAATTGTCATTACGCTGCTCCCTGTAAAATAAATATAGATAGAAGTGAAATTATGCACAGGCTAGGAGTAGAAAGTGTTTTGCTTCTGTTTGCTAAATTAATCTCTTCCTAAATGGCTGCAGGCCAGGTAGGTTAGCATTTGTGGTTTCAAAGGTTTTCAGCGCTTCCAATGAGCCATGAAATTACTGCATGCGGCTGAAAATGGCAGCTGATGAAAGGAAAAGAGTGAATCCCAAAGGCAGAAAGACAGGAGGAAGCAAAATTACAGGCAAAAAGTCTGATTTTTGATGTTGCTCATTGTGAAATGTACACCCAAACTTTTAATAAAACATAAAACATTAATAAACCGGTTAACAATTCCTTACAATTTCTTTTGAAGTCTTGGTATAATTTTCGGAATACTTATTAAAAACGGGCAATGATTCAAGAGGAGCCGAGCGCTTTCCGACTGCTGCTGGTGGCACATTGGTGCACTCTGCTCGAGACTTTTGAAATTAGATTTTTATTGATGTTTTTTAATTGAATTATAGCCCCGGATTGATGCTGCCAGTTAATCAACTGACCCTAAACTCTTGAATTGTTGCGCAACTTTAGTTAATTTTAATTTGGATAGCGAAGAGTGAAACATACCATGTAATCAAGCATCAGTTTCTCATTCCAGATTGACAGTTTGCTTGGATAAAAGCAAGTTGGCTTCAGATCAACATGATGCTAATAGCTACTTGGCAACAGTACATGTATATGCCACTGGTATTCTGACATTTTTCCTAGACAGAGATGGAAGGAACAGCTTTTCAACCGGAGTCCAAATTATAGTTGAAAAGAAGGGCTCCTAGGCCAGCAAAGGATAACTTTTGTTTGATCTGGCTTTTGAGATGTTACTTAACAAAGATCATGCCCTAAACCTGAGCCCCTGTAGGATAAAGAAAGCAGAGCTAGGGAAATGGTGAAGTAAAATATGTCATCACTTTAGAGTCCTTGTGTTGCCACAAAGGATCCAAGTCTAGCCCCCCTTAAATTCTTTTGACCCTTATCTAACACCAATTTACTGCTGATTGTTAGGTGACCTGATTCTTGTGCATAGACTTCAATAAATTATTTATGTTGCAATCTACACAAATGGTCCTAATTCTTTGCACCTGTCATTAATTTGATCAACTCATGTCAGCACTAAATTGGCACTAGATCAGAGTCAATAGAATTCAATGGGGGCTGGACTTGGATCTCTTGTGGCAATGCAAGGATTCTAAATTTATGATGCATTTTACTCCACCACCACCCACAACTCTGCCTGCTTTTTACCACAGCCATTACCATTCCATTGACCTAAAAACCACTCCACTGATTTCAAAGAAATGTTTCATAATAGAAAACCTTATAACTATTTCATTACTACAAATAATCTTTTGTACGAAAAGGGGATCATATATAATGGTAGCAAGGTACCTAGAAAATATCTTGAGAGCTGGTGAGTGAATAGAACAGGAGACTTTATCCATAAAAATAAGCAGAGCTTTAGGTTTCTTTGCTACATAACTATTTAGGTGTAATTTTCATTATAATTTATATTGACCAAGGCCGACAAGTCTCAAAGTAAAAAATCTATGACTTAATGGTCCCATGAAATTGTTCACTGTCAAGAAGACCATAGTGTAAATTCGTATTCATTCAAATGCAGCATGAACCTCATATCCTATCATTAGAAATATATTAAAAATTTGGTCATTTTAAAAATAAATACACCACAAAACTTACAAAATAATAATTTTTTCAGAAATTAAATCACAGTTACCTGAAATATGGAAATACTGAGTGTAGGAGAAAGTGAATCTGATTGGTTCATTTACCAGAGGAAGCACTTGAGTGCTTAGCTCTTAAAAATTTGCTAATACAATTGTCACCCACTTTTTTCCTGAAAAGCTGTGTAACAGCCACAAGGAAGAGAAGTATGTGGTTCTCAAAAGTGCTAGGAAGAGCTGGATATTGAATTGTGAAATAGGTTTCTCTATCTAGCTATCAAGCAATCTAGGTATTTAGCTATCTAGCTATCTATTAGTTGTTTAGCTATCTAGAATAGCTATCTATCTCTATATACCTATCAACCATAATCTGTTTTTCTAAGCCACCTTATGGAATCTTTTTTTTGAAATGCAGATTTCTTCATAAAAAGGATGAGAACACTTGAGAGTTTAAAAAAAAAATCTTGGCTGGAGACAGCAAA
This sequence comes from Naja naja, assembly GCA_009733165.1. Lineage (NCBI taxonomy): Eukaryota > Metazoa > Chordata > Lepidosauria > Squamata > Elapidae > Naja > Naja naja. The sequence goes on along the minus strand of CM019150.1, from coordinate 197,496,516 downwards.
ACCAGCAAAATTGTCCATTCCTTCAGAAATAGCTTCTATTTATCTATTATGCAGTGCTTCAGAAACTTGGTGGTAAGGCGGTTCCTCTCTATAGCATTCACTGAACATGGAAAAAGGCAGAAGCAGAGAAAACTGCTTTTCTCATATGCTCTGCACGTGCATATATCATAATGAATGGTTGCTACAGTGGCATCTGTTTGAAAAAAGAGCAGACAACTTTGCATTACAAGAATAAAACCCCTTGTACATTGCACTGTGGCCAATACAATTAACCCTCTGACCTTATGGATAACTACTTTGCACAGGACTGAACTGTTGCTCAAATGTAAATGTTTGAGATTTAACGAGAACCTTGGAAGTTACTTTATTCAGAATGAGACCACTGGTTCATCTAGTTCAGCACTGGCCGGCTCCCATTCTTCATTATTTGCATATAAAAAGCTGTACTACCACACCAAACTGCATGACTTCCCACCCTGTTCTTTTAATATCCTATGCCTTTCAATTTTTTAAAAGAACTACATCTATCCCTTTATAAGTTCAAGGTTCATATATTATGATGTTCTGTTTCCCCATCCTTTGAAAGCAAAGCAAGAACAAAAACTCTCTGACACAAAGTCTCTGGTTGCAGTGGACTTAAATGCACACATTTGTGCATAACATTTGAGTACAAGACATAAACAGCTAGTGGATCCGCATTTGGGTAAATTATCCTCCAAGCAAGAAACAGTTGAAGAAAATTCTGCACATCTATATTTGAATAATAATTTTCAATAAACTTTAAAAAGATTAAAAAAACTGATACAAATTATTAGTCATTTGGTCTTAATCACCAAAAGTCCACATATATTTTTAACCTTAATCAAATTAATTTCTCATATTCCTTTACTTTACTTTGAACACAGTAACTTATCATTTTCTTCCCAAATACAACAAAAAAATCACTTCTTCCCATAACATAGCTCTTATCTATAACCAAATCTTTAAAGTTGCATCATTCAAATGTAGTCAAGAAAAATCCATTAACAGCTACCAGAAACAACAAATTAAAAATCTTGAGGGATTTAATTCCCTCAAATAATGTCCCACAAGTTAATCTCTTATCATTTCAGTAAGTCTCCTCTCATGAAAGTCCTTCACAAATTTAGCATATACATGAAATACACAGCATCTATATTTTATCCTTACCAATAAGCCAACTTAGTAATCTTTCCTTTCCTTTTAGCACTATAGCTTATCACTTTGTCTTAAAATACAAGAATAAAAACCCACTATATCTTTGTCCCATATCTTATCTATAAATAAATATTTAAAGCCTTGTCATTAAGCCCTGGTTGAGGAAAAATCCATTAAAAGTTAATAGAAAGAACATCATATATATTTTAACCTTGATCAAATAAGCCAACGTTATATTTCTTCTTTTTGCTTTTAAAGATTTTAAAGCATCCCCAAAATTCTTTTTTTGTTTTGTTTTCTCTTTTTCTTTCTCAGGAACTCCTTTAGGAGTATAACACATTTATTTTTTTAAGTCCAAATAGGAAAATTATCTAATTCATTCTTCTGGTATACTATTTATTTGTCCCATTTAGTTATTAAGACATCATCCATCCTTTATATACCCACCTATGAATGCCGCCTAAAAATAACTACGTTTCTACTAATCTTTTCAGTATTAGAAGTTGATGAGACTGGTTGTAATCCTGGAGGGAGTTAATCCACTGGACACTGGATGTTTTTATCATACACATTTTGACCATTACAACACAATCCTTCTGTAATATCCGTGTGTTCCAGAGGCGTCTGCAGGATTAAAGAATTTCATCAATATGATTAAAGCAGGACCTATCCTTTTTGTATATGTATGTAATATCATGACATATGTATCAGGGGAGAGCTGATATATGGTGATGGAATGTGCCTACAAAGAGGAAGGCAATATGATGGATTACAGTGAGATAGCAGTTTCCCAGGAAGAAAGGAGCACTTTCTAAGGAATAGTTTGAGACAAGAGACAACACAGCCCAGAGCTGGATCAGAGACAATTAGTTAAGAGGGCCACTGTCTAGAATCTCCCAGGGTATATCCATTAGAGTTAGAATAGTATAAATTTAATCTGGCAAGATTCTGTCTATATGGCATGGGCAAACAAAGAACTGAACTTTGGCTAAATTGTTCTCTGTTGTTCTTGTTCTAGGCCTGACAGTGTTGTTGAATGCTGCTTTTGACATTTATCCTCCTTACCTTAGACAACTCTGGAGTACCCAAAAAAGGGAGCATTATTTGCTGAGGGTGACAGGATAGTAGTTTACGCCTCCCCATCTCCTTCCTTCTTCCATGGACTCTACAATAATTATTTTGTTTTGTTAGAAGAAATATCCTTCTGGGTTCAGTTCCAAGTGAGGAAGAAAGACACTGGAAACATGGTGACTGCTTGGGAAGATGGTTTAATGGTGGACAGGATCAAATGCCTTGGGTGAAGAAAAAAAGGGAAGAGATGCTGAGAGTCCCTTGGTTTTATGCCCTCTGTCGGGATTTGAATTTGAGCTTGTAATCTGATTGGTTGTCAGACTCCCATGGGACCATGCAGGGGCAACTCTGTAGGCTGTCCTGAGTTCCAGGCTTGGTTGAGCCTTGCTGGATGATGATGTCCTGAAAGGGCTTTGGGCAATTCCTATTATAGCTCTACTTGGAGTACAACTTTGTTATAAAATAGACTGGCCCAGGCCAGAGTAATGGTCCATGAGCAAAGGTGGGGAGCAGAGTTTCTGCCTCTGAGTTTCTACTTCTCTTTTTAGGGAAAATATTCTGCCTTTTTAGTATATCCTAAAATATTTCATTTTCTAGGGGAGGGGTGGGTTTTAACATCCAACAGTTTTTATGTTTGCTTTAAATTACAAGCAATGGAAGGAAATAATTTTAGGAGCAGTTTGTCTTTTTTTTTTAATTACATTTATATGCCGCCCTTCTCCGAAGACTCAGGGCGGCTTACAATTTTTGGGATACAACCCAATGCGCTCAGCAATAGCCTTCATTCCATTGTATATGCCTGCTTACTACTAAGCAGCATTTTTACAAAGTCAGCTTATTGCCCCCAACAATCTTGGGTCCTCAATTTACCTACTCCGAGAGGATGGAAGGCTGAGTCAACCTTGAGCCTGGTGGGATTCGAGCCTACACTAATTGCAGGCAGCTGGAACTAAGTGAATCTAAGTGCTAGGTATTTAACAGCCTGCACCACCAAGGCTCTTAAACTCCCTATGATAAAAGTCTGAAAAGTTACATTCTTTGTGTTATGGATGCAGGTTTGAATGTCATTGGTTTAGTTTGAACTGTTCTTGTAAAATGTCAAATATGATTGGTTTAAAAAGTGCGGGAAAAACCCTGCACTCTGATTGGCTGGCAACTGAGGCTGCTAGCCCATCAACTAACTTATCCCCAGCAGAGTTGTTGATGGGTAGGAAACTTAGGTCTTCCCTTGACCGCCTTCATCCCTCTTACACACCCAACGCACCACTTGATTCCGCTAGCAAAGTTCGCACGTTCAGTGTGGGTGATTCTGTTTATGCTAAGAACCTTATGGGTGAACCTTCATGGATTCCTGCTGAAATAACTCAGATCATAGGCCATCGTTCTTACAGGGTACAAATAGAGGATGGTGTCCTCTGGAGCAGGTACATTGATCAGTTAAGATCCAGATTACCTCAGGAACATCGCAATTGTTCCTCTCTAGTTCCCATACCTAATGCCTTTTCTAGGGGGGAAGGGGAGGAGCATGAGGATAATCAGCAAGCAATAATCAACCCCATGTGTAACGAGCCATTACGACAGGAACCATCCCAAAACCTGTCACAATGCCAAAATCCATCCTTACAAGTGGAAGATTGCACATCACTACCTGATTTGGGTGCTGACATTGGGCTGGAGATGGGTTGGGAGGAGAGACCAGATTCTAACAATCAAACAGGGTCTTCTTTCACAGGAAGTCCAACTAGGGAAATGTCAACAGACACATTTCCTCTCTCACTGGGTGAGAACGTTAAAACTTCTGAACCACGAAGGTCTCAACGTACGCAAGAGCCCCACTTATTTAAAAGAATACATTAGATAGGTTGGGGTTTGAGTATGGACTGAACCTAGTGGGGAGGGGTGTTATGTATGCAGGTTTGAATGTCATTGGTTTAGTTTGAACTGTTCTTGTAAAATGTCAAATATGATTGGTTTAAAAAGTGTGGGAAAAACCCTGCACTCTGATTGGCTGGCAACTGCGGCTGCTGGCTATAAGTAGCAGCCGCAGCCCAGCCAAATCGGGTCTGTTATGAGCTGTAGTCACTAATAAACTCTTCACTGAAGCACTCCACGTCTGACTCTTCATGCAAATCTAACACTTTGGATCTGAAGCTCAGCTGGTTCTAAGTCCTGACTAATGTTCACTTCCCATTTCAAGGAAAGCTAGGGGAGAAAACTACAAATCTTTCCCAAAGGACACAGATTTGCAACCTCTGAATAAAAGCATTTAGCACTGAGCATTACAAACATATGACACATCCCCAAATGATCGTCAGTGCCATATATTCTACAACATTTTCGGGGTACTTCATTTTGTACATTTTCCCACTGCAAAGCAGATTTTTAAAAGATAACAAAATTATGCCTGTCCCTGTTTCTCTGCCTCTAAATAGATTCAAATATTGTGGAAATAAAAATTTCCAATTTATTCCAAGCAAATAAATTGTGGAAAAGAAACAAATGCCCTGGAAAAGTTAAAAATAAATTATCTAGTTTATGAAAGAAAACTATTGCATGAACATAATTCATGCTCCCGTTGAGAGTCACATATTATATACTGACCATAATTGCATTATTTGGGATAATACAATATACTCTATGTGAGCCGTGCTGCGTAAATCTATACAGTGTAAAGACGAAGAAGGATGGACTATTTCATTACATTCTTAGGGAAATGTTATTGCAGTGAGCATACATAAAACATGGATACATCTAGTCTGACGGGAAATTTTTTACTTCTGCTTTGTGGTCAAAGATAACAAGCCATGTGTGTCCTATCTTTTAAAACAAAATAATAACACACATTCTTTTCACCATCTGCATTTCAGGTGATTTGACTGGAAGCTTATTATACCCTGTGAACCCAGGTGAACAATGCAGGAATATACTAATCCTCATCCATTTAAAAATTACCATCAGGTTTATTACATTCCAAAATCACAAGAAATAGATAGTCATGTTTAAGTGCCTGGAAGACAGGTGATGTTTGAAGACATTTCAGAAACTGCTTCCTGCATTGGCTAATTTTTATGGCAAAGGTTTTCTAACTGTTGAGAAAAATATTTTAAAATGTCTTTGATATATTGATAAACAAAAATATTCTTAATTGAACAGATTTTTAGTCTGTCAAATATGCTTCATAGTCATTTATCAGCATGGTTTGTACTTTGTCTGGATTAGAAAAGCCATCTTGTTCTATATTCTTTGTTATAAAGTTGGAGAGGAAAATAAATATCTTTCAGTGTGCTACTTTTTTTCAGAAAATTGTAGATCACAACAATGTGCTACTTAGAGTTGCATTAAAACCTGCGCTTTCAGCATGCAGTGAAAATGCTATCCTGAAATGATTGATGTCCTCTGTATTATTGAGTATTTGATATTCAGGGTGTTTAATTCTAGGTATGTTTTCATATTGAGTTTAATGGAGAAGATCCCAGCTTATTCTCCAGCAACTTTAGACAGTGTTAGAAACTGGTGAGCAGCAAATAGCCAACATTGGCTATATTATAGGAAGGGGTAAAACCTTTCTTCCTCAAGCAATTGGAAAATTGGTAAACTCTCAGAGTTGTTTAAATAAAATAAAATAAACAGCACAGCTATTGATTTAAAAAAAACCTCAGCTATGGGTAATCCTCAATATATGATCTGTTGCTCAGAAATTTTTCAAAATTATGATGGATCCTCCCTCCCCCAAAGTACTTACAACTTGGTTCCAAACTTCCAATAGCTAACCCCTTCCTAAGATCAAATGAGACCATTTCAGGCAATCAACAACTGGCCCATATTTAATGACAATTTTCTGTATCCTGCAGTCACATGACTGTAAGTCACAACATTTTGGCCAAAAACCAGCATTTGCTTCCAGTTTTCAGCAAACGTGCCCCTTAGCAAACAATGGGTTCATTTAACAACCACTCATACATTATGATAGTTGAGTTTGCTTAACTAATACCACAAAAAACTTAACTAATACCACTTAAGTTCCAGCTGCCTACAACTGCTGTAGGCTCGAATCCCAACAGGCTCAAGGTTGACTCAGCCTTCCATCCTCTCGGGGTTAGGTAAATTAAGGACCCAAGATTGTTGGGGGCAATTAGCTGACTTTGTAAAAATGTCGCTTAGTAATAAGCAGGCATATACAATGGAATGAAGGCTATTGCTGAGCACACTGGGTTTTATCCCAAAAATTGTAAGCCGCCCTGAGTCTCCGGAGAAGGGCGGCATATAAATGTAATTTTTAAAAAAAGGCTGTGAAATACAGTCACATGGGTGACATCAGACCTTGCAACAGTAATGGGAAGACTCACTTACTGTCATAAGTCAAGGACTACTGTCAACCCTGAAGCTGAAGTAGCTGGAGCCATCTTGGAGCTTCAGTGATGCCACACTGCAGTGAAGGATAGGGGGAGGGGATTAGAGATAGCTGGGGTTGTGTAGTCAAAATAAAATACTTTCTCTTGGGAACTAAGGATGTTCTCACACCAGGCTGGAGGAAGGAGGAGTGATGTCACCACACCAGCAGATGCTGCCTTGATTGGGCCATGTGATTGGTTGGGGTGAAGGAAAAACTTTTACTTTTAATTAGGAGAAAACCAAGGGGCCCCTCAGAGTTGGTTTTCACCAAATGTCAATATGACATTTCCAATAAAGCTATTCTTTGAGGAATCCACCTGCCTCGGAGTTCTTGCTTGCAATGGATCTATTACTTGGAACCCTGACAACTACCAGTATTCATTCATAGATTAATAGAGAGATGGGGAAGACAGTATATATAAAAGTATAGCAACTCTCTACACTAAGCAAAGATCTTAACCATCTACTATTTCAGCCAAGCTGCTTGGGGGCTTCCTTCTGTTTATATGGTATGAGGGAAGGAACTGGGTATATGATCTGCAGCAGCTCCATGTTGTCAGTATTTCAAGACTTCAGAAATTGACACTATCACGGACCACATTTAAACTGCTTTTGATAATTGAAGAATGAAAATTGTGGAGATAAAGTGCCCAATATGGCAAATATGACTTTTTTTTAATTTTCAATTTGTGTGTAGGTAGTCCTTGCTTACTGACTGCCTCGTTCAGTGAGTGTACAAGAAAGTGCTGATGAAAAAATCTAACATTATGACTAATCTTTTTACCCTTGCAGTGTCCCACAGTCATGTGATTGTCCTTGGCTGACCTATTTCCCCCTCCCTCTTTTAGAGTGAAGAGATGGTGAGAAAAGGATTACAAAAGAGGAAGTAGGAGCACAATGAAGAATACACCAGACTGTTTGTATACCATTTTTGCGACTTCCACTTACGAATGAACTTGGGGAGAGCAATCCCCTTCTTTCTAATGAATGTAAATAGAAACATTAATTTCCTGTCTGCTAATTATCCTAGTATCAGGGTGAACATTTCAAAGTACAGAGAACATTTCAAAATACAGAGGAAAAAGAAAGTCATGTGAGTCACAAAAGTCATGAGAATAAGGAAAATCGTGATCATGTGATTTTCCATTTAGAATTGCTTTGCTTAATGTCAGAATTGCCATTCCCAATTGAGGTAGCTAAATGAAGACTGTTTGTATGAGTTTCAGCTATTATGTTCTAGCTAGAAAGGCAGTCTAAGCTATGAGGGCATCCTTGATCCAAAGAAGTTCTTCCAGCTTTCCTGAGACACCAGGACATGAATAGTACAGGAACAAAGCATTGAAGACTCATTAGTGGACATCCCACTAGCCTGATACATTCTTTGCTACATCATTAGCAGGAACTATCAAGAGCTGCAGGTGATTGAGTTCCTCTTATTTTCTCTTGGAATTAGGATCCAAGAACTCCCACTTCCTATTACACTGATATGAATCCAGATTCTATTTAAGACTAGCAATTATCATCACTTAAGTCAGTAAAATGTGTTCAAGCTAACATCAAAGCAGGCCTTAAGAAAAGTATTTCCATCTTTTGATGTGCTGTTTTTGGACATGGAAAGCTTAAAACTGAAACCATCTCCCTTGCCAAAGTGGAAACTAAAAATAGATATCTTATACAGGCCAAAGCACTTTTCTGGTGCTTAAAAAGAAGAAGTTTTTAGACTTTAAAATTTAGAGCTTTTGCCCTGCCCCAAAACATTCTACAAGGCTTCATACAACTTAATTTACAGAAAAATTTAAAATATTCTGACTTTTTACAAAGACAGAAGAAATCATTAATGAAGATCTATTCTCCCACAACAAAAGGGGAAGGAGGATTCTCAGAAGTAGTCAGAAAGTTCAACTTATAATTTCAAATCACCTTATTTTATGATACATTATTTAATACAAGCTAGTATAATTTTTTAAAGCATTCATTTGCATAGCATCATTGGACCAAACAGCCAAAAAGGAATCAGAAATTAAAGCAAGATATGCAATTCATTTTGCTGCAAAGGAAAAATCAAAGCTGAATGTTCAGTACTACACAGAATAAAGGTGCCTGATAACTGCCAAAAATATAGACTTCCTTGACAGCTAATATTTAAATCCAACACCTTCTAATGTAGCCTTCGGGAACTTGGCCTCAGTTTAGCTTACGCTTTGGTGTAAAATATTTAATCTTAGACTTGGTAGGGGGGAAAGTTGTGAATGTATAACCCTTTCAATGAAAATAGCTCTGCATCAAAAAGTTTACCTTGTAATAAAATAAGAATTACACTTTCCAGTCTGAAGATTCCTCCCAGGAAATGATGTATGACTAAGTTGTATGACTAAATGGTTGTATGACTGCAGCTACAACCAACAACCTCCTAGGGAGGGAAAGAAAAATTGAAGTAAAAGAACTGGTTTTGGCAACGAACTCTTAGCTCACAGCAGTAGATGGAAGTGTGGTGATTATCTTTTTCTTTCTTATTGGGTTAGTTTTGGATTTTTTTTCAATTTGAATATCCTTTTTTTTGTATGATAAAATCATAGAGTTGGAAGAGACCATCTAGTTACTGACTTTAACAGGAGATAACTAATTTATGCCAGCTCAGACTTATAATATTCTGGAAGGATATATGGCAGAGCACCTTGTAATGTATGGTAGATGTATGCCTTGTCCCAGTGTGAAGTTGAGAGTTCAGTCCTAGGTAGTGCCAGATGTTTCTCTCTTAGGGTGCAAAGAAAAAAAAATGCTGTGAGCTCCACATGGTAACAGGAAGGGCATCCAGCCAATAAATTCTCAGCTTCATCCAGTTGCCCCAGCTCTATCCCAAATTAAGGGATTACAGGGTTGTAAAAAGGGAGTTTTATAGATACAGCATATAAAGAAATCAGCACTCAAATAGTTTGATAAATTAAGTGGGAGGAAGTTCAAAATTTCAGAAAATTCTAGAAGGGGTCAGTACTTTCTTGTAGAACTGTATTTGTCTTTAGGAAATATTTTAATGTATTTTCATTTTAAGAGTGGTTGTTTAATCATTTTCAGGTATAAGCACTGGGATTTAATAATTTCCTGTGAACTTATAGAAGTGTAAAGAAGGGTTATAAGTGAGATATCAAGTAACATAAGAATCAATTTAATGGTAATTTAAATAGCTAACATAATTTTTGCATAATTAAGTGGCCTGTGGGCCTGAAGTCTTAATCAAATCTAATTAATTTAAAGGATGTTACATTTTATTATCGGTGAAATGTTCACAGGTGATAAAATATATAGAGTTGCAGTTACAAAGTTTTTTTAAAGAACAATCAGGTTATAATATAAACTCTTTTTTGAACTAACAGTACTGAAAGTAAATTACATTATAAGTTTTGGGACAAAATGTAGAAAACTGTTGACATTCTTTAAACATTCTTAACCAGGGAGATACAGAAATGGCTATCTGAAATATACATTCCTATTCTATATTTCAAAATATAATATTAAAAATGTAGTTAGGACATGACAGATCTCTAATCATTTTAATTGGGATGGCTTACTATCTTCTCTGCAAAGCTAATATTTTTATTTGAAAGGTGTTTCATTGAAATAAATGGGATTTACATTTCAAGAAGGCTTGGCAGGTGGCAAGCTTAATAGAGTCAGGTCTAGTTAATACTTAGATGGGAGATTAGCCAGGAATTTCAGGGCTGTATAAGTCAAAAAATATCTCAGAAGACTGCAATGGAAAAACCAAGAATTGAGCTCAACTGGGAGGAGATGTTACCTTTTACATTTCAATAAGTGGGATTAAGGCAGTAGATACATGTTTAATCAGGTCAAATGTTTGCTAGCTTGAATGCTCATAAAAGCAAAAAGAAAGGGTACAAATCGAATAGATTTTTTAAAAAGGTAGATAACCATAAAGGTCATATGATGTAGCATCATGAATACTCAAGAAACAGTGATTACCAAAGGAATGCCATTAGCAATCTTGTCTTATTTAAAAAGCTGTCATTGTCTTAAACATAACTGTTGCTGTGGCATGAGGAATAATTTATTAAGCATACTTAAAACATTTGACATCCAAAATAAAATGAAGAAATGTATGAAGTCCAACATTAGGTAATATGTCATCAGCTTGAAGAAAAAAATTAAGAATTATTGCAATGGAAATAGATTAATTTCCCCATTCTCTATGAAATCAAAAAATTGCATACCATAAACGTAATTTGGAGGTTAAGTTAGATTTCCTCCAAAATGAAGTGTTTTTATAATGTTTAGGAAGAAATAAGGTTGTTGTTTTTTAGTTTCAAAATTAGTGTCTTAAATTTGAAGTTCCTTCAGAAAGTTTACTCCTCATACCTCTAAGTCAGTGCAAAGAAGGAAAACATATTGCACAGTCATTTTGGACTTCAAAAACATCTAATTTCAGTTGGATTATACATGTTATAATTTTTCCTTTCTGTTACATCTGTAACATCTCTGGGATATTTTTCATATCTGGAGTACCTTTGGTATATCCAACAAGTTTCTTTTTATGCTTAAAATTGAAAACTAAAGAAAATAGAATGTATTACAGTATACATCTCTTTAGGATTGTCATAACCTCAAGAAAATTATGCAACTACTCAATTGTGCTGCACATTTGAAGGACAATATGAGACTTGGACTAAATGTGAGAGAGAATGTAACATTTGGCAGGTACACTTTAAACCAAATCCATATTTTGCCAGGATTCTGTAACTACGTTTTTGTGGCAGGGCCTATAGGTTCACCCATACACCATCTAAATCACTGCACAGTTCTGTTATTTTATTTCATAAATTATAATTGATTCTGAAAAGGCTAAAATCCATTAAACATCAGCACATTGTATAGATGATTCAAAAGACTGAGAATGTCAGGTCTTTTATTATACAATCATTTTTCCAGCTGTCGGCAGCCAATTAAATCCCAAGAGTAGCCCTTTCCCATAGACTTATTCAGATCAAGAAATACAGGGAGAAACGGGAAGTTTCAGAATGATGAAAAAAATGTATACCAGATGTCATCTTCATCATCTTCAAACCTGAGGTAAGCACCATTAAGAATACAATTCTCAAATACTTCCGAAAATATGTAGACATTTAGAAGATGTTTTTGAAGAACATGTTGGAAAAGTGTGGAGGCAGATTTTGGCATAGCATTATCCTGGTGAGGATTAAGAATCCTGTCCCAGCAACCATTCAGTCTTTTTATAGTCTCCTTGGGGATTGCTGGAGGTCAAGTGGACATTTGGTTATTTAGCATGCTTGAAATGTAAATAGAGTATAAACGGGTATTCACATGAGAGTAAAGGCTGCACCAACAATGCTAGGCTGAAAAGTGCCTGCTCTGTTAACCTCATACTTTTAGTTATATTTTGTCACCCTGTTTCTATATGGGGACTTCAAGGAAATTTCAAATGAATTCCATTAACCAACAAATCCCAAGTTGCTGATAATATAAATTACACAGCTGCACAGAACTTTAGTTGGTTAAAATTACTGGATAATGTGACAACCAGAGCATTTTAAAAAAAATACCTCTCAAGATTTCAGTTCAGTATTGAATTGAAGATGGTGTTTTTCTCTCTAGAATTAAATCTTGTTTCACTTTCAATTAGAGTGTTTCAAACCCAAATAATATAAATTGTGAAACTGGTACAAGTAGTCTTTGACTTAGAACCATTTGTTTAATGATTGTGTAAAATTACAAGCACTAAAAAGGGTGACTTATGACTGCTTTTCACACTTATGACCATTGAGCATCCCCATGGTCACATGATCAAAATTCAGACGCTTGGCAACTGGTTCATATTTATGACAGTTGCAATGTGCGGGTTATGTGATCACCATTTGTAATCCTCTAACAAGCAAACCAATGGAGAAGCCAGATTCACTTAACAACCATGTTACTAGCTAATAACTGCAGTGATTCACTTAACAACTGTGGCAAGAAAGTTCATAAAATGAGGCAAGCCCCACTTAACCACTGAAAGTCACTAACTAACAGAAATTTCGGGCTCCATTGTGGTGGTAAGTTGAGGATTACCTGTAATGTTTAGAAGAATTTCTAAACTTTGTTTTTAATAAATTGCCCGGAAGTTGAGTCATGGCAACTGGAGTTCTTTTCTTTCTTTTTTTTATTTGAAACATTACGCTGCTTATCCAAATACCTTCTTCAGTCTGATAAGCCTTGGATGAGCAGCAAAACATTTTAAACCAACAAAGAAAAGAAATCCAGTTGCCACGACTCAATTTCCAGACAATCTACCTGGATGACTGAGAATCTTCTTAATAAAATAGTTTTATTTGCAAGTTATTTGAGCATAAAATGCAAAAAAAAAAAACAACCCACCCATGGTTGGTGGAATTAAAAATTGCTGAATTTCAGCAATGAAATAGCTCTGTCATTGTCCATTAACCACGTTTCTGTTTCAGAATCAGGATTACAAATTTGTGTTGTTTTTTTAAAGAAGTTTTAAAGTTTTAAAAATATTCTATATCTACCTTTTGTGTCTCTCTTCCATTTCTATCTTGCCATTTTTGTTTATATGTTTTACCTAACTACAATTTTAAAAAACATAACATATACATTTTTTTTCTGAATATATGGGCCTGTATAATAAAGCATCAAAATATAAAACAATATATATAAAATTAAAATGTTAAAAATTTTAGAATTAAAATTTAAGAAATTACGAAGTTCTAATACTGTAAAAAATTAAAAGAGGCAACAATAATTACGCCCTGTTATAATTAGTTGACAAGGGCACCAATCAACCAGCAGTGGGATTCTACCTGTTCGGACTGGTTCGGGCGAACCAGATGTTAAGTTTTCATCTGGTTCACCAAATCAGTATTTCAACCAACCGGCTAGCCCCACCCACCCCTCCCCTCCCCTCCCAGGAGTCTCCATGCAATGCAGGTAAGTGCAGGGTCTGGGAGGGGGAAAACAGGCTTTCTGTCCAGAAATGGGCCTGTTTCCAGCTTCCGGTGGACCGCCAGAGCCCAGGGGATGCTGTTTGCACCCTCCCAGAGGCCCGGGGAGCCCTATGGACCTTTGAGAAGGTGAAAAATGGTCCTCCAGGAAGTACCAGAAGTCCGGAAATGGGCCCTCCCAGAAATTCCAGTAGGCTATGCCCACCATGGCCACACCCACCCAGCAACGGGGCAACAAACCGGTTGTTGGGATTTTTGAATCCCGCCCCTGCAACCAACCCCACAACTGCATGCTCTTTGGAGCTTTCCATGCAAGGCCACAAAGCCACATTTTAACTTCTTTTCAATAGGTCAGGAGAATGGAAGGGCTGCCTCATCTCTGGGGGAAGAATATTCCAGCAGTGGCAGAAAAGGCTCTTTTCCTAGACTCTCCCGTTCAGTCAAAATTCTTTGACAAATGGAGTCTGCAACATATCATCCCTACTTGACCAGGACAAAGTTGGTTCTGTAGCTCAGAATATAATTCGAAAATAGAACCTCAGTAAAAGAAAATTATTTCAGGCAAGGAAAGTGGATTTTCTATACCTTACTTTCAGCTATTGGAAAGACAAAGATACAAATCCAACTATTCAGTGGCCTGCAGAATTGATCAATATAAATTACATATGTATGATTCTAATGAATTTTGTCTCCCATTAATGGAAATGTTATACATGTCTTTTAATATATGTCCTATATGTTTTATGGCTTTAGATTTCTAGTTTTCTTTTATAATTTTATGTATTCTTTTTCTTTGAGTTTTAAGGATGTACTAATTTTTAAAAGTGCAAAACAAATAAAGATTAAAAATGGCTGGAAATCTAAAAGTTCAGCAGTTTAATTTCATTGGGAAACTCAGAAAGCCAACAACATCACTTATATGTGGAATATGTTGTAAATAGTGCAAAGATGTCTGCACACTCTGACAAATAAAACTGGTGACACAATTTTTAAAATGTAGATTGCACATAGGACAGACATAAAAAACAGATATGGTTTCAGTCATAGTATCCCAACTGCCATCTTTACTTTTTAAAAAAAGCTAACCCTAGTCCTGCACATTTATACTTTTTTAGCAGTTGTCACTAATTTTACAATTAAAAAAAACAACTAAAAATATCACATTGACTTAGAGAAAGCAAAACATACATCTTGGTCTTGCAACAGCTAAAGCGAGAACAAAATGCAAATCCAAACCACATTTAGGTTTTAGAAAGATATGCTACTAATCGTATTCCATTATTATCACCGAAATTACAAGTTCTTTCTGCTTCCATTGTATTCAGCCACAGTTAATAATTTAAATGTAAACACATGAAATACTAATTTAGTGGCAGACTTTGTGATTACAAAAGTATTGTGAATGCTTGTTTTTCTAAATGTATGCAAAATTATTCTGTACCTTCCATAATTAAGATAATCACAAAAATCTGGAAATTCTTCAAAAGAACAAGTAAAGAAATGAAAATCCCAAAATTTTCCAAAGCAAATATACAAAACAACATCTATATCAATCCAGGAAAATGTTAGCATTTGAAGACTGATTTAATACTGATTCACCCTCAAAGCTCCATGTGCATTTGAATAAACTTCTGTCACTTGATTTTTTTTAAAAAAAAATCATCCTCTTACTAGTAGTTTGCAAAAATTGTGTAATAATATGACGGAAAAAGGATTTTTATTATCTTGCACAGTGATCTGGGAATACTACAAATATTTTCACTCAAGTATTGGTTTGTCTAGACCGTTGGAGCACACACATGAGTCATGTGACCAAAATTCAGACACTTGCCGACTGGCTCATATTTATGACGGTTGCAGTGCCCCAGGGTCATGTGATCACCTTTTGTGACCTTCTGACAAGTAAAATCAAAGAGGAAGCTAGATTCACTTAACAACTGTGTTACTAACTTAACAACTGCAGTGATTCACTTAACAATTGTGGCAAGATAGGTCATAAAATGGGGCAAAACTCACGTAACAAATGTCTCACTTAGCGACATAAATTTTGGGCTCAACTGTGGTTGTAAGTTGAGGACTACCAGTAAAAATAATAAAATAAAATATAATATAAAATAAAATAAAATAAAATGTGGTAGATTTCCTCCAGAGAAAATTGTTAGGTAGCCCAGCATGGAATCCGTTATTTAATTCATCAGATTTCATATTTAGAAGAACATATTTATATGGGTAGAATCAATCCCATAAAGAGTATTTTGATACAAATGTTTAAAGTCAATAAAGGATGTTTAATAAACATCCACAATAAATTTTCATACCCTGAGCTTTTTACCCACAAACCTATCTTGTTCCTAAAGGAAACAAAGATTTGAATTTCCATACAACAATTTTTCCCACATTGGATATATTTGAATTGTTTCATAAATTGATTAAAATAAACTACAGTTTTAGCTATATAAATGTTTTTAAAATTATCATGCATGTATGGACACTCACTTTTATCTCAGGTCATGATTTTGAATATGTTGTTGTAACACTGTTTTACTTTTAATATTTATCTGAGATAATGTTATTGATTTGTAACTATCATGTTTTTTGTAATTTTGTAATTTTGTTCTGTACTGTTAAAAGTCACGTGTGAAGTTCAATTTAGTTTACTAAAATCTTCAGTACATTTAGGCCACCAATCCCACTTAAGATACAGTACCTGATAATTCAAAAGCAGTGGTTTATACCATTATTCGATATCTTCATTTAGTACAGCAACTAATACTGATACTAAGGTAAAGGTAAAGGATAACAGTTTCTCCTGTCCAATCATATCTGACTCTAGGGGGCAGTGCTCATCTCCATAGCCAGCATTGGCTGAAGACCATTCCATGGTCATGTGGCCAGCATGACTACATGCTGAGGCACGCAGAACGCTGGAAGTGGTACAGCGGTGATATTCAGCAGGTTCTGACCAGTTCTAGAGAACTGGTAGTGGAAATTTTGAGTAGTTCAGAGAACCAGCAATTACCACCTCTGACTGGAGATTTTACAATATCCTTCCCCTGCCACGTCCACCAAGCCACACCCACAGAACTGGTAGTAAAAATATTGAATTCCACCACTGAAGTGGTACCTATTTATTTATTTGCAATTGCATGGTTTCAAACTGCTAGGTGGGCAGGAGCTGGGGCAGGAATATTGCACAGCACTCAAGTTTCTAATCCAGGCTGTCAACTTTTCAGCTGACAAACTCAGCGTCTTTAATGGCTGAGCTATCGTGCCCCCCCTTTTGATGGTAAGGGAACAGTGCAAAAGATTAATGCAGAAAGCATGAGTTTAAAGACATGGTTCCATAGTCCATAGTTTAGTGAAACTGATACTTCTCATTTATTTTAAAATTGTGTAATGCCTCTAAGCAGGAATAAACAAAGCTGCCTTCTAAACAAAATTCCTTAGGATCTGAAATGAGAATAGAATTTAGAGAAGGTCATTCATTCATTCATTTCCCATTGATATCAAAAGCATTACTAGCACAAGAGATAACAAACAGCAAAGTGTCTATTGTCCTGATTTACCTAAACCTTTCATACATTCACCTATAGCATGGAACATTGTGTTCAGAGGTTAGTCAATCCCTCTTAAGGCATGGAGCCACTTGGATGACCTTAGGCGAGTCACTCTCTCTCAGCCCTAGGAAGCAGGTAATGGCAAACTACTTCCAAAATCTTGCCAAAAAAACTGCAGTGATTTATCCAGGCAGTTGTCAACACTAATTTGAAGACATGCATCTCTTCTTTCAGTCATTTTTCCTCAAGATAAATAAGTCCATCTTTTTCCATTTCTCTTCATTCTTTCTATGGCTTTTAGTCTCTAGTTCATCCTTCCTGGTCTTCTCTCAGCTGTTCCAATTTCTATAAATTTTACTTGAAGTTAGCCACCAGAACTGGGTAGGGTATTCAAACCAAAAAGAGTGAAATAATGACTTGGAAATTATACATCATTTGATTCAGCCTACATCTGTATTGCCTTTTTTGCAACCATATAACATTGCTGGTTCATATTCACTTTGCAATCAATTAATATTCCAAGTTCTTTATTACCAAGTCAGGCATTCTTAATCCTATACACATGCATTTAATTTTTGTTTTCTATGTGAAGAACTTCACACTTGTCTTTGTCCATGTTCATTCTATTACTGGCATTCATTTCCCTCACGTATTTAATTTTTATTTTTATCTTATAGCATATCAACTTTCCCACCCAATTGGGAAAGCAATTAGGGCGGGCAAATTTGATGAGCATTTCTTCTACTTCTTCATCCAGCTCAGAAGAGCAGAATACCTAGGTATGACTTTTGAGCCAGCAGTGTATCCACTTGATTGTCATGTCATCCAACCCATACTTTATTAGCTTGCTAATCAGTATGTCATAGAGTGCTTTGACAGGTATTTTATCAAGTCAAAGTAGCCTACAACAGTCACACAATTTGTTAAGGAAGTTATTCAATAAAAAATCTTAATAAATCCATGCTGACTTCTGGTACTTAATGAATTGTTTCTAAAATCCTTACAGATCTACCTGTTTATTATCTGTTCTAGAATCTTTTTTTTAAATTCACATTTATATGCTGCCCTTCTCTGGAGACTCAGGGCAGCTTACAATCTTTGGAGCACAACCCAATGTGCTTAGCTATAGCCTTCATTCTATTGTATATGCCTGCTTATTACTAGGGCTAATAACAACTGCCACCACCCCCGCCCCTACCCTGGGCCCAAGGTTGGTGCAGCACATGGAATCCTGGCAGGCAAATATCCAACAGAGGGACTCCTCCCTCTGAGCCCAACCAGGTCTCCGTAATGCAAGCCAGGTCCGCGTCTTCCTCCTTGATCAGTTCCTGGATGAGTTCCTGGAAATGATAGAAATGGTTTTTTTTTTAATTCACATTTATATGCCGCCCTTCTCCGGAGACTCAGGGCAGCTTACAATTTTGGGAGCGCAACCCAATGCACTCAGCAATAGCCTTCATTCCATTGTATATGCCTGCTTATTACTAAGCGGCAATTTTACAAAGTCAGCTTATTGTCCCCAACAATCTTGGGTCCTCAATTTACCTACCCCGAGAGGATGGAAGGCTGAGTCAACCTTGAGCCTGGTGGGATTTGAGCCTGCACTAATTGCAGACAGCTGGAGCTAAGTGCTAGGTGTTTAACAGCCTGCACCACCAAGGCTCTTATAGCACCACCAAGGCTCTTACAAAGTGTTCCCAGGTAACACTGTCAAATTTATAGAGTATAGTTTGCTGAATCTTGTCTATGGAGATTCTCAATTATCCCGGTCATGGTTGTTCCAAGGTTCTTTTCAAAAGGTGACTGAAAGTCCAGTTGCATTTTGAAAAATTCCTTTGGGACATTTGCTGAAATTTCTTTTTCCCCTTTTCTGAAGATAGATCAACATCTATTCTTTAGTTATCCCTTCAGTATGCTATGATACAGTTCACCTGGTCCTGGAGATTTAAACTCAGAATAAATTCAGAATAAAGAGGCATTCCCTGACCACATTTCATTAATTTCAGGCTTCAATCTTCTTCTTCATCTTATATGTCATGATTTTCAAGAATACATTTCTTTCCTGTT
The DNA here is from genome assembly GCA_009733165.1 of Naja naja. Taxonomy (NCBI): domain Eukaryota; kingdom Metazoa; phylum Chordata; class Lepidosauria; order Squamata; family Elapidae; genus Naja; species Naja naja. The sequence goes on along the minus strand of CM019150.1, from coordinate 197,477,282 downwards.
TTTGTTACCTAAGAGCGTTTTAGCTTCTTTGTTTTAAACCATTTATACCAACCATGTTACCAACTTTGTTTTAAACCATTTATACTTATACCAAAAAACCATTTTTGCTATTCAGAGCATTCTTTGCAAATGGATGAAGGCAAATCTATTTGTCCCGAGATAATGTTGCAGCATCCAATAATGTAAGACTGTGTAAAGGTAGCTCCTATCTGTGGAACTGGAGTCTTTGCTTTCCTGACTCCAGTTCTACAGATATATTTATTTATTTATTTATTTGTTTGTTTGTTTGTTTGTTTGATTAATTTGACCTGTATGCCACCCCCTCTCCAAAAAGGACTCAGGGCGGCTCACACATAAAATCAGAACAATAAAAATTATCTGAAATGAGATTAAATTAAACAAGCCAAATTAACTAAAAACCCATTAATAATTTAAAATAAAAACCAATCCCCCCGAGGAGTCAGCACAGCACAGCCTGTTCAAACAACCAGGCTAACTTTGCATAAAAGGGAAATGTAAAGGTTCCCCTCACACATATGTGCTAGTTGTTTCTGACTCTAGGGGGCGGTGCTCATCTCCATTACAAAGCCGAAAAGCCAGCGCTTTCCGAAGACGTCTCTGTGGTCATGTGACCAGCATGACTAAACGCTGAAGGCTTCAGTTATGATCTGGTCCTCTTTCCATTCCTATATGTATCTCTTTTCATTGTTAAATCTTCACTGTAGCCACACTCATGCTTCCCAGACAGGAAGCATGACTAGATGAACTTTTTCTACTTTATTGTAAGGCTACATTAACAGAATCTTGCAAGGGCAGGTCCTTCCTAAATTTCTTTCTCTGACTGTTAAGCTACTGGGGGCTCCTTCCTCTCTTCTCTGACTATCTCTCAGGCAACCTGTCTTCCTCTCCTCTCTCCCCAAGGTCATCCACATATATTGGTTTCTTTTGCTATTTTCTTCTCTTGAAATTGTTGGAACAGAGAGTTTGGCAGCTTTTAAGTTCTTCTTTAGGAAGGGATCAATCCTTCCCTTCCTATTAGCTTTTGTAGCCCTTCCTCTGAGTTTATTAAAATGTCCTTTCTTTTAAAGTCCAAGATATCTGTTTGACTACATTTAGTTTTATTTCCCTTTAAATGAAGAACTCCCATATCACACATTGTCATGTTCTCCCAAGTCTCTGCACTTGTTCAGCTAAGTGTTGCCTATTGATTAATTCTTGATGTATGGCTTATTTAATGTAGCCATGGATCACTGTAACGGCACTGAAAAAATAGTTTCCAGAATACATTTTAATTGCAAGGAAAAGTCAACTCTGTTATTACAAAAGTGTCCTGCTGAACACAATGTCATTTCATTTATTTGCTTGTAAATTGTTGTAGCAAAAAATATTTCACCCAAACAAAAACCTAGTTCTTTCAGCACTTCCAAAGAAACTGGCATCCAAACACTCAGTCTGTCTGAGATTCACCAGAGGTGAAGTTTCGGCCAGAAATAATAGAATGAGAGATATTCCAGACTGTGCTAATATACTCCAAGTAGCCTTCAAGAATAGAGCTGAAGAATTAGAAATAACTCAGAAAAGGAGGAGGAGGAGAAGGAAGAAGATAAGGATGAGGTCTATATGAACTAAGAAGGAAATTAATTAGAGAAAAGAGGAAGCATTACTAACAGGTAAAAGAGAAAGAGACTTTGCCACGAGGATGAGATAAATCAGAAGAAATTAATAAAGGAATTTTGGAAAAAGCAAGAAAACTGAGTCATTTCAAAAAGAAATGAGGAATTAAAATTCCAAAGGAGCAAGGGCTGTTTTTCATCAAAGGACATATCCTAATTTACTGTTGACCTTGTAATGTTAAGAGTTGTGGGTGAGGGATAATAGCAGTAGCCATAAGCTATAGCAAATTTTTGGCTTAATCTTCCACATATTAGGATTTGGCCACATACTGATTTAGCCAAAGAATCCAACCTGCAGTGCAAGCCTGTATGACTATTTATGGTGTAATATTAAAGCCTAGTAGTATCTTTTTAGCCCAGCTTGTTTCCAATTTGCTAAAGTACTAGATTGTTGTGAAAGATTTTTTAAAAAACCAATATAGACCTAAATGTGTCTACAAGGGACAAATGGTTTTACAACAAACACAAAGCAGAAGTATGGGGATTTATTATTGAGAAAAATCAAAACATTATTTTAGACTAAATGAAATAATTTTGTTTTCTTAAGTATATAAGCTGAGCGCATTGGGTTGTATCCCAAAAATTGTAAGCCGCCCTGAGTCTCCGGAGAAGGGCAGGATATAAATATGAATAAAAATTAAAAATTAAAAAAAAAAAATAAAAATAAATATGTTTTTGTGTCTAATAAACGAATTTAAGGGCTGAATTTTATAAAACACGGAACAAAACTTCACCTTGGCACTCACTAACTACAGTTTTCAAAGGTTTCCTATCAGTATGTACAATAGATGTAAAGGACAACAGGGCTTTTCCCATTAATTTCTCAACTCCGATATATGAGGTATAGGCAGCCATTCACCCTCACAGCATCTAACCTTCAGATAGATATGCTCCCTTCATTCAAGGATTTGAATAGTTCAGCCTGCAGTAATTGGGATTTCCTTAAAAATATTAAACTGTTTTCACTATTAACCACTATCTTGAAAATCCTGAGGGCAGCATTCCAAGAGCTTTGATTTTCCCCCAAAATGATTTGGTTCCCAGAATGTTTCAATTTCTGGATTTAGCGACTCAGAGCTGTGGTGCAGAAAAATATATTTTAAAAAATCTTTGAAGCTAGGCACAGAGAACAGCCAAGTATCTGGCTAGAAATTGCAGTGTGTTTTATTTTATTTTTATTCTTTTTTTTTCCCCTTCAGTCTCCGGATTGAAGCCCAGCAGGCATACAAATACAGGGTGGGTGCCAGAAAAACACAACCAACATACTAGATATCAGGATTTAACTTGTTTTTCTAATAATAAAAAAATTGACTGAGAAAATGTGTTTGGTGATGTTCGTTTGGTAATTATCTACTTCCATATTATCTGCCTTTTCTCACCAGTGCTGATGGACACAGTCCACTGAGCACTGCCTTCCATTTTATAAGTCCCAGGTACAGACAAAAAACTGCATTTGTAGAAGAAACCTTGAGAATAAGTGCATTTTTTCCCCTTTCCCTTCACTTTCTCCACATCATGTCATCTTATCCAGGGAGGATAAACCAAACAGGCTCCTGGCAGGTTAATAGCAAAAGGATGATCTTACTTCTGTTCTGCCCACACTGCCAGAACAAATTCAAAAGGAGCAATAAATAGCCTTTCCTCCAATGAGGTCTTTCATTTATTCTGCCCTCTGGTGGAGCCCATAGTGATCTTTATGATGTGGGTGAAGGATTTTGGAGAGGGGGTATAAATCCAGATCCTGCCCTAGAAGGTCTGAATGGGAAGGTCTTTCCTGTGTTTGGAAAAACAAGCAGTATTGGAAGAAGATTGCCCTGGATGACTACCACGATCAGATTGGTAATAAACTGGTATTTGCAAACTGGAATGACCATCATTTTGTGAGGCTGGGAGTAGGCACAAATGATAGTGGATAAAACAGCATCATGGTGAATACAGGAGGATGTATATGAAAGAAAATTTCATATAAGCCAAGTTAGAGAGGCCTAGGCAAAAATGAGAAAAATATTTAAAAAGGATTATGGTATCATACATTATTGAATGTGTTGCTTTGGACAAGCCCTCAATTTTTATTTTTTATTTTGATTTGATTTGATTTGATTTGATCTGTCAAACACTTACTAGGTATAAGTATAAACATGAGTAAGAAAACAGGAAATAGGTACGAATAAATGGGGACAAGAGGACAGGGACAGGAGGCATGATTGTGCACTTATGCACGCCCCTTACAGACCTCTTAGGAATGGGGTGAGGTCAATAGTTTGAGGTTAAAGGAGTGGGGGGTTAGAAGATATAACAAAGTCAGGTAGTGCATTCCAGGCATTGACCACTCTGTTGCTGAAGTCATACTTTCTGCAATCAAGTCTGGAGCGGTTTACATTGAGTTTGTATCTGTTGTATGCTCTTGTTGTGGTTGAAGCTGAAGTAGTCATTTGGGTTACACCAATATCATCCAAGGACTGCAGGATATATGATTCAATCTGAGTCTGAAACTGGGCCTGTCTCTGAAGAGAGGAATCCAATGGCACATACCTATTCCCAATCCTTGTGGATATTTCTGCAACCCCTTTTGGGGACTGGAAAGCCAGGAGTTGCACAGCTGGGCTTGTTGGCACCCCAGGTTCGAGACTGAGTGCCACACAATGGGGTGAGCTCCTGTTACTTGCCCCAGCTCCTGCCAATCTAGCAGTTGGAAAGCATGCAAATGTGAGTAGATAAATAAGTATCACTTCGGTGGGAGGGTAATAGTGTTCCATGACCACTGAAATGTTTTAGGATAATGCTGGCTATATCAGAGGCCAAGAAGCAAGTTGGCAGCTGATGTCAAAAAACGAATCAAAACAAGACTTAATGAAACTCGCTTAAACATTTTTGTAACTCAGATAATTGCTTTCTGATGTTAGTTTATGATTGCATGGATTATATTTTGCTTAACTAGATAAGATTCATGCAGAAATAACTTTAATTTTTGTAGCACAAGGTGTAATTTTGAGAAGATAAAGTTAATAGTATTTGGGTTACGAGAGACTTTGGTGGGGTACATGGATTTATCATACCAAGCTAAACATTGTGGAATTGCAAAAATAACAACAGATTTGAATTCTTGGTGTAAAAACACATATTTTTAGAACCCCCACTGAAAACAATTTCAAAAACTAATTTTCACCCCATTAAATGACATGTCCTCGAAGTGGTTCAATGGCCTTGAAGTGAAGATGAGTACTACCCCCTATAGTCAACAATGACCAGTGGAGTAAAAATCTGCAGGGACTTCCTCCTTGCCTACCATCACAAGTGTGCTAGTGTTAAAAAGAGAAGAAATGGAGTGATGAGGGGAAAACACCTTGGTACTAGTATAAATTAATGTCAAATAATCTCCCAACCCTCACTTCTGGCTTGCTAGTCTATTGTTGACTAGGTGTTGAAAACATGAGAGTTTCATCTGTTAGAGCACTCTGATTTCTTTAATTCATGTTGTCCTTGACATGATGAGTCATTTAACAACCATTCAGAGTTATGATAGTCTCAGAAAGGCTATTTATGAAATGTAAAACTCTACTGAGTGTTGTAAAATGTGCCCCACTTATACATACAGATATATAAAGGAAATTCTAAAGTCATTTCTTCGTATTTCTTTTTCTTTCTGCACCTTTGGCTTTGTTTCCTTTTCCACTCTTTCCTTTCTTTCCTATCTTAAATATTAGTTTTTCTTAGTTTCTATTTTTTATATTTAAAAAAAATCTAATAAAATTATCTCCAAAAAAGGACCTAAATAGAAAAAGAAACTCAGTATACTTTGCAATATTTGCCTTTAGTTGTGGGTGCTTCATCACTGGAAGTTTTTAAGAAGAGACTGGACAGTCACTTGTCTGAAATGGTATAGGGTCTTCTGCTTCAGCAGGGAACTGGACTAGAAGACCTCAAAGGTCCCTTCCAGCTCTATTCTGATTCTGATTCAATGTTTCTCAACCTTAGCAATTCTAAAGTGTGAACATTGACTTCCAGAATTCCCCAGTCAGCACAAGTCCACACCTCTTAGAGTTGAGAAATATTGTCCTGGACATAAAGAAAGGTTAGAATGTAGTCATGATGCAGGCTTTAAACTTTTCTGAATTTCAATATGCAGTTCTTGGATGAAAAGAAGCTGTACTGTTCCATTTGTAAAATATGTTTAGAAGGTTGCATTTGACTAGAAACTAGTATGTTGTTTAATAGTATGTAACAGAAAATATGAATTCACTTTTATTTCACTGCAGAAGTGGAATTTATGAAATTCATACTGCTGAAAATTATCTGAGTAATCCACTTCTACCTACAATTTCTCCTTCAAATTTAACAGAGGTGGAAGTAGAGTAATCACAGTTAATTTTCTGACTGTATAGTGGATCTTACCATTGGCTTAGGCCCTGGCACAGCTGATGAATCTCCATCTATGTCAGTGCTTATGGATTCTAAGCAGGATTGGAAACAAAATGGAATAAGGAAGTGTAAAGAAGCAAAGTAAACTACAATGCTTCAAACTACAGATTCTGCTTTTCATTGGTTTATGAAATGAAAACTCCCTACAGGTAGAGAATTAGCAATTGGAGAATGGGAGAAAAAAGTTGCCTGATTTTCTTCAAGATGTGCAAATATTCTTCTTAACCTAGGGAAAGATTGAAAACTCCACAATTTAGTAATGCAGTCTATTTTCCATTCAGCAGGATATTTTACCAGAATGGACTATATGGTCCCATCCTGAGCCTTTGAGTGAATGCCTTGGTAAACCTGCAAGACGTGTCCCAAATTATTGCTTTTAACATATGAGAAAATGAAAATTATTTAATATATGTATTACATGTATTAAATATTGGACATTGCTGATTTCAATCCTCAAAAGATGTGCATCTCTGATCTGCAGAGAGTTAGATTCCATTTTCTTTCATAAATGCGAATTATTTTCTTCTTAGTACTTTGATGTTACAATCTTAAGCATAGCTATTCAAAAATAATCCCCATAGATTTTAATAGAACTTATTTTGAGGTATAGTTATGAACAACAGAAGGCAGTTGTGAATTGGCAGTCTCAAAAATGAGATTATATCTTAATTGTAATAGAAATTTTGTATTAATCATCTCCCTATAATTCTCACCCTCTTTTAAAAGGAATAATTTTATTCATTTTCTCTTTCTCGTTTGCTTCCACTCTTCTTGGCCACTGAGTAAACACCATTAATAACTGATACAAAGAATCAGCCATATAGATAAACTGGGCATGACAAAATATCAACTTGCAGCTGCTCAATTGAATGCCGTATCTGTACGAGTGGTAATTACTTTTAATTTAATTAGGACTCCTAGTATTGTTTCTATCTCATAGATTACATTATAACATGTAATGTGTTAAAGTAGCAAGACAGAAAAAGGAGGGGGTAGTAGCAAATATTACCGTTTTATCTATGAATAATCTCATAGTTTAAGTTGTCTGGAACATTCATTTCTCCCCAATAACTGTTCATAAACTCTGCGAGGGAGGGAGAAGGGAGCCAAATGCTACCAATAAACAACATATTATAAAATGAATCTGCATCCCTTTGTGGGGGGTTGGAAAGTATATATAAAAAAGCTTTAAATCGAATTAACCTGAAATAAAATTATGATTACCAAGTCATGGATAGTCTACAATGTTGACAGATGGTCAAATCTGAATTCACCTTGCATGCAAATTTCTCAAATTTCTTCTTAGTCCCTTGAAACATTTCTTTGTCATTTCTTTGTTCATTCAGCAGTTCACTAACACAAGAGGTAAAAGTTCAATAATAATAGAAATAATAAATATCCAGAAATATTGAGAACAGCACCTGTTAGCTGCAAAATATTGGTACCACTTTATTACAATCTTCTCCAATTCAACATTCTGCATACTTGGAAAACATCAGACTGGGAAAAGATGATTTATTAACTATGGATTAGAATTGGCTCTGGACTTTATTCCATGATATAGTCCTTGACTTACAATCATTCATTTAGCAACTGTTCAAAGTTACAAGGGTGCTAAAAAGTGATTTATGATTGTTTTCGCACTTATGACCATTGTAGCATCCCCTGGTCATGTGGTAAAAATATCACATAATAGTAATTGGCATGTATTTATATAGGGCTAAGATTCTGTTTGTTGGTGAGGCTATTATCTCACATTTCTCTGCAGTCTGTATTCATTATCTAGTGAATTATATTTTCCCTTTAATAGCTATCACAGTTTTCCTAAACAGACATAAGCAGAGAATTTTTCTTGAATCTGGGATGAAACACAAGACAGTAAGGCAAGACGTAATGAATTTTCTGGCCTTCCACAGAAATGCAATGTGAGAAACTTGTATAAAGCTTGTTAATCTATATGACATTAAGAACATGAGAATAGAAGGTACAAATTGCCCATGTCACTATGGAGAAATCTATCTATGTCATGAAAATATTATATGGAAAAAGAGCTCTTTAAAAACCAAGTTTTTCAACAGCATTTACAATATTTAGAGGACTCTTCTGAGGGCTGACGGATTCTCTGATATGATGCAGAAATTTTTTCCTTTTTGGAAAGCTTGTGTTCTGATCCAGTCTAGGTATTGATGTAGAGCAGGGGTGTTAAACTTGCAACATCATGGCGTTGTCATGTGATGTATCGGGGCTTTCCCCCCTTTGCTAAACCAGGTGTGGGTGTGGCCAGCATGTGACGCATCCAGCCCATGGGCCACGAGTTTGACAGCCCTGATATAGAGGAATGATGTCCCTCTTCCAACATTTGGTTGGTCTCTTTTATCTAGTAAGATCTTCCTGAAAGAAACAATGGAGAATATCATCTATGTATTTTCTCCATTGTGCAGTAACAGATAAACTGAATCACTCTTATAAACTACAATATATGTTATTTATTCTACTGCAACAATTTCTACTGATTTGCTCACTGGCATTTCATTTCCAGAAGTGATCTAAAGGTACATTATGCCACAAGCTTACTAACATTAAAAGTTGAGGTTTGGTCAATACGTACGAACTCTTTTTTCATTATTTTGAATTCCATGAAGTTAGGCAGCCAATATATGAATAGACATACAAATAAGTTGATTCTGCAAAACAGTAAACTAAATGCACAAATGACAATGAAAAAGGTGCTTAATGAAAATTATGCATTTGATATATTTTACATCTAGCATCAGAAGCTGGTAAATTCAGGTTCCCATCTACATATTTAAGAGTCAGTTTGATCTAGTGCAGTGGTGGCTAACCTTTTTGGGCTCCGGTGCCAATAATTGCATGAGCACTTGCCTGCTCGTGCTTGTGTGCCATCACTCAGAAGGCAATGCGCACAGGCCCCTCATGCCTCCTGCCCATGTGCACTAACCCATGCAACACACACGACCCGCGCTTCTGCGCATGCGTGCCAAATACCCAACAATCAGTTGGTGGGCGGGTGGCGTGCATGTATGCACAGTAGACCTTTTCTGGGTGAGTGCTCACATGCCGGCAGTAATGGCGTGCCATAGGTTCACCATCACAGATCTAGTGGTTAAGGTCCCAGACTAGAAAGCAACAAACTGTGAGTTCAGTTTGCCATGAAAGCCAGTTTGGCTGAGTTTCAGCCAATCGCTGTCTCTCAGCCCAACTATTGTGTTATTGTTGTGGGGAAAACAGGATGAGAACGGTGTGTTGGATATATTTGCTGACTTGAGTTCTTTGTAAAAACAATAAAGATGGGATAGAAATATATAAATAAAATAAATAATATTTATGTAACGCAAGGTGGGATTGTGAAATACTGTAGCAGAGAACCAAGTGGGATTCTTAACTTTTTTTACTTGCAGCTTGTCCTAAAATCAGTCTTTCCATCTGTCTTCTCATCCTGGAGCTTCTCAGGATTTAGATATGGAAAAGCAACAGCAGCAGAAAAATTGCAGTCATGACAAATGGCAGGCAGGAGAGGAAGATAGCTCCACCCTTGGCCTTATTTTCTGTTGCTTGACGTGTTCTTCAGTTCATGTTCAAAGGAGATGAAGAACCCACATTTATCAGCACTGAATGTATTTTGCCTCAATCATACACAGATGTTAAAAGAATGTCAGCTGCATGGTCATTGTATGATTCTAAATCATTATAATTAACAGCTAAAATAAATTGTCTTTGATATTGTGTCAAATTATTAGCAAACTGGGTTTCTTTATTGCTGATTTCAGTAATAACAGCAGGCTTCAGATATACTCAGTGGTGTTTTTCAGATATTTCCCCATTTTCCTTCATGACCCTTTGTCCCTTTTTACCATTGTGTTGGCACATGACATGGGAAATCAAAACCACACTTGTATACAAGCCTTGACACTTCCTTAAGGTCTGTTTGATTGTAGCATGTTTTGCAGCACAGTGGAGATCATAATTCCTAACTCACCTTTTATGGCAATCCTGATGGGTAATTTCAGGTTCCTGATGAAAAGTCAGACAACAGGCAAATGGCCGTAAGCACGCAGCCTTCAAGGGGCTTTGCTGCAGATTCATTATAGCTTTACTAATGAGATTTTCATCCAATTTCGGGGGTGGCAGATCCTTGTGAAAAAGGAGAACAAATACAAATACAGGAGGATGACTATGCTCTATTTTTTTTAATAGAGAAAAGATGAACTACTATTAAAATGTTAAATCAGTTTCTGGGCTAATCGTTGCTCTAACATGTACTTTTTAATTAGCAGGTACAGTTATTTGCCTGTAAGAACAGTGATGAAATAAGCTAATTTTAGATCTTGGAAGTAATGCAAGGTGGTATTCAGTCGGTTCCGACCAGTTCTGGAGAGCCGGTAGCAGAAATTTTGAGTAGTTCGGAGAACCAGCAAATGCCACCTCTGACTGGCCCCGCCCCCATCTATTCTCTGCCTCCCGAATCCCAGCTGATTGGTTGGGTCTTCTTTGGTTGCCCTGCACAGGAGAATGGAGCTGGAAAGCAAGTTAGTGGGATGGGGAGGGAATGGGGATTTTGCAGTATCCTTCCCCTGCCGCGCCCACCAAGCCATGCCCACTAAGCCACGCCTACAGAACCGGTAGTAAACATTTTTGAATCCCACCACTGAAGCAATGGTCTTCTAAGAATATAACTGCTGTGCTGCTCCAGCAAATGTCCATCTTAGTCAATCATTGGGAAGATATTGAGCACCCATACGGCCTTCAAACTCACCAGCTGGAGATGGGGATATATTTCTTTTGATCAATGACTCTCTGGGACAGTGGGAGAAAGGAATATTGATACATACAGAAATAAGAAAAGAAAATGGTTATAATAAACTCCACTGTATCTTGTTCAGAAATTAGTAACTATTAGACTAGCTAGGTACATTAAAAAAAACCTCACAGCATGAATAGGAGATGAAAAAAATACATTTCTGCTGTATTTCCCAAGCAATTGGAGATCAGGCTTGTTGACCAAAACAACAATGACCTACTGCTATTTAGTCACTTAGACAGTACTACTGGGTATGACACTATTTAAGCTTAAGGATGCCCCAAGTACTCCCAAACTCCAAGCCATCACCTGGTCCTCTCATAGTCTCACACTGCAGAAGAAGCAAGGAGAGATGGTAAGACCACAAATATCAAAACTCAGGGGGAAAAGAATGTTATATTGATGGTGTAAATGTGTGTTGGTCTTTGGCTCACTGCCCCAAAATAGATTTGAAGCCATAGTCAAGAAAACTATAATACTAAGGCAGTGGTGGGATTCAAATAATTTAACAACCGGTTCTCTGCCCTAATGAGTTCTTTGGCAAACTGCTCAGAAAGTTAACAACCGGTTCTCCCAAAGTTGTGCGAACTGGCTGAATCCCACCACTGTAATTTGAGGAAAAGGAAGTTGTACTGTGATCCAGGTAAATGAAGGCAAATATATGTGACCTGGGATAATGTTGCAGGATCCAATCTGGGCCAGTCACCAGGACCAAAGATTTAGTCTTCTGGGCTTTTGGACTTCTGCTGGAGCCCATCTTCAGGGAATTTCTCTCTACCAAGATGCATGAATCACATTCTGGTAGAGGGAAGTTCACATATCCTGATAGAGAGAAGTTTGGGCTCCAGCATGAATCTGAAAACCCAGAAAACTAAACCTCTGGTTCCAGTGACTGGCCCAGATTGAATCCTGTCATCCAGGCATTTGAAGCTGTGAGTCTTCCTGTTCAGCTACAAGCAATACTTCAAATGTACAGTATTTATTAGATTATATTCCATCATTTTATATAGGAGTTTAAAGGTGGCATATATAGTACTCTTCTATTTGTAGAATAGTCTTCTCAGGTAAGACTGGGCTAACAACAGTAAGATTCTAACTATAAATAAATATAAATATTTGTGTTTATGTAAATATAAGCTAGAATCTGGGTCTTCCTGCTCCTAGAACTCCTGAACCACATCAATTCTTCAAATACGTTGGAGCAATACTGATGGTAATCTGAGAAGTGGTGAAATGCACAGATTCAGAATCTTGGTGGCAAAGAGGCCTCAGTTACAAAAGTAAGGAATAAAAGTTTTTGTTCCTTTAAAATGAAATTAATATTAATTAAAATGAAATTAGTACAGTCCTCAAATTACAATAATTCATTTAGTGACTGTTCGAAGTTACAATGGCACTGAAAAAAGTGACTTATGACCATTTTTCACACTTACGTCACTTGATAACTGACTCATATTTATGACAGTTGCAGTGTCCTGAGATCATGTGATCTCCTTTTGTGACCTTCTGACTAGCAAAATCAATGGGGAAGGCAGATTCACTTAACAGCTGTGTTACCAACTTAACAACTGTGCCAGGAAATTCGTAAAATGGGCAAAATTCATCTCGCTTAGCAACTGAAATTTTGGGCTCAATTATGATCGTAAGTTGAGGGCTACCATTGTCTAGAAAAATAAAGAACCTCTTTTCTGGACACTGCCATTTTGAATTGTGACTGAGAAAAGTTTTACCAAGGTAGCCATCAGACTCTACTGAAGTCATAATAAATTGTCCCCATTTAAAGGAATGCCAGATAAAGGATTACAGTTTAAAAGTACATTGTATTGTGATGGATATTTTCAATTATAATAGCCTTGAGAACTCCTGAGACCTGCTTTGATCTGTTTTCTTCACTTTGCAGATACTGTCTTCTCCAGTGCTGGCATCCGATCAGCCACTGCTTAGTATATTTGACAAAATGTCTGTGAATCCAAGTTATGTGCTGGTACTAATTATTTCTACAGCAATACTTGAGGATTTATGTTATTTTTTGGTTGATTTTTTTACACTGTCTAAATGCTCTTTCATCACAAAAAGGTACTTTGGCCAGCTTAACAATAAAAAGACTTTCAAAAGTCTTTTCACTTCTCAGTTGGATCCATTTTATAAGATTGCTAACCTGACAGATGTGACTTCTTAATTAATATACATATGCACAAAAGAGCTCAACAGATTGTTCGCAATAATCGTTAGACCACTGTCGTAGTGTATCATTAATTTATAATACCTATAATTTTCAGAGTATCAACATACTTGCAATATCATTTTAGACACAGATTTGCTCACTTGGTAGTGATTTCAAAAATGTGATTTGGGTTTTGTTTTGTTTTTCTATTGCTCAAGTTAACAACTTTTTTCCATTTTAAAAGTCTAATATTATTGAAAATAGGTTTGTTATGCTGATTGTTACAGTTATATATTGTCTTGTTAGCAATAACCATCCAAAATATAATTTAAAAAAAAAACAGCTTATAGAAAACCTACTCAGTTAATATACTAAGAGATACCTGAAATGCTTTTCCTCACTTGAAGAAATTAAATGCCAACATTCTCAATAAAGTTTCTCTAACATTTGAGGTTAATTGATGTTAATTCTCTGATTTCTTATGAAGAACGGTGGGATTTTTAAAATGCATTAAAATATATCCCATTTTACTTACAAAGAGGACTGACCTCTTGAGGCATTTTCAAATATTTGGCTAATATTCATCATAAACTATTTATTACTCTTTTCTTAATGTTAATAGCTTGAGTTGAACTGGGACTTTTAATGGGGGGGGGTCCCTCCCTTTTTTCAAAAATGTGTCTAACTAATTTACCTGTCTTCCAGACCTTATGGAGAAAGCTGGAATTTAAAAAGAAGTGCCACTATTGTAGTGGAGGGTGGCTTTAAATCATTCTTCCATATAAAATGTTTTCAACAGAGTAAGGCTAGTACTTTTTAAGGTTGGACATAAGAGAATCCTTGGAGTAAAAAATCCTCAACTTATCAGTGTTCGTCCATGTGGCTCATTCAGAATTCAGAATTTGGAACACAAATTTAGAATATTGAATGTGGCATTATTCATTTTTTGGCACTCAGTCAGACAAGGCAGTTAGCCAAACAAACTATCTCTCCCCATACAGGTGAACCAACATTTCTGACAATCTTAAAAAATTGAAAACATTCATAAATCAAAATATGAGGTTTTTCTTTTCCATATTGTCCCATTAACAATATGCCAAATTTAAGTACACTGGGTATGAAAACAAGCTGACTATCATGAGCGATGCCTCCATTTGGGCTGGCTATATCAATTAGTAACTATAAAAAAGACTTACCAAGGTGATATTTCAATCAGTATTAAGCTTTTTAAACAGAAAGAGAAAACACTTTCTTTTTTCTTTTCCTCTATTTGCAAGTTTGGGACAGACAATAATAAATAATTAGAGTTGGAGAGGAATGAGGGTTAATCCACCCAAAGTAAGGTTCCTTACAAAGGGAAAACTTAAAACTTCCTTTGCTCTTTGAATTAAATACAAATTGGTCTGCAACTATTTCTTGATATTACTAGTTGAATAGTGTTCATGAAACATAAGGTTATTGTGTGAAACAAAATTTAGGAAAAAGTGCCCAGAATCCAGTATTCTAAATCAATGATGACAATGGGGAATATTTAGAAGATTATACCATAAACAAGCTACATTCATAACAATATTTATGTTCAATAGATAAGCATGTTTTCTGAACAGGAGCCGTGTATGGAGTTGCAGTCTGTGATTCTGTAATGGTTTTTAAAACATTTCAGTAGATTTTTTTCAGTTGTGAGACAAACTCAGAATAAGATTTAAAGCTGTTCTTTTAGGTGGTTAAAATTCATCCCTAAAGGAAAACTTTAGAAGAATCAGCCATATAATTTTTCTACTTCGTTTTCTGAATAGTAACAACCCCAGACAGTGCCAGTGTGAGCAATGTGTTTTTAGGATTTCTATGCTTCTAATATCTCCTGGTTGAAGAACCAATTTCTAATTTTTGTTGCTGATAGCTGACAGGGCAACTGTTGACAGAAATAGTGGCATCATTCTTTTGGATTTCAATTTGCATTTTCCTAGGTCACCCCTGTGGGGTAGTTTTTCTAGCATTATTATATTGTGTTAACTTTGGCTTTTCAACTCAGTCAAGAAAACCCTTTTGAATTACTCTAAAATATAAATTGAAATGCCTCTAGAGCCTACATCTAAATTCTGAATACTTTTCCAGGGTTCACTGTTAAACTTTTAGTATTATCTTGAAATGATTTCCACTCCGCATTCTTAGCTCCAACTTTATATTCATTTAATTAATATTTATTTGCTTGTTTATATCCTTTCTTGATCACTTTTTATAAATAACTCAAGGTGCTATACACACATAATACTCTTTGCTCCTCCTATTTTCCTCACAACAGCAGCCGCATGAGACAGGGACTAGTCCAAAGTCACGCAGCTGAATTTCATGCCTTCAGGCAGAACTAGAACTCATAGTCTCCTGGCATCAAACTGGTGCCTTAATGATGATACCAAACTGGCTATACTGGTGAGCTGAACAAAATATGGGGATGAAGAAGACAAGAAGGCCACAAAAAGAGGTAGGGTCAAAAAAAAAACCCAAGATGATGATCACAACCATACAAATGAAGTTTTGCTCCCCTTGTATATATGTTGCATGTGGCAAATGTATATACACACACCGAAGCCTCTGGAAGAAGGGTATGTTGGTATTGAGTAGCATAGCTCTGCATACTTCAAAAAAATATTTAGAAGTACTTTTGATCTTGCACCAGTGAATCACCTCTCCCTTTCATTAAAGCAGCCTAACTTTCAGGTTTTTATATGAGCCAGAAGACAAAGGACTGATGTTTTGGTTTGCAATAGCTTTAAAGAGGTTTCTTTAAAGCAGCAGCATCTCTCTCTCTCTCTCTCTCTCTCTCTCTCTCTCTCTCTCTCTCCCTCTCTCTCTCTCCCTCTCTCCTCCTCTCTTCCTCTCTCTCTCTCCTCTCCTCTTCTCCTCTTTCTCAAAAATCAGTCTGTGTGAAACATTCCAAAGAGGTGCTCTTTTGAAGCATTAAAGCAGTTGTGTCATTTAGAAGGTTCCTATGACTATTTCAAAGGCTTCTCCCAACTATTTCTATGTACCTGCCTAGACAATACATTTACTAGGAGGGAAGGTGATGATGCAAAGTGGCTGTGCCTGGGTATATATACACAGACAACAGAGGCTTTAAGTGTTACTTTAAGTGTTAAAGTATCCAGAAGAGACCTGGGGCCAATTCAGACAAGTGGCCCCTGGTCTCTTCTGGATATGTTAACACTTAAAGTGATGTGTACTTCTTTGGAATCCTTTGCAGATTTGCACTATAAATGTTACAGAAGGTCTACATTTATTCCAGAATACTAGCTCACTTTGGCTAGTATGTCCATGAATAGATGTTTGTGATCCAAATATCATGATTTCAGCAGACAATTTATTCATTTAAATTATTAACATATCCAACTTTACCTTTACTTTTGCTATGTTTCATACTACTCAAGCAATGAAAAAGTTAAAGGGAATTTCAGGGATTATTTAAAGGCATTCTATTTTATTTTTTTTTTTTTAAATCACTTCCTTCCTACAAGATGTTATTTCTCTTCATGTAAATTAACTTCATCCTGGTAAATATTTCAATTCGAAGATCTCATAAATGTTTCCTTTTTTGACACTCAACTCAGTGATAGAAATTGGAACGGAAATAAATGAGAAGAATAGAAGCAAGGAAACTGCATACTTCGAAGTGCATCTAATATGCAGTAATTGGAAGAGCAAGAGAGAATGTTTAAACTAAGTTCAAGAACAGTGATAACGCTGGAGATGATATTATCTATTGGACAGAAGAAACTATTAACACACACCAGAGTGTTTCAATCACTTAATCAGAAACCCTTTTCCTGAGCACTGTTTCTTGTCCATGTGCCATAGACAAACATAAATATTTTGGATTTCCTGCATCCTTCATTCTGATAATAGCCTCTTAACTTTAAGCCCTTCCCACCTCAAAGACAAAGCTAAAACAAATGATAATAGAGAGAAGATGAAGGTTATTTTTATACCAGATGAGCTTGCAAATTCACCACCAAAAAACCTGCTGGTCTTTTTCATATTACTGGGATTTCCCTCCTTCAACTCCACTGCTAGGTATGAAAAAAATGAAAACAAAGTGGAGTAGTTTGCTTTATAAAACTATGAAGTATCAATAATATATCGTGGATAGAACTTTCATCTAAAGCAGCTCCACTGTAAAAAAGATTGTTTCCCCCAAATCAGCATTTCATGCTTACATGTCTTTTCATGTATCTCATTATTTGCTAATAATCTGAAAATAATATTCAGAGCATTCCTTGTTTAACCTATTAAAATTCATCTACAGCAAGGTTGTCAAACTTGTGGTGTCATGTTGCCATCACGTAATGTATCGTGATGTTTTTCCCCCTTGTGGAGCCACTTGGATGGGCGTATCCTGTGCATGGTGCATCTAGCTGCGGGCCACCAGTTTGACACCCGATTTACAGCATACAGTAATCTAAAGATTTTAGTAAAGATGCATTTGTGTCAAGTTGGAAGCATGCCAAGGCAAGGACAGCTATCTGCTTCCATATGGGTACAGTTTCTCGAAAACTAGAAGTAAATCCTGATTTTCAATAAAACCATCATAAAACATTGTCACATGACTGCAACACCCTGTAAATGGCCTGTATATGGACTGGCTGCAAAGTGTGATCACATGACCACTGGGACTCTGACCATTAGAACTTTGAATCTGGGTTCTAAGTATCCCCAGGTAGATCTATCATAACTTCAAATGGTTGCTAAGCAATTGGCTTTAAGTCAAGGATTACCTTTCCAATATTTTTTTGGAAATTTTATCAATATTTTCAGAAAAAAATTATACTTAAACTTGCACAGTCCTCTAGATAAGATGGATTATGTCATAAGTAATTGACTCATATGCCCCAAGGCTATATTTGACCCATTAGGACAGGACTGTCAAACTCATGGCCTGCGTGCTGGATGCATCACGCACTGGCCATACCCACGCCAAGTTTAGCAAAGGGGGAAAAGTCCTGATACATCATGTGTCTTCACCATGATGACGTGAGTTTGACACCCCTGCATTAGGAGGACTGCCTTATGTTCAGCAACCAGGCTGATTACCTGTTCTTGCTACCTTTTTAAATCCTCCAGTGCTGAGATAGGGTGATCAAATGCAGTACAGAATATGCCCCATGAAAAATAATTCCACAGGTGCAGATTTTCCTCAGCTGTACCTGGCAAGCTGTGACTGCAAAAATTGCCTTGTCCGTGCAAGCGTTTAAAATATATGATCCTGTTTTCATCTGTACTATACATATAAGAGCTCTGCATCTTCTCCTTCTAAGCTTTTGATACTCTCTTTTTCTTATCCTTATGCAAGCTGAAGTCTATTATCAGAAATCGCAGACGTTGGGACAGTGGGAGTAGACTGTAAGTAAACAGTTGATACAGTTTTTCCACTGGTTCAAATTGGCTTTGTCAGATATTTGAATAATGATGAACTAGAAATTGCAGTTTGTGTTCAGATAAACCGAAATGTGGTATGCAAAATAAAAGAAAGATAACCCAGTCTTTCCACAGAGTATACCCACCCACCTGTCTACATGCATGCCTTCTCTTGAGGTTGGCCTGTGTTGCTATTATTTCTGTTGTCTCAGAAATTTACTTATTGAAGATATTATACATTAAGTCAGAAAAAGTTATATTAGGGCTTCTCTAGACAAATCTATTTCTTTCTTTCAGCTTGGGCCTCCGGCATTTTATATGAATTGTTTAGTGAATTTAAAATAGTTGATTGATAATTATGGGTGATTAAGAAAGGAGAGGTAGTTAAGTTTCCTGAGTTCATTTCCTACAGGGAGGGGAGTATAGAATGCTGTGTCCACCAATAATTGGAAAGACCTTTTGCTTGATCACTCTTTGCAAAGCATGTACTTTTTTTTTTTAAGATGGGTTTGAGAAAGTACAGTATCTTTAGGAACAGGGCTTTGTTAATTTGGGATACAGGTTTAAGCCAACTAGGGCCAGTAGATACCCACAAAATGATAAAGAGTGCTTTGAAATCAGCATAATGGGCAGCATGTTATTTTGAATCAAGGAATCACACACGCAAGATCTCACAAAAAAGATGTGCTATTGCATTTCCAGACTCAACTGAGACATTAAAAATTCCTCTTCATATATTTGTTTGGCCAGATGCTCAGCTCTATCAAGAATCACACATTACAAGATCTCCCTGTAAACCAAAGTTGAAAGCACTTTTTACATTTTTAGGAATGCAGCCATAGGCCTATTTGAAAACTGTTTCAGTATGGAACTGTTATCAACTTTAAAAGAAACCAGGTTTGGGGTTATTTGGGTTTGCTCAGAAGCACGGAGGGAATGGGAAAGAAACCCACTGAATCACCCTGGAATCTCAAGACGATTCCAAGATGAACTGACTTGGAGTGTAAATGACCTCTTCATCTGAGTGATAAAGTTCCAGCCAAAATATTCTTTCAGCCTGAGACGTGATTCATTAGAAATATGTACATGGTGTGGAGCTCGACTCTCTATCTGGCAGAGTCCAGCCTGCAGACTGATAAGGAAGCAAATGCAAATGTCCTGATAAGAACTGAATGCAAATATTTATGATATGATATTCCCTGGGAATTATGTGGAGATAAAACAAAGTGTATTATTTTCCCGCTTCTCTTTCAGGTTTGCCAAAATGCCCTTTTTTGCTTTCGGAATTTGCATTTCTTCAAAATTGATTCGGCTTGCGTATTATGTTAAGCTATTTGTTTGCTAAGGATGGTAATTAGTTACTGTAATTACAGCAATGACAGTTGCTAAATTGTTTTTAAAGCATTACAGTGAGCCTGTGCCAGAAGATTGCAGTATTTTTTTGGATTTAGGCAGAGGCTGGAAAAACTCCCACTCAAGGCCAGCATGGGATTTTGACTACAAAGCTGCTTTTCCTGATTGAATTTAAAAAACAAACAAACAAGAAATCATTAAAATGCATTGATTATAAGTAACTTTAAATTTTAGTTTATTCCCAGATCACAGAAATATTACTGATAGCGAGTCTTGTGGGAAAAGAGATACAAGAAGGACTCCCATCGTAAATAAAAGTGAAAGCTGATAGCAGAGGGAAAAGGATATAACTATTACTTGGAGCTTGCTAATTAAACTCTTCGTCTGTTTTTTTTAGATAAATTTTTAAAAAAACAATTGTGAAATGTCTAGTTAAAAGTCATTCCTGAACTTTTTTGGGGGGGTGGGGGTAGGTCCATGGCTAACATGAGATAAGAGAATGGATAGGAATGGAGAAAGATGAGGGAAAGAGAATCTCTTCTAAAGGATGTAAACTGTTCTAGGCAAACACATTTTGATGTCACCCCATGCGTATTGCTATTTCATGTGTTTGAGGAAATGAACAAAGTAAGGGAACAAGGAACAAATCTCTTCCATGGCCTACCAGGAATTGTCTCCAAGATTCAGGTATCATTTTTCACCAATTCATGTGACATGTGGGCATGAAAAAAGCAAGGTTCCACCTTCACCAAATGCACAGATAGAGAATAGGTGGCACCTGGCTCAATAGTAGTAACTTCAAGAAGGATCTTGGAGTCCTAATGGACAATCATCTAAATATGAGCCAGCAGGGTGCTGCAGCTGCCAAAAAAGCCAATGCAGTCCAAGGCTGCATTAAAAGAGGAACAGAGTCAAAAGCAGGTGAAGTGTTAGTACGAATTTATAATGCCTTGATAAGACCACACTTGGAATAATGCAACCAGTTTTGATCACCATAATATAAAAGAAGACATTGAGACTCTAGAAAGAGTGAAGAGAAGAATAACAATGATCATTAAGGGCAGGAGGCAAAAACATATGAAGGTCCGTTTCAGAAATTGGAAATGTCTAGTTTATGAAAAAGAAGTACTAGGGGGGCGACATGATAGCATTGTTCCAATACCTAAGGGGCTGCCAGAAATCTAATCATCAAAGCACCTGAAGGCAGAACAAGAAGCAATGGATGAAAACTAATCAAGGAGAGAATCAACCTAGAAATAAGAATTTTCTTGGCAGTTGGGACAATTAATCAGTGGAATGGCTTCCCTTCAGAAGTTGTGGGTACTCCAACACTGGAGATTTTTAAGAAGAGGTTATACAATCATTTGTCTGTAGAGGTATAGGGTCTCCTGTTTGAACAAAGGTTTAGACTAAAAGACCTCCACGTTTCCTTCCATCTCTGTTATTCTGTTCTGTTATATGTATGAGGTTGGTCATGGGAACTGACTCTGACTTTGACTGTAAGTAAAGATTTCTTCATAATAAGGGGTTGAAATGGATGTACCAGTAGTGTTAAAAGAGGAACAGAGTCAAAACCAGGTGAAGTGTTAGTACGAATTTATAATGCCTTGGTAAGGCCACACTTGGAATAATGCAACCAGTTTTAATCATCATAATATAAAAAAAGACATTGAGACTCTAGAAAGAGTGAAGAGAAGAATAACATGGGGAGTTCTTGTTCTGGGATATTTGGTCTCAAGAGATTACCTGGCCTAAAGATGCAAATCTGTTTGAGTTTGTATTTAATGCTAAGGGTCTTTCCTCCTTCTTGATTTTGTCTCTCTGTTCCTATATAATCTCAATCTTGATAGTTATTCAAACCAATGTAAAGTAAGCATAGCCTCCAACTCACTCCAACAAACAACTGCTTTCCCCCTTCTCCAGAATGAAAGCTATCAGCTGGTGTAGCAAGCCGAACACTTGTAATTTTTATTGTCACATAGTACTTCCATTTTTGTTCTATGTCCACTTCTAAACATTATTAAGAAAGTACATGTGTTGTCACACCTGTATCAATTTATATATTGCTATTACAAATCGTCCTTCTCAAGCTAGTGCTGTTTAGATGTGTTAGACATCAACTCTTACAATTCCCATTTATAATGCATAATGCCTACAAATAGAAAAGAAAAATAAATTATTAAAAGTTATCTAGGCTCAAAGAAGATAAGTATAAATGAGACTTTCTTTACATACTGACTCATGCTTATACCCATACTCTACACCCACTTTATTCAATTTTACCCTCTGACTCCTTTTAAAAGTTTCTCTTCTCTTCGTTTCCCTCCCCTGCCCTCCCTCCTCTCCTCTGTTTTCCCCTCCCCTTCCCTCCTCAAGTTTCTGTTCATATCCACTTGACTGTAAGTAGAGATTTCTTCATAATCAGGGATTGCCTTATTAGAGTTCCTATTTCTACTTGCAATGATGATTACTGGGGTCTTTCAGGGCTCTAAATCTGTTTCCTGCTCAACTTTGAGGTATTGGGTACATTAGAATTTACAACAGAGCATATAATGGGGATTTGGCCACTGCACATGGGGTCATGGCTCCATAGGTATGTTTTAATAGGTATGTAAGGATAACCTATACATCTGCCAATACTAGTAAGAATTTACACTTAGCTTTGTTTGGTCTTGCATGTCAAATACTGTATATACTAAACTGGGAAGAGAACCTGCCATAGGAGTAATTAATAGACAACTTAATCTTACAATATAATTGAAAATAAATCTCTCTAAATGAATAAAATATAATGGGAATGGGTAATAATATCAAATGAATTTAGAAATGTTTATACTGATAGAAATAAACAAATGCTTCTTGCTGGAGAAATTAAAGATTGTTTTCATGAGGTCCATCAAAAGTAGAATAAACAAGTCTTAATCATGTTTTGAGATATTCTGCAACAGCATCAAAGAAAATTCACTCTGCCTAGGTGTTCTTCTTTTCCTAAAACCTATGATGGTAGCTGATAGATGGTAAATATAAATTAGGTGCTTTGGATCAAAGAACAGCTATAATGATAGGGAGGAAAGGAATGGCTGCATTCATCATATCATCTATAGCAGATGGAATCAGAAAATGACAGTGTTTTTGTGAGCCAACATACCAGGAAAAACAAATGAAGAAATGGCCATTATATAGTTTGGTTTGAGGCACTTTGCTGACCTAATAAACAACTTATTTGCTCCAAAAAATTAATTTTGCTGATGTGTTCTCAGGATACTTATATTTTCCAAATATACAATTTTTCTAAATTAAAACCTTACATTTATGCCCAAACCCCAACCCTAACTAAGCCAGTTTTCAAATCAGACTATCCTATATTTTTTTTACACGCTGCTGACATATGTAAAAATTGAGATATGAGCTCCCTTCTGTTCATCCATGAATTACATAGAAGGACATCAAGAGTAGAGATGTCAATTCATAAGAGCATTCAAGTTTTGGAAAGGATGCCTTAACTAAGTTCAAGGCAAAAGATAAGCTAAATAAATTATCTCCTAAATGTTTTTTGTAAAAAAAAAAGTGCAATATAGACCATAACATTTTATTCATTGTCTTAGACTGAAACATTTTATCACAGATAAAGAATGAAGGTTGTTCCTTCTTTATCTGATATTATTGGAAAACTTTTTATTTATTTGTCATGTATTCTATGTATACACACACACACACACACACACACATGTATTTGTGGCACTTGGAAAGTCTGTAGTGAAATCTATAACAGATGTGTATACAGCTACTGTCAATCAAGCTTTAAGGTTTTCTGGCATCTTGCATTGATATATCCCATCCTAGCTGGCATATGTGTCTACTTATTTACTTATTCATTTATTATATTTTATGCTACTTCCTACATAAATAGATTCAAAATCATTTACAAAAGATATGCCTTTGTTTCTATGCTTCCCACTTGGGTTTCAAGGTAAAAGTTGGTTGTGTTCCATCTTCTTGTGTGATCTACCTATTTTAAAATATGTTTGTTTGTTTGTTTTATGGTGCTAATTCAGGAACCTTCCCATTTGGCATTTTCATTGATCTAGCTATGATAGAGTTTTGCTTTCTCCCTATGAATTTAGGCACAACATTTTGCAAGCTTTGATAGCAGTGTTCTGGAGGGTTTTGGAGCAGGCTTCTTCTAACTCAGAAACTTTTGCCTTCATCCACAATTTGTTCTCAAAAGTTGAAGCTCCCTAATGCATTTCACAGATAACCGATCTGCAAACCAGATTTTAATCTCTCTATTCTATTCACTTGATCATTTGGAATACTGGAACCAGTTCTTGGAATAATGTGTGTAGTTCTGGTCATCACAATACAAAAAAGATGTTGAGACCCTGTAATGTGGGCAGAGAAGTGCAACAAAGACGATAAGGTCTGGAATCTAAATCATACGATGAAAGGTTGAGAGAGCTAAGTTTGACTGGTATATCAAAGATAATGATTAGGGGAACAGGATAACTATCTTTTAGTACTGAGGGGCTGTCACGGAGAAGAGGGAGTTGACTTATTCAGCAAAGTATCTGAGGACAAGAAGTAAAACAGGTGGAAGATCATTAAAGAAAGCTCTAATCTAGATCAAAGGGGACATTTCCTGAAAGTGAGAACAATTGGTCAATGGAATGGCTTGCCTCCAGAAGTTGTGGCTGCTCCATTACCACAGTTTTTAAAGAAGAGATTGGACAGTTGACTGGGATGGTATAAGCTCCTTCCTTGAATAGGGGATTGGTCTAGAACACTGGAGTCAACGGTGTCACGTTACCATCACGTGACATATTGGACGTTTTTTCCCTTTGCAGAGCTGGGATTGGCGTGGCCTGTGTGTGCCGCATCCTGCCCGCTTGCTGCCAGTTTGACACCCCTGTTCTAGAAGACCTCCAAAGTCCCTTTCAGCCCTATGCTTCTATGTCGTATGCTCTATAATGCCTAACCTATATAAACCATGTCAATTCTTGCTACATCTCATCCAAACGTATATGTACACAGAGAGCTTCCACGCTTCAGTCTATTCCCAATGTTGTAGTTGTTGGAGAAGGTACCTGACCATTAAATTATGCATCATATTATCTTCATAGCATCCACTGGAAAAATTGTAGGTAGGAATAATTACATTTTGACAGTCAGACAGATACCACTCATCTAAACATTATTTTAGAATGACTTTGCATACAATACAGCATGAATTAAAAGCAAGAACCTAGAGCCTAAACATTTCTGTGCAGAATGGGGCAAATTGATTTTAGAAAATTCAGGAGCCGCTGTAAAATAAGGAATAGGTAAATAATGATTGAATAATAGGTATGTTTTTTTTTCATTTTTGTTGGTCAGCTAGAGTGGCCATTGACTGACTCCTGGTGTTTTCTACTTGTTCCCAATATTCCAGTGCCAGCAGGAGTGAAGAGAATTGCACTATTACAAGTTTGTGAAGGTGGAAATGGTGTTGTTTAGAGTTGCTTTAGCATCACCTCTAGTTTGGCTGTAAATATATCCAAGTTTGTGATGTGCTTACATTGATTCTTTTCTTAGGCATGGACTCAGAAGATATTCTTGGGGAAATTTTGGATCCCAATCTGGAATAAAAAAGAAAAAAAATTGTTGAAAAGTATCACTATCTTTATGCAAGGGTTTTAAAATCAGACTCTAATCATTCCCAATTCAATTGTAGAGCTTCAATTTGAAAAGGTTTAAGAAACATATGTCTGAAAGTTATTTGGAAGTCAAGGCACTATTGCATTGCAGCTGCTTTCTCTTGCTGTGTGTGTGAACCATCCAAAGCTTTTCAAAGTGCTAGGCCTTTTGCTTCCAACAAGGACAATGGATTGTAGGAAGATTCAATAAATGCTTTATCACTGTTATGCAAAAGAGATTAACCTCAAAGACTGTAGACTTATTTAAACTTTTATCAGTGAATTGTTCTGTGATCGAGGCAGCATACTAGAGAAATGCCCACAGTTATTTGCAGATTCTTCTGAGCATCTAAGGAACTTCTCACATTGCCAGCAATAGTTCTATAAAGGAACAGTCCTGCAGTCCTAACAATGAAGAGCCATAGGCTTCTACATGTAATGAGAACCGAATCATTACTGATTATCATAAGTGGGGGAAGTTCAGTGGTAAGACACATACTTGCTTGCAATATGCCATAGACTCAATCGCAGGCAACTCTTCCAGTTTATTATCAAAGAAGCTACAAAATGTTTATCTGAATCTTTATAAAGCTGCTGCCAGCTGAATCAAAGAATATTAGGCTGATAGTGTTAGATTAGTTTATTGTGTATTTGTAGATTTGTTGCTTCTGTCTAAAGAATAACAATACTGCAATCACATCTCACTATTATTGTTTTCATACTAAAAGAGGGAAAGGGATATACAACCATCTCATTCATCCTAATCATATATGTGTTTGATGGTCTGTTTAATTAACAAGTAGTCCTTGACTAACAACAATTTGTTTAATCACCATTTGAAGATAAAAACACATTGAAAAAGTGAACTATGACCGTTTTTCACACTGACGACCATTGCAACATCCCCATGGTCACATGATCAAAATTGGTCACTTGGCAACTGGCATGTATTTATGATGGTTGCAGTGTCCTGGAGTCATGTGATGACTTTTTGTGACCTCCTGACAAGCCAAAGTCAAGGGGGGAGCCAAATTCATGTAATAACCATGTTACTAACCTAACAATTGCATTGATTCACTCAACAATTGTGGCAAGAAAGGTTGTAAAATTGGGCAAAATTCACTTAACAACTATCTTGCTTAGTAATGGAAATTTGGGGCACAATTGTGGTTGTATGTTGAGGACTACCTGTATGTGGATTTGAAAGGAGCGGTATGTTACTTTGATGAGGACAACTCCCTCGGAACAGTGGCTAAACAGCATAAATATCTGTGCAGATGTGATATCACGTTGAGAATCAGAAAGCAACAATATTCTGTGTAGTTCATAAAACAAAGAAAATGCATTATTGCTGGTATCCTCAACAGGTTTACTGAGAAAACACTACTAAGCACTACTAAATCCAGTGGACATTATGTTGCAGAAGTGGAGGTAGGATTGTGGAGACTTTAAATCTTACAATTAAGGGGATCCCATATGTTCAAAGTGTATAAATCATTATTATGATTATTATAAATATAAACTAGGAAAGTGATGCTTTGAGATACTCTATGCACTTTAATCATTCATACATATATGCACATTGTATTATATATGTACGTATGTGTAGGTGTCTATGTGTGTGTGTATGTGTGTGTGTGTACATACCCACTTAATTTGAACATATATAAGTGTGTATCTTCTTAGCTATTCCACATATCTTCTTAAAAAATCACTCTGTAATCTAAAGTCATTCAAATGTTTACTTGGTGGGATAGCAGTGGTATTTACTAATAGCTTGTCCTTTAATGGGGTTATCAGTTCCTCTTTTACTTTTATGTTTTAGGTCTTTTATCTGTAAACTCCATTTTATTACTACCTCCCACCTCCCTCAGCACCCCCCAAAGACCCCATACCAAATGCCTCCACCCATGCTCATTCCTGATTGCTAATTAACTCACATAATTTGTCATAGAACAATGTCTTATCAGACATGTCTAACATTAAAAATTTGAAATAAGTGACACTGAAATGTATGTTGTTAGAATTTTTTTCCCAACTCCAACATCTCCAAATTCTGTTCTCCCTGTTCAGTGAAAGGCTGGTTTCAAGCCATTTTTAACAATGGGTCACAGATTCCTGAGCTATTAAAGAAAGATAAGACTGGGAAACACAGTTGGAATACTTGCTTAAATCACAAGGGGATTGGTCCTTACTTATATTTCAAATACAGAAGAGCCTAGTTTTCTAGCAAGGTATAATAAGACATTTTGGGGGTTGGGGCAGGGGGTCAGAAACTCATTACTTACCTGGCCATAAAACTACCACAATAAATTAAAAACCTATCATGTGGCTATCTCTTCATCATGGGAAAAACTTCTCAAAAGAACAAAATGTCTCTATATTTGATATTTTTTCCTCAGATAGCAACCAAGTTGGCAACTTTATAAATATATAAAAACCAAAGTCACCTTTAGGTTGAATTGTAGTTCTATGTACAGTAATTCACTTGGCAAAAACAAAACAACTGCCTTCCAGGGTGTTTGACTTCCCTATCTAGCCAAAGGTCTGCTACTTTTTAAAGATCTGCCCCTGTCTGTTTTTTGGCATCAGCTAAAGTCATCTAGGAGTTATCACCTAGCTCAACAGTTTGATAGAGAGAGGGAGATAATTCTTGAGCAATGGAGTGGACCACCAGCTATTGTCTAAAGTGGTATAACCTAGATACAGTTTTCTACTTCAGTAAAAATTAAGCCTAAGGTAAAGAGATTCATCATAGTTGTAAAACTGTATTCTTCCAGGGACCAAAAGATAAATAGCTGCTATCCTGGATTCAATTGGGCTGCTTAAATCTAATTGACTTTAATGGAATTTAAGCACTTATCTGTGCAAAGAATTGCAATCTAGATCTTTACAACCAAGTGTTAAGATTGCATTAGTTTGTGGGTTGCAGCCTAGGCAGTAAGGGGAATGTACCAGTTTTCCAAAACAGAGATAAAGATAGAAATTAGAGGTAGAGATTAGAGATAGAGATAGAGATTAGAGATAAAGAGACAGAGACATACAGAGAGAGACACAGAGACAGAGAGAGAAAGAGACAGAGAGAAAGAGATTGTTCTTTATTCTCCATTAGATTATACTCCCTTGTCTTGGGCAATATAAAATTATGGATCATAAAAACTTCAATCCAGTTTCAAATATATGGAGCTGCCTACATAAGTTATGCATTTAAAATAGCAATAGATATGTCCAGAGATGCATTTAAGAGTAGCAAATGAATTCAGTAAAGAAAATATATTTTTTTGACCTGAAAAAAAACTTTGATCCAGATAGAACAGTAGTGAGGTGACAATAGATATGGCTTTCTGGAACACAACCTTCTCCCTCACCCTACCTCAGGCTATTTCCCTGCTGAAGAATGTGGAAGACTGAGAGCCAGGTTTCTAGGTGCTGGCCTAGAAACCAAGAGGCTGTGAGTTCTAGTCCCTTTGGATCTCCGCTCTTTCTGCCACGATCTGAAAACTTGGCTGTTTGAACAGGCCGGGCTGGACTGTCCTCTCGAGGGGGGGGTTAAATTGATTTTATGTGGGCTTATAGTGTTTAATTCATTTTTGATGTATTTATTGTTGTTATTTTTAGTTGTGAGCTGCCCCGAGTCCTTTTGGAGAGAGGGCGGCATACAAGTCCAATTATTAAATTAAATTAAATTAAATTTTAAGCACAAACACAAGCTTGGTGACCTTGAACCAGTCACTTTCTCTCAGCGCAATTACTTCACAGGGTTATTGTTGTCAGAAAAATAGGAGAGGAAAAAGTAAGTTACTTATAAAGTAATAAAGGAGGGATAAAAATAATAATACTAAAAAATAAATGCTTCAAGAAAGAGGAGAGAAAACATGTCCATGAAGATTCTCAGTCATCCAGGTCATGGTTTTCCCAAAGGTGATTTTTTTCAAGAGGCAACTGGACTTTCTGGTTGCCAGAAAGTACCAGAAAGTCCAGTTGCCTCTTGGGCAAAAGAAACCTTTAGGAGAGAAAACAGTTTTCCCTTATTTCAGTTAGTACTGACTTTCCTATGAAGCCCTCCTATTTAAGGAGCAATCATTGCAAGTGAAGCAATGGACTACAACATTTTGAATACTTTTAGAAAGCAGGCAAACATTCAGCTGTAAGATTCAAGAATATTTTAGAATAAAAGGGATGTGTTTAGGAAACACATTCTCAATTCAAGACTTGAACCAAAAAACTGTATATTCAACACTAAGATCCTAATGAATTTTATAAATACTGTAATGAGCTCAGTATAGAGAAGAGTGAGAAAAGGGTGGTGTGTCTGCACGCAATCAAAAATATGATATCTGAAGCAGGAATTTTCTTAAAATATACCAAATGTTTTATATATTAGCCATTTAATACATCTTGGGCATTGTGCTGGGCCATGAATAAATATTGTTTGTCTTTTTTCAACTAACCTCTTTTAGATTGCTATTCTTAGGATGAACTGGACAAAAGAATTGGACAATGATCCTGAAAATTATTAAATAACTATTCTTCATATTGAACTGTTTTGTATCTTCTGGAATATGAATTCATTTAGGGTTAGATATGCCTGAATAAGAGCTCAGAAAATGGTAAAGCAAAGAAATTCAGGGGATAACAAATGTGAGAAGAATATTCTGAGGATAAAATGTCAAACTCTTCGCTTATCCATGTAAATGGATAAAATGTATTGAAATATTTTAGCTAGTTCCAGAAACATGTGTTCACTTGTTACAAACCATGTCACCAATCTTCAGTGCCGCAGCTAATATTTTACAATTGATCAAATAAACTGAGCTATGTATTCTAAATATGTGACTTAATAAAAACAACTGAAAGATTTATGCCTTCATTTAATGTATTTAGCTGAAGACCTCAGGGGATTGCCAGAAGAGATAAAAACTGCAATAAGGGTTAATGCTTAGTTATCTTTTCGTTAACTTGTATTGCTTAGAAGTCAAAAGACATAAAAGCAAAACCTTTGATAAAAATTAGTCTATTTGTAAATTCCAAAACAGGCAGTTGCCTTTATGTAGAACATATTGTAAACTTCTGTGATTCCAAATAAGGGGACTGCTATAAAACTTCCTTTGCCATTTACGATAAGGGGAATCTTTTTCCATCCTCATTTAGCATCCAAGAGAAATGGAAAAACCACTTTAATAAATAAATAATACATTTAAGTTAAAAGGGAGAAAAGGAAAATGATTACATAAAAAAGAAATACTTCCAAGTTATTCTGAATTATTTTATTAGACAAAATAAGTGCAGGGTATAATTAACATATAATGTTCCATAATATGCAAATGTTAATCAGTGGCAAAAGAATTAATGAATGGATAGACACAAACCCTCCATTACAAGAAAATCAAGATCAAGCTGCAGAGGAACCCAGTTAAGGATAGATTGTTAATTAATTGAGAAGTCAAACATTGTCAAGTGACCACTTACTTGTGGTGCATGGTTTCAGATCTTTATCCCTTGAATTCAACAGTATTCTTGTATAACAAGTCAAGTGTATTCCTGTAGTTTGGCACCATCTTTTTAAACATCATGGTGTTTGATAGCAATGGCTGGATGGTCCTAGTGATGGAAGAGACTTATGTTTACATTATTAATATGAATTTACCTTTTTTTTGCTTGACTCTGCAATCAGAATAAACATATGCACCAAAATCTACATCTTAGCATTAAGGAGATCTCTATTTTTAATAATAAAGTTATAATCCCAACATTGGAGTCTTTCTCCTAACAGCAATACTGCCTGATGCTCCCAACACTAGAAACTACAATGTGAGGTAAATCATATTCCTAAATAAAGAACCAAGAAATAGTTAATTCATTTATTTAAAAGAACAGGTAGATCAATTGTGTGCTTCTTTTTTTATTCTTCCACCAAACTGTTAGCCAGTGTTTCTTAAACATGGCAACTTTAAGATGTGTGGACTTCAACTACCAGAATTTCCATGCTGGCTGGGGAATTCTGGGAGTTGAAGTCCACACATCTTAAAACTGCCAAGGCTGAGAAACACTGCTGTAAGCTGAAGAGTAATACGCTTCAGTGCATGGGCTGCCCATTACTTAGTGCATGGGCTGCCCATTTGAGCTTACTGGGTAAAATTTAGAGTCTTCAGTTCCCATGTTAAGTATTTAGTCATGTGGGGTCCTTAATGCTGAGCTTGCTTGTTTTTCCTGCAGACGTTTCATTACCCTAACTAGGCAGTGGTGATATGCTACCAGTTCAGACTGGTTCAGCCAAACCCATAGTAAAAAAAAAGCCTCCAATCAGCTGAGAGGATACAAGATGTGAATGGGAGGGTGGGAGGGTCACTCCTAGCTTTTCGTTTCTTCATCCTCTAAGCTGATTGGCTTGTTACGGGTGTGCACATTAGGGGTGCACATGCATGCATGCACGCACACAGGCTATCACCCACTAAACTGGTAGCAACTACAGTAGGATCCCACTACTGTAACTAGGTAACATCATCAGTGCTAGATATATAGTCATGTAAATATCAAGACCTTAATAGGATGGAGCATTCTCCAGAATCATCAAAACTGAATCTCATTCAACAGCTGATTATCCTGAATTTCAAAGCTGGTATCTCAGGGTGCTTTCTAAGAACAAAAAGGAGTTGACTTTCTTGGCAGGTTATGGTTTCATATTAAAACCTCTTTCTGTCTTGCTATTGAACTAAAGTGTGTGTGCTTAAATAAAAACCTGTAACCTGATGAATGCAATGGTTCTGACTAAATATTGGCCTACTGAGTTGTGAGAGTTCAGATCAACACTAGTGGAAAAGTGGTGTATAAAAAGTCAAGAGAGCATGTTGCATCACAAGCACTTGCCATTCCTCTGGGTGAGTAAATGTCAGAAGGGCATGGTCTTATCAAAATTAATCCAATCACAATAAAGGAGCAAAGATGGGCATTTGTACCAGGATTGACTTTTCACGTTTATGTGTTAATGGTTGTAACATTTTTATAAAGGCCACAGACCTTTTGATGATAAATACATCTCATTACATGGGATTTTTCGACATAATCACCCCATGGATCTTTGTGTAATTTGGTGAATGTATTTATCCTGTGTTAATCCTAGCATAACAAGCTTTAACCTATTTGACTTAATTATAAGTGTATCGTATGATCTTTTTTCTGATAGAGGTTGCTGTTTTCTCTCTTTCTGACTCCTTGTCAAATTCTCTGTTTATGATTCTCTCTTTCTCTTATTCTCTCAATGTCTTTTTGTACCCCTGAAAAGTGTTTTTCAAAACCTTTTGTGTTATATAACATCCTTTATCTTTCCATCTTTCATTGTTTCCATATTTACTTGTTGTTGTTTTACTTTCTATTCAAATTCAAAGACTATTACTTGCTGGCCTGAAAGCAAGCTAGATAAACATTCATTCTCTAAAAAAAAAATTAAGAAATTTCAGGATAGCAGGAGAGGAAAAACAAATCCAAACCCTTTGCAAATGAGGTAGACAACAAAGGGGAATGAGCATATTTGGAACAAGTGGACTTACTGGGAGAACCTTTCCTTAAAGATCCTACCTATCTTTATATGTAGTCACCAAATAATCTGGGATTACTGGCTGATTTGTAGTTTATAGATTTATAGTTCATTACTAAGCAATATCTAAAACACAGAATGCATCAAATTCTTACTCAGAGATTAGTTTACAATTAGTTTAATCAGTGATTATCCCAACTTGGGTGTCCTCCTGGATGCACGGCTCAGTTTGGAGGAGCAGGTGGGAGCCGTGGCCAGGGGGGCATTCACCCAGGTTCGCCTGGTGCATCAGTTGCGTCCCTATCTGGATTGAGATGCCCTACGCACGGTCACTCATGCGCTTGTCACTTCCCGGCTGGACTACTGTAACGCTCTCTACATGGGGCTGCCCTTGAGGACCACCTGGAGGCTTCAACTTGTGCAGAATGTGGTGGCGTGGGTTGTGATGGGAGTATCCTGATACTCCCATGTTACACCCATCCTGCGCGTTCCGTATTGGTTACCGGTTGCCCTCCAGGTGAGATTCAAGGTGCTGGTGCTGACCTATAAAGCCCTGCATGGCATAGGACCGGGATACTTGAGGGAGACCCTGCTGCCAATAATGGCTTCCCAACATCCCATGCACTCTCACAGGGCCTCCTTGGGGTGCCGTTGGCCAGACAATGTCGGCTGGCGACCCCCAGCGATAGGGCCTTCTCTGTGGGAGCACCCACCCTATGGAACCGGCTGCCCCTGGAGCTTCGGGTGGCTCCCAATCTCCGGTCCTTCCGGCGGGGCCTGAAAACATTGTTGTTCCAACTTGCCGACCTGGACTGAGGAGGGGGATAGGGGTTTTAATCTGAATAGTGTTATTTTAAACTAGATTATTGAGTTTCATGTTTAATCTCTTTTTTAAAAATTGTATATATATTTATAATGTTTTTATGATTGTATGCCGCCCCGAGTCCTTCGGGAGATGGGGCGGCATAGAAATCCAATAAATCAAATCAAATCAAATCAACTTCTGCTGGCCTTTCATTAGGCCCAAAATCCGGGTTCTGTGCCCCAAATGTGTGAAGGATTGACTCTCCTGGTTGTGTTGGCCATCACTGATTCTGACATGCCCCTTGGTCTCTGTGTATTTTAATTTCTGTATTTATGATGGAACTTTGTTTTTAATTTATTTTAAGACTGCTAGCTACCCAGAGTCACATGCTGAGATTTATTTATTTATTTATTATCACTTTTTGTATCTGCCCATCTCCTCACAGAGGGATTCTGGGCAATGTTCAAATAAAATATTTGAAAATGGCCTCCCCTGGCTCTGGAGGCTCTCTGAAAGCCTGGAAACAGGACTGTTTCTGGACTTACTGAACTTCTGGGAGGCCCATTTTTCACCCTCCTTGAGCCTCCATGTGCACCCTGCACTTACTTGCATCCAAAACGGGCTACATGGGGATGGGGTGGGATGGGGAGGGTGGGGCCAGACAGGAGGGTTCTCCAAACTGTACAGAATCTTAGCTAGGGGCTCTCCCGAACCCCTGTGAACCCCCAGCAGCTCACCTCTGTGCTTGGGCCCTGTCATGCCCCTGGTGGAGACTGACTCTGAGGAACAGCTGACAGGGAGCAGAAGTGTGGCTCCGGAGGTTGTGGAGGAGGCTGGGGAAGGGCAGAGGCTGTCTGAGCAGTCAGAGGAGGACCCAGGCCCATTCCCTATCCATCCTAAGGCACGCAGGGAGGAGAGGATAAGGGAGAGATGTGGTCTACTTGGGAGGAGAGGGCCTTGATCCTCTTCATGGGCTGCAGCTGTGACAACTGAATAAGAGGACGGACTTGTGTACGGGTGAGCGCTGGAAACAAGGTGTGGAAATCTCTCTAGTTTATGGTTCCTCTCTGAGTTTGGCATCCTTCCCAGTGTGTATTATCTGTGGACGTCCTCCAGCCCTTATCTTGCCTGGTTTGTGTTGCTTTTTTCCTTCTTCTTGTAACTGTTTGTGTGGGAGTTTTTTGTCTTCCATCAAGAACATTTGGAGCTTGGAAGCAAAGTGAAGGAATAAAAGGGGCTTCACCTGTTTTCTGTGCTTGTGTTTGTTTTGTATCCCACCCTGGGTCATCACAGGCCCCAATGGGGCACATTATGTTGGAAGTGACTGATGATTGCAGTCCAGTCTCTTCTTGAAAGCTGCCAGTGATGAAGCTCCCACAACTTCTGAAGGCAATATCATATCATATCATCATATCAACCATAGCTATGTTTTTAATAGATTTAAATATATTTTTCTCAAAATGAGTCTACAGGTTTGAATAGACTCTCAGAGAGATCCATGGAACAAAAAAAAAATTAAGAATCCCTGGTCTAAGAAAATGGAGTCAGAGGAAGTCTGAATTCAAAGGAAGTCCATCTCCCTACAGTAGTATTCCATGAAAGCCAAAAATAGTTAAATTAGATTCACAGTATATTTTCATATCAAATCACTTCATAGCAGAATATGAATAGTGTAACATCAGATAGTCCTCTGCTTCTCAGTAGGTGTAAGGAAGAGGCATGCAAAACTTGCACTAATGCATAGGGCAAACTTGCACTATGTCTGCATTATCATGAACTACTTGTCAGCATTCCAGCAAACCTCCATTCCAACCAATAACTTCGAGACAGACATCTCTGAATGGTTCCTTTTATTTGCATAGTAACTGGTACATCTGTGAAATCCCAAAACTGAAAGTTTTGGACTTCCTTGCAAAAGTAAAAACTACAAATCCATCCCGCATTCCCATCACCACATCACATGGCCCAATCACCATCCGTCCCAAAGTAAAATTTCCTTTTCACTATGCGCAACACTACGTGACCTTGAAACAACAAAAGAATTTTATTTTGTCTAACTAGATATACTCAAATGAATTTCCCCTCCCACTTTCCCAGGCTCAATTGTAGCATCATGGGAGCATCAAATCTCAATATGGCTTCCAAAGCTGACATTACTTACATTTTATAACTTATTCCTATCTTTGATTCCTTGGTCATCATTTTTAGTCTATACGTGAATCTGATAGCACCTGCTTTACAATAATAAGGAGTAATATACATGTTTATTCAATACTAAAATCAGCAAAATAAGTCAAATCTAACTACCACCTTTATCTTTGCTTGCCATTTCTCCCATTTCCTCCAGTCCCTAGTAGTAACAAGCCAGTATTTGGTCCAACTTGTCTGAAATATTCAATAATTTACTAGAGAAGGATCACAAATAAACTGAGATAATCCAAGATTGATGCTCTTAGTGACAGAATCAGTTCTGTTTTCTACTTCTTGGAGAACTGAGCTGGTAGCATTTTTCTATGCAGAATACAACATACAGTAGTTTATATAAACCAACCTTCTCTAACATTGTATTCTCCAGATGTTCTGGGTCTACAATTAATAGAATTTTCAAACGCCATTGTAAGTATGATAAGGGGGAATGTCACTAAAACTGAAATGTTTAGCACTGAAACAGACAATGAAAGTTTTGTTCGTGTTTTGTTCATATCATATATATCCATATACATATTTCATAGTCATTGATAGACTTTCTGGTTATCATCTTACCCTCTTCCACAGTATCAGCATGTTTGTGATCCTTTTTGACAGAGCTTTGATCTTCTCTTTCTTTCATTAAGAACTCTAAATTAGTAGCATTAAGCCAGGCTGTAATTTAGCATTTTATTTTATACAAAGTGAAAGTTGAAAGCCATCAGGTTATGAGTGGAGCCGTACATTTCACCATTTAAGCTAAGTCTGTGGCTTGGGGGGCAGAGGAAGCTATTAAGATGTCTACAGCACTTAGTTCTTTACACAGCTGTCAGGCTTTTAATGCCAACCTTAGTCATGGAGGTCAGGATGAGACTGAGCTGGTTTATAGTGTCACATCTTCACTATTTCCTATTATGTATAGCTGCAAGAGCTCAGTCACCTAAAAGAGCATGGAAGCAGGAGACAAAGGTTTGTCTACAAATGTATTAAATTTTCAGCTCCAACCCAATATTGGAACTGGAACTGATACATCTAAATACATACTTTTCAGAATGTTGTCATTTGATCCATAAGTCAAAATTAAAAGGCACATAAATAGGATATGTTTAAAAAGCATATTGTCCCCATGCAAAAATATGCACATGAAGGAAAAGTGTGAAAAAATGAATTATATAAATATAATTAGAAAAGGGCATACTAAAACACAATATGACCAATTCTCAATACCCAATTGGTCGACCCCAGGCTTCCAGCCCTCTGTGCTTCAAACAAGGGTAAAGATGCTCACAGACATTATGTGTTGGTAGAGAAATCGAGTCTTCAGAAGTTCCAGCTCAAAAGAGCATGCCCTGGACTGTTAGATGCAGTGGTGCATTCACACTGAGAGATGTAAACCAGTGAAGCATAACCTATTCATTCAATCACAACGTTTTCTAAAATGAAATAACAGGTCTTTAAAACGAATTACTCAACAGCCTTGTCTATGCATATTATGTATATTATTCAAGGAGTAGCTAACTTAACCAGCCTATCTTCACAGTGCAGGAAAGGAAAACATGCACACACACGCACACAGAGAGAGAGAGCATCTAATATTTATATTGTTGAAATGATAGCAATGGTGAGAACATGTTGGTATAAACATGCTATTTAAACATTGAAAACAATAGCTATAGGCTGTGCTTCTGGTTTAGAAGAGTTTTAAATAAATTGTGGCTCTTCTAGGTCTGAATGGCAAAATTAAATGACCTGCAAAGCACAGCATTTCTTCACCCTGTACAGTTTTATAACTATGGAGCTAACCATGTAGTAGAGAGGCAAATGTGGTATTCAGCAGGTTCTGATCAGTTCTGGAGAACTGGTAGCAGAAATTTTGAGTAGTTTGGAAAACCGGCCAATACCACCTCCTCTGACTGGAGATTTTACAGTATCCTTCCCCTACCACACCCACCCAGCCACACCCACAGAACTGGTAGTAAAAAAATTTGAATCCCACCACTGTAGAGATGGTTGTCAGCTTATGTGCATCCATAGAGAAATGCTTGTCAGCTTGTTTGCATGCATAGTTACCCATCATCCTTTTCACTTTTAGAGCAAGCAACTTTATTACCAAGCAAGTAAGAGAGAAAGAAACCAACTAAAGCTACTTAAATACCAGGTAGTCCTTGACTTACAACCACAATTTAGCCCAACATTTCTGTTACTAAGTGAAACATTTGTAGTGAGTTTTGCCCCATTTTATGACCTTTCTTGCCACAGTTGTTAAATAAATAACTGCAGTTGTTAAGTTAGTAACATGGTTGTTAAGTGAAACTGGCTTCCCCCATTGACTTTGCTTGTCAGAAGATAACAAAAGGTGAAAATATGACCCTGGGACATTGCAATCCTCATAAATACGAGTCCACTGCCAAGTGCCCGAATTTTGATCACGTATCTGTAGGGATGCTACAATGGACATAAGTGTGAATAATGGTCATAAGTCACTTTTTAAAGATAAGATAATGTTATTGTCATTTTTTTACTGTGAGCTTACTGGTCCACATTAAAAATAAAATTCTGTTGCTCTGAATAGAAAGTATATCTACCCAAATACATATATAACACACATATACACATGGTATATACATACAAAAATATATACCTGCACCCACACATATATAGACACACACACACACACGTGTGTGTATGTCAGTGGTGGGATTCAAATTTTTTTACTACTGGTTCTGTGGGCATGGCTTGGTGGGCATGGCAGGGAAGGATACTGTAAAATCTCCAGTCAGAGGAGGTTGTATTGGCCGAGTCGCAGAACTACTCAAAATTTCCGCTACCGGTTCTCCAGAACTGGTCAGAACCTGCTGAATACCACCTCTGGGGTGTGTGTGTGTGTGTGTGTGTGTGTGTGTTACTCTCCATTTTGAATACATAGTGGAAACAGGAAACTTGAGAATTCACAAGGTTGATGCTATATGGATCAAAACTGTGACTGAATCTAGATTTCTGCTTCAGATATCACCAAGCCTCCTCCCAGAAGGTAGCAAGCAAAACAGGTCGTGAAGGGGATGTGTAGTGTCCCAGACAATCCTGCCATTTTCAGTATCATTGTAATTTTGAACTGTCACTAAATGAACTGTTGTTAAGTCAAGGATTACCTGTATTTCTAACTCTTAAAAACTTCAACAAAGCAGCACTATTACATTAATTCCATGTTCTATGCCAAGAGAGGTCTACCAAAAGATAGTTAAGGATTCAGTGTAACAGATGCTTCAGGTGGAAAAAAATCTCTGTCTGAGCCAGTATATACATATGAGTTTTCGACTGCCAATCCATCACAGGATTTCACTTTCACATTAAGAGTTGATTTGCACTCTCTGTAAACCCCATTTATCACAATGACAAAAGCAAAAGACCTTCATGGTTTGAAATTCCTTCATAACTTTTCAAAGTCTGATATAAGGTGCTTGTAACACTTTAAAAATTATTACGAAAAGAATTATTTATTTCGCAAGGAATGACTTATTGTGGCTGCATGGATATCTTCAACCATGACAGTATTTTTTATTTGGGGAAAAATAGCCATAATATGCAATTGGTCAACTACATTCTTTTAATGTGACAAAAATACGAGGTTTCTCTTGTGGCCTGCCAATAATAAAATCAAGACTAGCTGCCACATGGGCTAAACTTGATGTATTGTCAATCCATGGGATATACAATCTAAAGAGTTTATTCAAAAGTGTTTGCCTTCCATTCCAAGGCTATTCAAGGATTTACCTAGCATTAATTTACAAATTAAAAAGAATTCATTAGAAATGAATAAATGTGGCCAATGAAACTAAAAAAGAAACCCACGCACATACTGTTCATGATCAAAGTGAGAGCTTGGATTAATGTTTTTAACTATTGGGTGAAATGATTATTTTATCCTTTTGGTATTTAAGAATAACTACCGGTTCTCTGGAATGTATTTCTTCTATGGATGTGATCCGAGTAGGCTATGTAAAACTTAAAGAAATAATAATTAAAAGGTATTGATGTTCAGTTTATCCAGGAATTGCTGCCAAATAAGAATAAGGTCTTTGTAGATGGGCTTCATAGCACCCAAATTTATTAAATTTTACAGTTGCAGTTTAGAGAAAAGAATGAACATCCTTACTCTTTGTGTTTCTTCTGGCTAGAAGATTTTTCTGTTCAAATTGAACTTGTCCATATAGTGATGATGAGGTTAAAATAATCATGTATTGTTACCTTGTTTATAATATAAAGATATATGCAGTATATACCATGAAGGCATCAGCCCTTTGCTATCTCAGCCTCCAGATACATCTCTAGCATGCTGTATAACATTTTTGACCACCTATGCACAAGTATGGAAAACTTCTAACATTCCTAGTAAAGAATTGATACAACAAAAAATAATGGAAAGTGCTGAAATGAATATGCTTACATTGAAATTGAAAGAGAAAGAAGACTCTGAATATTTTTTAATTTGGAAGAAATGGTATGATTGGATAACAAATAGAAATAAGAAATAAGATAGGTAATTAATTTGTAAGAGACCTCAAGAAAACAAATGATAAATATGTAGATTATATAAGAATATAAGAATAATAATTATGGATAAAGTTATTAATTAATGTTAGATAAATCTAAATGAAATGCATTAAGTCATATAAGATAAGAACTTGTATAGATATCAAAAATGCTGTTGAAATTATGATGTTTTGAGTTGTAATAATGGAAACTTAATAAAAACTTATTTTAAAAAAACATTTCTGACCAAGAAGGAATTAGATTGTAGCAATGTTCTGTGCTAAAAGTTTCTCTGTCTACTAACAGATGAAGCAATAAAAGTATGAATATCTCAAAAGGCATGAATGTACAAACTTCATATAAATAGTGTAGACTTATTAGATCATGGAACGTAACAAAGCTTTACAACAATAATTATCGAACTGTATTTTACAAAATGTTGAAATTCTACAAAAAAGTTTGCAAGGAGAGAAACATTATCAGTGGCTATGCATTTTTGCAACTAGGACAGGATGTGGGGAAGATATTAAGGTCCCACTCAGTCAAGAGACACTCTGAATCCA
This sequence comes from Naja naja, assembly GCA_009733165.1. Taxonomy (NCBI): domain Eukaryota; kingdom Metazoa; phylum Chordata; class Lepidosauria; order Squamata; family Elapidae; genus Naja; species Naja naja. Next base: position 197,436,154 of record CM019150.1, on the reverse strand, counting down.
GGAGTGGTTAGCATTTTTTGAAGAAATCATGTAAAACTTTAAGAAACACTTTATGGAATCAAGCCAAAGGCCCATTTAATATAAAATTCTTTTTAAAAAAAACTTGGTGTATGAGATTGCAACAAACCATTATTTCTCACATGTCAACTATCTAGTCTTTCTTCTAATGAAAGGGGGGAATTGTAAACTCTTCTATTCATTAGGAATAATCAGAAAATGTTTCTGCACAACTACCACATGTGCCATAAAACACATAGCTAAAGTCCACTATATACATGGAAGTCAAGGTATAATACAATTCATTCCAGCCAGCCAAAACAGTATAGATTTAGCACACTTTAAACAGCACCTTTACTGGAAAATGGTTTTTGCTTTGTTTTATCTTAATTCAAAGTAAGGAAATATTTAGAAGCAGTTTGTGATGTGTTTATGAAAAGAAGAGATAGGGAAAACCTGGTATGTTTAGCCTTGAAAAGCTTGTAGAAAATAGAGCATTTTTAAAGTACCTGGAGGGTTGTCACTTACACCATAAATTCCCAGACTGTAGGACACAGATCAGGGGTACAGGAAAAGCACAGGAAGGCAACTTTCATTTCAGCATTTGCCATCTGCAGATAAATTCAGAGGCCAAAAGTTACCTGACAGAATTGTTTTAAACTGGATTACTGCATGGAGCATGAGGCAGGAGGTACTGACAGTTCTACTCTTCTAAAAAAAAATCCAAGAATATCTGTCCATTATGTACCCAGGCTGTAGATAGTTGTCAACCATTGGATTTCAGATCTGGCTGCAAGCAAATAAACATTGGCAGAACCAAGCTCTGTATTAGAAGACATGCTTTGCTGACAAAAAAATCTCTTAAAATCATATTCTGTTAGCAGTAGTTCTAGTGTAGGGGTTTCAAACTCAAGGCCCGCGGGCCGGATCCATCCCATGGGGTGCTTAGATCTGGCCGCAGGGCTGCCTCAGAAACAGTGGAGGACTGACTGTTCTAAACATGATCTTTATGTTTAGATCTTCATCTAAACATGATCAGAAATACTATTTTCCTGAAGGAATCATACAATTTGTAGTGATTCTTTCTTGTTGAAAAGGACATTTTCTGAATCATGACATTGATGAATGTCATCAGCAGATTGGGACAGGGGGTCAGTCTTATGACTTCTATGGGTGCTAGGTGTCAGGAATCCAGCACCTAACTCCCATTTATTTACGGGAGTCCCTGCTGCCAGCGACTGTTTCCCATCATCCTGTGCGCTCTCACAGACAAGGCCTCCTCGGGGTTCCGTCAGCCAGACAATGTTGGCTGGCGACCCCTAGGGGTAGGGCCTTCTCTGTGGGAGCAGCCACCCTTTGGAACCAGCTGCCCCTGGAGCTCCAGGTGGCCCCTGACCTCCGCTCCTTCCGCCGGGGCCTAAAAACATGGTTATTCCAACTCGCTGACCTGGACTGAGGGTGGGCTATACGGGGAGTTTTAAGGATTGTTTTTAGTGTTTTAATTACATTTTGGGTTTCTACTAGATTTAATTTCTTTTTAATTGTATATTTGTATCATTTTTACTGTACGCCGCCCCGAGTCCTTAGGGAGATGGGGCAGCTTAGAAATCCAATTAATAAATAATAAATAATAAATCATGAGTCACGAGCCAAACTTCCAAAACTTCAAAAGATTTTATTGGGAGTTAAAAGGTGCAGCATTGCCTGGGTATAGCCGACTCTGAGACACATCATTCAGTGTCACCCTTGACCCAGGTTTTCCCCCACCCCCTGGGTGTATCATAATTCATATTCTCCAATGGGACACATCCATAGCCAAGAGTCATCAATCATGCTCTCCAGTTAGAATTTTGTGTGGCAGAAACTTCGGTCACCTAGTTACTATCTTTGAAAACATTTATGGAATGCAGTTTCAGTTGCAAGCTGTCGCACTGCTCTCCCCTCCCTTTCTGTTGGAACTCTAAAAGACCATAGAAATATTGTATGAGTTGACACCAGGTTTGTCTTCAATTGCTGGTTCCCACTTAACAAATTGTGTTGTTTAAAATGTTGAGTTAACTTTAATAAGCAGGGTTCTTTAAAGCAGCTGTACCTTTTGTTAAAAAAAAACTTCCACAGAAGCCAGAAAAATATGTTGAGCTATTTTAATGAATAGGAAAAAGGTGTTGCTATCACACAAAGCCTAAAACACATCTTCCAAATTAGTTTCAACATGTCACAATCCTAGACTATTATAGAACACTGGCTGAAAGGATTGTCCTGTTTTTCACTTGGCAGAACAAATAGGGAATGGTTCATCCAATGGGACTTCAAGATCCAATCTTTTTATAGTTAGAGATGCAGTTGTAAAAAATATTTCTTTCAATCACTAAGAGAACAAAGCATGAGGTGGTGTCATTTGCTGTTCCAGTAAAATTAGAATATCTACATTTTAACTTCTGGTTTTTTAAGTTTAAATATATGTTTGTGTCTATTATCTGTATATTAATACACCTATCTTCTGCAGAAAATTATGCTTTCTTAATTTGGTTTCCATAGTTCCTTCTTGATTCTATTATTTTCCTGTTTTAAGAATAACAATTCTTCCAAGAGACTATCAAACAATAAAAGCTATCATAAATAAAAATACATTTTTTTTATTATTTTATATCTGGGCTGCCAAAAACAAATCTAGAAACCTGCTGGATGGCAGTAGAGAGATCAATATCTATTGCTTTCACCTGATCACATAACCAATTAATATAAGCTTATTCCTGTAGAGGGAACATCTTTTCATTTAAAGTAGTAATGCCAAGCTCATCTGAAAACCTGAAAAATAATGCATCTATTTAAAGAGGTTTTGCAGTTGTGCATCTTCACTTCTTCAGAATAGTTCTCAAAGCAAGCACAGAAGAAAACTTTTGAATTATTCACTAAGGCTTAAATAGCATTCCTGTTCTTAGCATCTTTCAAATGGGTGGGTTTCAGAAAAATCAGTAATGACCAAATTTGCTGGAGAAAGTTGGGAACAGAACTTTATAAATGTGTAGAATTGAGATGGATGGATTTACTTAGCAATCAAACTACATTTATAACTTTTTGTACATAATTTTCCCAAATAATCTTGTCAGGCTTAGATAACATCATTCCTGACAGTTCATTGGTTAGCTAAGTTACTTTTCTAAAAACCAAGGTCATCACATTATTTTTACCTTCTCCTAATTATTCTGTATTTCAAAATGGTATTTATTGAATGTCATCTTAGAATTATCCATATTTTGGACAAACCTTGTTTCACAATTGTACAGCAACTAATTAATGCTATTCATTTATATCCCCATTTAAAAAAACACCTATATTGATGTTATTCAGTTTTCATAGTTTGGCATATAATTTTTTAAAGAAGGAATGTTTATGGGAAGGACGACAATGCTACTTCCAGTTTCAACCTTGTTTCAATTTAAAATACAGCTTTTATTTTTAAGGCTGGAGGTTGATAGCAGAAAGTTCCTACAAGAGCCCTGGTTTTTTCTATAAATAAAATGAAAATTGAAACAAAGGATACTACAATTCTCTGGTGCAAACTTCAGTACAATATCTGGTTTGGTACTGAAACCAAACAAGACAGACACAGATTTCAATGGATAGTTAGAACTGCAGAAAAAAACAATTGCTACCAGCCTGCCTTCCATTGAGGACCTGTATACTGCACAAGCCAGGAAGTGGGCTGTGAAAATATCTGCATACCCCTCACATCCTGGACAGAAACTATTTCAATTTCTTCCCACAAGATGAGACTTTCGGGCGGGGGTGTCAAGCTCACATTGTCACGACTGCATCATGTGACATATTGGGACTATTTTCCCCTTTGCTAAACAAGTCATGGGCATGGCCAGTGTGTGATATATCTGGCCCATGGGCTGGGAGTTTGACAGCCCTGCTTTAGAGCATTGCACACCAAAACAACTAGACACAAGGACAGTTTGCCCCCCATTGGTCTGCTAAACAACTAAATCCCACAACACTGTCAAACAATTTAGTAGGGCTGTGTTACTATTATCCTTCTCATCTTTCCTATTACCTATTTCCTTATCTTCTTATGACTATAACTTGGTTGCTTGTATCTTACAATTTATATTAATTGTTTCACTTAGTATCCTAATATGATTTATGCTGATTGCTTATTTAGTATCCTATAACTATCAATGAATGTTGTATCTTATGATTCATGAAGAATATATTTTATGATTATGATCATGATTTTTCACTGGTTGCTTGTATGTACACTGAAAGCTTATGCACCAGATGCAAATCCCTTGCATGTCCAATCACACTCAGCCAATAAAGAATTCTATATGAGGAGTGTAGCAGGTTGATCACTATATTCCAAGATAGGTCAATCTTATAACTGTCTGTAATGTGGAAGACGAAAGGGCTCATAAAAAGAAAGTATCTGCTAATAAGTATCACATTTTGCTACACATTCCTAATGCAAGAAACTTACCATATAAAGTTTAATCCAGAGAAACAATAGGACAAATGGAAAATGAAGGAAGATGAATGGCCAGCAATGTACAGTACCTGGCATGAAGAAGCATTGGGTGCAGCAAGTTTTGAATGTATTTTATAACCGCAGCACTATTAACCATCTCAGGTTGAATAAGTTGGTTGACACAACCCCCTGTAACTATTTGTAGAAGAAATGAAGGAAACAATTTTTTAAAAACCCTGATTCAGTTTTAATTCTGCTACAAGGCATAGCTTATTTCCACATGTAAAGGTTAGAATAGGTTTCAGGACTAAAAAAAATATGGAATTATTACAGGATAGTAGCAGTTGTCACTATTAACTATGACTAGAATTCTGGCTAGCTTGCGTTATTGCAAGCAAAGATATTAATCCTTGCAAGACTGTAAAAATAATGCTGACTTCCCTTATATATTTGGTCAGGTACTAAAGCACTAGCAACATGCCCAAGTGAGTCTTTTCTTTGCTGGTCTCTGAGTTTCTGGGTGCTTGATTAGGAGACAAAAATTGAATCTATCTGTACTATTCCAAAACCAAGTATCAAATATAATTCCAGGTCCAAAAGGTTGGTTCTCACTCTACTTGGATAGAATTTCAAAAACATTTGAAGTTACTTATAGTACATTCAGAAACTAAAAGCTAATTTATTTTCACCTGTACCTGGTTCCCAAGATAACCTACTATTGAGGGAATGTCTTTTATAATGATCAGGTTTTATAATATTTATGCATCATTTAAAGCATATAAGTAGAGAAAACTAAATATTATATTTAAGAGTGGTCATGTGTTTGATAATTATTTGTCTTACTTTAATGATCCAATAAGCATTCAACTGAATAGTAAGAAATAAAACCTTTGGGTATTTTATTTTGTCTTTCCTTTTCATGAAAAGAATAATGTAAAATCAAGTTAGCTCCATTAAGCAGCATCCCAATGCCAAAATATGCCCGTGTCAAAATATGGAATAAAATAAACAGTGTTAAAGGCATTTGGATATTCTGAGGGGAAAAATTATAGCATTTTCTTATATTTCCTGTATATGTAGATAACAAATGCATTTAATGCAGAAAGGAAATAGCATTTTAATAGAATTTTTAACTAAAGATCTTGAAACAAAACTAGACATATATTTTAATTGAATTTCTGGCTCAAATTACAGCAAACCATTATAAATCATTAGGAATCAGTTTTAAAACTACCTTCACTTTTAGCCGTATTACAAACACAGAGGTAAGCTTTTACAGCTACAGATAAGTGTTAATAAATTACCCGAATTTCAAAATTAATGGCTGCCCGGCTGCTTTGGGGAGATATCATTGTGTTTCATGAATATTTTGATTTTTTGATTAGATCAAAATGCACTGAATTCCTAAACAGTCATAACTAAGGTCTGCTGATCATAAACTGTTCTTTTTTTAATAAATTATATTCCTCACAAATCTGCTGATATGGAATAATTAGAAATTGGTTGCCTGCATTTACTGTAAGATTTGCATGACTTTAGATCTCCACCTACTGATCTCCTGGCTGGCAGGAAATGTACATTTTGTACGTTTCTAAATATACCTTGCCTGCAGAGATAATGGTTCATATTGTGATGTTAAGAAGGGTTTTATTTGCAAAAAACAAAGCAGTGTCACTTGCCAGTTCTGGAAGACATTGATTAGGTTGTTTTTGTCATTCCTATTCAGAACTTATTATTTACAGCTTTTCTGTTTCCATTCCTTTGTAAGAGATAATGATCTGTCTCTTGTAAACTGCTTAAAAGTGTGCCTATTTTTGCTCTTTTTTCCCATGTCTTGAAATACATTTTATAGAAATGCAGGTATATTAACATGGAATGTAAATGCTGTAAAATGGAGCAAATTAATCCAACATGGTATCTGCCAATAGAATCTCTGAGGAGTATACAAAATATTTAGAGTTAGAGAGAAACGGAAATAACATGCTCATTCTTCTGCTCAGAATACTAACCCTCTGAATATGATTATGTGGGAACATACAGTCAGTCTGCAATTAAATACACCTTTCTTTTGAGATGCTATTCATGTAACATGCTTATATTTGTTGTTTCCTACAGATTATTTGCAAAGCCAAATAATTCTGGACGTTATATTAGATTTAGGACTAAGAACTTCATGTAAAGAAGTATTTGTGCTCTGTAGCATTATTTTGAAAAAGAATATATATTTATATGTAGAAAAGTTCTCTCTTTCTTTCTTTTTGATAGGTACTGTTATAGACTTGTTCACTAACTCAAATGTTTCTTTATTCTCCCAAGCCATTGGCAGCTCCATTCAAATCTGTAGATTTGAAAATAGTCAAAATAACTGTGCTATGCAATAAGCAAAATGAATGCTCTGTATGAGATCCATTGGGGGGGGTCAAAACAGGCTAAGATGTCAAGCTACCACCCCATGATTGAAGTCTTGCTACTTTTTTATATACACACAAGTCACATTAAAAAAGAGGCAGGGCTTCAATCACATGATCATTTGTGGGGGGGGGGTTATACTCAGCAGGGCAGCTGTTCCAATCAACAAGTATAATTTTCAATAACTATAAAAGCAGAGTGAACCAAAAATTATTATTCACACACAGTGTTCCTTGCATACAAAATAATAGCATTCTGCCAATGTTGCACAGCCTCTCCAAAACTTCATTAAATCTGACATGGAGTTAGTCTTCACCCGACTTTATCAGCAGAAAAGAAGAGAATCCTGCCACTGACCAATGGAGAATTGGTTGAGGGTTTTTTTTTTCTTATTCTGATTTTTAGCCCACTAACTTTCTGGAAAAAGTTCAGAAGTCATTTGTGCCTAGATCTGGTTGCTAAACTGTATCACTAGAGTAATCAAATATAAGTATTCAGGCTGAAGGTATCTACAAACTACCTTAAAGACATTCAAGGGTCTAGTTTGATGTGGCACAGGGAACATGGAAAGGAGATTAGTAAGTCTCAAAAGGCAGTAACTTTTCTAAATCATTCTAAAAGTAGGACAAACTGAATTAAGACAAATCTTTTTTAGTGTTTGATGTTTACATTATTGTTTGGGAAGAAAAATGCAGAAAGAAAAGCAAGAATGCATTTCTGTCCCTGAGCATTGTTAATATTGTCTAGCAAGAGAATGTTTTCTCCTTTCCATTACCACTTAAGTTAGAGCAATTGGAAGGTTTAATATCCATATAAATATGCGCACAAGAATGAAGGCTGCTGGACATCTCTAATATCCCAGATCGCCAACTGATATATTGACCCAAATTTCTCCTGCACAAACCCATTCCAGATCTTTCTGGCTCCTGTAAACCAAAAGCTGAGAATTTCTAAGTGCACAGAGGTACAAAAGTACTTTTTGAAATCTGATGATGAGCCAGATCCACTTTTCTTTAGCATCTGGAGAGCTGCCTTGAGTGACACAAAGAGCAGCTGAAGCTTATCCAGTGTTTGCACAGGCAGCCAAGAGACAAAAACAGCTGGCGACGGGTTAAACAGGAAGCAACTTTATGATGGGATTTGCAAACAGGTATTGTATTTGTGCGGTCTTATCAATGGCTCAAGTCTTGAGCTGTCTGGATGAATTGGTAGGCCATTTTTGACTGCATGTGCTTTCACAACCAAGATCATAAAAAGTATCTGATGTAATCCTTTATGGATGATGAAGTATTTTGAATAAGGTCTCTGACGAAGGGATCCTAGAGCTGATAAAACATCATATTTGGTGAACAATTTTGCATATCTGTGGATGAAACTTGGTGATTCTTCAGAATTAAACAAATGTATAACACCAGTCAATAAGTTTGAATAACAACTTGGTTTTTTTACAAATCTCGTTTTGAAAAAAAATTGTTCACATTAATGAAATCCTTGAGAAAATAATAATCAAGTGGTTGTTTTACTATCTGCTCTGATCATAATAGTCACTATATAAAATTAATGAGAGGAGCTACAGCTAACTTTTATTTTTGAACAAACTATAGTTAAAGAACAAACTAAAGTTATCATGAGATAAGAAGCCAGAAATTGTACCAATGTCAACTAGTGCAGATCATTCTTTACAAGTTCTTCAAGTCTGGTATTAAAAAGAAAACCTACCTGTTTCACAGACTGCATCAGTTTGAAACTAGGAAACTTACTATACACTTAGTGCAGTGGTGGGATTCAAATGTTTTTACTACCAGTTCTGTGGGTATGGCTTGGTAGGCATGGCAGGGGAAGGATACTGTAAAATCTCCAGTCAGAGGTGGTATTCGCTCCCACAGACAGGGTCTCCTCAGGGTACCATCAGCCAGACAGTGTTGGCTGGTGACCCCCAGGGGAAGAGCCTTTTCTGTGGGTGCACCCACCCTTTGGAACCAACTACCCATGGAGCTTCGATTGGCTCCTGACCTTCGATCCTTCCGTTGCGACCTAAAAACATGGCTTTTTGATCGGTCAATCTGGATTGAAGGGGTTTTTAATTATTTTAATTGTTTGTGGGTTTTAATTATTTTAATGTGTAATTGGGGTTTCATTCTTGTTTAATAGTTTTTTAAATTTTGTATTCTGGTGTTTTACTGTTGTAAGCTGCCCTGAGTCCTTCGGGAGATAGGGTGGCATAGAAATCCCATAATTAAATTAAATTAAATTAAATTAAATTAAATTAAATTAAATTAAATTAAATTTGCCGGTTCTCCGAACTACTCAACATTTCTGCTACCGGTTCTCCAGAACTTGTCAGAACCGGCTGAATACCACCTCTGACATAGTGTAAAAGATATTTTTCTGAATATCCAAAGTCTTCGCCAGCAGCATGCTGGAGGAGGCTATGACAGCCAAATAATCACACTCTCTATTTAATGCCACCTATATTAACCAGTAAAGGTTTATTCACTTTAAAGGCATGGGAAATCACACACTATAAATTGTACCCATTTAGAAGTAAATCTTACTGAAATAAGTTGAACTTACAATATTTCCAAGTAAACATATTTAGGACAGGGAAAGAGATAAGTATGCATGATTGTGTTTCTATGTGAACTTTTAAAAACATTGTCTTTTCTTCTTTGACATAACCATAAAATTTCAGTGTTTGCTTTTCATGCAATCACAAATGAATATTATATCTGAAAAAAACCTTACCAAGTTTATTTACTTGTTTAGTCTATTTATACCCCACATTTTCATTGTTATAAACAATCCTATAACATATAGTGGATTAACTTTTTAGTGTTAATTTTATATATAATCAATTTTTTTTTTAATTACATTTATATGCCGCCCTCCCAAGACTCAGGCGCTTACAATTTTGGAGCACAACCCAATGCGCTCAGCAATAGCCTTCATTCCATTGTATATGCCTGCTTATTACTAAGCGGCATTTTTACAAGGTCAGCTAATTGCCCCCAACAATCTTGGGTCCTCAATTTACCTACCCCGAGAGGATGGAAGGCTGAGTCAACCTTGTGGAAGGCTGATTTACCAAAAAAAATCCATTAGACAGTTTATTAAGTTCATTTGAAGACCACTGACTCTTAATACTCAGAGTGGTAAGTTAAGCCAAAGCACTTCCTTTTTCAGGCATCAAGGCCCATAGGATGTAACATGCATAGCTTTATATTCCATCATATGCCCTCTGAACTTAATTATTTAAACAAACTAACCATGGCATTTTGTACCATACTTTAAATATTTGTTGAAATTTTTAGCCACCCTCTGGGTCAGCCCCACACTGGAATAATTCAGCCTTGAGTTTACCAGTTTATGGGTAACTACGACCAAGTTACCTCTGTGCAGGAATAGGCATGGCTTGAAATGGTTTCTTGTGTTCATGAAAAGTGTCCTATTAGACAGTATTACCTTTTTATATTTTCTATTGTGTTTATGTAGGTCTCAAATATTGTTACTTGGCACTTAGCAATAGCACTTAGACTTATATACCGCTTCACAGTGCTTTACAGCCCTTTCTAAGCAGTTTACAGAGTCAGCCTATGGCCCCCAACAATCTGGGTCCTCATTTAACCCACCTCGGAAAGCTGGAAGGCTGGGTCAACCTTGAACCTGCTGAGATTCGAACTGCTGAACTGCTGGCAATCAGCAGTCAGCAGAACTAGCCTGCAATACTGCATACAATGACTGTAGAATAATAAAAGGTTGCTAAGTCACAGATCATTTATGGCAAAATTATGTTCTGGCTCCTCATATCCTGTGAAAAATATGGAGAAAAATTATTAGTTTCCAGGATATCCATAATGTAAAAAAAAAAAGCAAGAGGGTGGCTGAAATTTTCACTTTTATTTCATGCCCTTCTTAACCCATGCAGATTTCCCTGCTGGTTTCTTATAATCACAGGGTCTCATGTTCTCCACTAGACATCTGATTAGCACAAATTTTATCCAAGCTAATTGATATCTAAATGGCAAGCTGTAAGTATTTGGGCAGCAGATATTAAAGGAAAATTGTGGCTGCAACGTTCTCTTTATCTTGCAGTGGTTTAAATGTCCTAGAGAATAAAAACCAAAACAAAACACAGTGAACTACTGGAATGGTTAAGAACCAGCTAATTCCTGCCATTAGACAATCCAAATGCTAAAACACCTGAAATAATGTGCTTGGGGGTTTTTTTCCTTTTATATAAAGGAAAAACCAGACTTGGGAAAAATAAAATTTGAATACAAACCATATTCTTCCTCAATATCATCAGTGCTAAAGCATTTTGGATGAAGATGTGATGAATCAATGTTGTTATATTGCTAAGGAGAATGAAAATAGATTTCAACTGACAAGAATCTTGACATTTTGTTAAGTAAAATATGAATCTTTACATAATAGATCTGACTGCTGAATTCTGGTGAATTTGTACTTCTTCTTTTCTTTTCTTTTTTAATTTGAAACTGGATGATTTAGATACGTGTTTAAAACAAATAGTTTTTAAAAACTGAGAAAATCTCTAATTCATGTACACATCTGTGTTGTTTTTATTTCTTAGTCTTAATAGAGCCATTCAAATTTGTTGTAGTAATTCTAATTATTTTAATACAAAGAACTGCAAAAATGTAGACATATTTTTATGCAAATACACTAACTTAGTTAATATATTTCTTACTGATCAGTACATGACAGTATTAATTGGTGCTCATGTAGATGATAGATATTTTTCCCTATGACATTTGCTGGGGGGAGGGAGGAACAATTATTTGGATTTTTCTTTTTAAAGATTTTCCTGTCAATAGTATATACTACAATTAAAAACAGTGAAGCGGCAAGCCAGCCCTTTGAATTGACATAAAGACATCTCCATTCTTTTATTTTTTTTAAAAAAAGAAAATTGTTTCCCAATTTATTTTCATGCTGGAATTCCAGCTGGCACACATGGAGCTGCCATCTCCTTCCTAGGCACTGACTAATTGCACATCTGCTTCGGTTTAGCAAGGTTGCCATGCTACATCCTCTGCCTTCACACAATCTCCCAGCAGTTGTTTTATTGTCCTTCCCTTTACATATTTACAAGCGGTGTGACATGGGAAAAGGCACAGATGAAGCTGTGCTGGCTTAGAGATACAAGGAAGAGAAGGAATCACCCACTGGATATCAGATTGAGACATCAGGGAAACCAGCCTGACCAATTTTGTTGAAGTGGTCTAAAAACTGGTTGTTTTTCACAACTGGAACTGTCCCAGATGTCTGAAATTACATGCCATGTAATGCATTCTCCACTTGGCTGCCAAAGACAGGGAGATTGTGGAGCATTCTGGTTACAGACAGCCCCTGTTATGTTTGCATGAAGAGTCAGATGCGAAGAGCTTCAGTGAAGAGTTTATTAAGTGACTACAGCTCAAATGGACCCGACTTGGCTGGGCTACGGCTGCTTCTTATAGCCAGCAGCCATAGTTGCCAGCCAATCAGAGTGCAGGGTTTTCCCGCACTTTTTAAACCAATCCTATTTGACATTTTACAAGAACAATTCAAACTAAATCAATAACATTCAAACCTGCATACATAACACCCCTCCCCACTAGGTTCAGTCCATACCAAACCCCAACCTATCTAATGTATTCTTTTAAATAGGTGGGGCTCTCGCGTGTACGTTGAGACCTTCGTGGTTCAGAAGTTTTAACATTCTCACCCAGTGAGAGAGGAAATGTGTCTGCTGACATTTCCCCACTGGGACTTCCTGTGAAAGAAGACCCTGTTTGATTGTTAGAATCTGGTCTCTTCTCCCAACCCATCTCCAGCCCAATGTCAGCACCCAAGTCAGGTAGTGATGTACAATCTTCCACTTCTAAGGATGGATTTTGGTATTGTGACAGGTTTTGGAATGGTTCCTGTCATAATGGCTCATTATACATGGGGTGGCTTCTTGCTTGCTGATTATCCTCCTGTTCCTCCCCTTCCCCCCTAGAATTGACATCAGGTGAGGGAATTAGAGAGGAACAAGTGCGATGTTCCTGAGAGAACCTGGATCTAAGTTGATCAATGTGCCTGCTCCAGAGGAATCCATCCTCTGTTTGCACCCTGTAAGAACGAGGGCCTGTGATCTGAGTTATCTCAGCAGGAATCCACAAAGGTTCATCCATAAGGTTCTTAGCATAAACAGAATCACCCACACTGAATGTGCGAACTTTGGAAGTGGAATCTAGTGGTGCTAGTGCGTAAGTGGGATGAAGGCGGTCAAGGGAAGACTTAAGTTTCCTACCCATCAACAACTCTGCTGGGGATCAGTTATTAGATGGGTTAGGAGTGATGTGCTGAACACTAAGAAGTTTTTCAAGCTTCTCAGTGATGTCCCCAGGACCCAGTTGCTGAAGCTTCTCCTTGGTAAACGCATCCATGCGTTCAGCCCGGCCGTTAGCTGAAGGGTGCCCAGGGACAGTAAGGGCATGTCTGATACCCTGTTGTGCTAAATAGGATTCAAAGAGGTTGGATGTAAATTGAGGGCCATTGTCAGAGACAAGAACATCAGGTAACCCGTGGGTTACAAAAAGTTTTTTGAGCTGCTTGATGACAGCATCAGTTGTGGTGGATGCCATGGGAATTACCTCTAGCCATTTAGAATATGCATCTACTATAATAAGAAAGGTGTGCCCTCTGGAAGGGCCAGCAAAATCAATGTGAATCCTGGACCATGGGCCCCTAGGACATTCCCATTCCTGTGTGGGGGCAAGAGGTGGGGCAGGCCTGACTACCTGACAGTTGGGACAAGATGCAACCCAGTTTTCAACCATTTGTCAATACCTGGCCACCATACATAACTCCTGGCCAATCCCTTCATCCTTACAATACCAGGATGACCCTCATGTAACATTTCCAAAACCTCTCTTTGCAGTTTTGCAGGAATAACCACCCTGTTACCCCACAAAATACATCCTCTTAATACAGATAATTCAGTTTGCCTGGACTTAAAAGGTTGGGCAAGGTGAGGTAGATCTTGAAGAGGCCAACCTTTCTTAATCCAGCCTATAACAGAAGCCAACACAGTGTCTTTGGCAGTCTCTCTGGCAATTTCAGCAGCATGAATTGGAAGCTTGGCAACAGTTTCTAGGAAAAGGTGTGTGTTTCAGGTTCAAAGTCCTCCTTGTGGTAAGGAAGTGGGCAACGACTCAGTGCATCAGCATGTCCAATGTCCTTGCCAGGCTTGTGGATAAGTTTGTATGAATAAGCAGCAAGAAATTCAGTCCACCTCAGCATTCTTGGTGACAGGATAATAGGTGTAGGTTTATCTCCTGCCACAATGCCTAACAAAGGTTTGTGATCTGTAACAATGGTAAATGTTCTCCCATACAGATATTCATGAAATTTCTTAACAGCTGCAACAACTGCCTTTATTTAATATCTTATTTAATATCTACATGAAACCGCTGGGTGAGATCATCCGTGGTTTTGGGGTGAAATTCCATCAGTACGCTGATGATACTCAGCTGTACCTTTCCACCCTGGCCAGATCAGTGATGCCCTCTCCCTGATGTCCCGGTGTTTGGATGCGTACGGATCTGGATGAGTAGGAACATGCTCCACTCAACCCGCCAAGACTGAGTGGCTTTATGTCGGCCTCGCCCATCCAGGATTGTTTATCCTTGGCCATAGGGGTGAGGTGTTACCCCCTGTGGATAGGGCACGGAATCTGGGGGTCCTCCTGGATGTATGGCTCGCTGGAGGACAACCGGACTTACTCACGCACCGAGACTGACTACTGCAACGCTCTCTATCTAGGACTGCCCTTGCATACCATCCGGAGATTGCAGTTGGTGCAGAATGCGGCTGGATGGTGATGGGAGTTACCCGTTCTCTCATGTTACCCCCTCGTGGCCTGCATTGGTTACCGATTGCGCTCGGTGAGATTCAAAGTTTTAGTTTTGACATTCAAAGTCCTACACGACATGGGTCCCCAATCTGAGGGTCCTTCTTCCAATATCTAGTGCCGCCGCCTCTGCGGCTCATAGGCAAGGACTCGGGTCCCATCGGCGAGCCAATGCCGGTTGGTACTTGACACCGAGCAGCCTTCTGTTGCGGCCCCCACCTCTGGAATCAACTGCCTCTGGAGCTCCTGGCCTGATCTCCGCACCTTCCGCGAATTAAAACTTGGTTGTTCGACCAACCCGGCTGTGACCCTTCCTTGGGGAGGGATGTCTTTTAATCTATTTTATTGTTGTGTTTCATATTTGGGCTTGTTGGTTTAATGTCTTTTTAAATATTTACTGTTCTATGTTTTTAGCTGTGAGCCTGAGTCTTGGAGATGGGGCAAAGTTCAAATATAAATAAATAAAAATAAATAAACTGCCAATGCCTCCTTGTCCAATGGCTGTAATTCCTCTGCTTTGGTCAAAGTGCGAGTAAAATGCAATAGGGGCTTCTCTCCACTGGGCTCAAACCCCCACTCCAAAGGGGATGCATCACAAGTCAGTGCAACAGGCAAATTCTCAGAGAACTGTATCAGTACAGCATCAGATGTGATTAGTCTTTAATACTGTTAAATGCTGATTGTTCCTTCCTGCCCCAGACCCAAACAGACTTTTATCAAGTAATCTGTGCAATGGTTCAGCAATGGTTGCCTTTTGAGGTAGGAACATGTGATAAAAGTTAATAAGTCCAAGGAAAGCTTGCAAATCTGTTTTGCATTTAGGTCTAGGGGCTTTTTGATTGCTTTAACCTTGGCATCTGTAGGGTGGATGCCATGCTTGTCAATCATGTAGCCCAGGAACTCAACCCTGTCAGTTTTAAGAGTGCATTTTTCTTCCTTGACTTTTAACCCCTTTCCTGAATCTGGTAAGGACTTCTCTGAGTCTTTCTTGTAACTGAGTGTCATTTTCAGCAGAGATTAACACATCATCAAAGTAAGGAACTACCCCTGGCAGTCCTTGGGCATTCTTTCCAGAAGGCTTTGAAAGATGCCTGGTGCCACGCTTACTCCAAATTGTAACCTTTTACATTTGAAAGCACCTCTATGAGTCACAATGGTTTGGGCCTCTGCAGTGGCATCATCAACTGTTAGTTGTTGATATGCCTGGGCCAAATCAATTTGGCAAAGACTGCCTGCCAAGTGAATGTAACAGATGATGCACCACTGGAACTGGATATGCGCTCTGCTGCAGCGCATGGTTCAGTCCCCTTATAGTCTCCACAGATTCTTACCCCATCAGTCTTGACTGGTGTGACTATGGGTGTCTCCCATCTGGAGTGGTCAGTGGGCTCTAAAACCCCTTGAGCTATTAATTTGTCTAATTGTGCATCAATTTTTCCTTTAAAGCAAATGGAACCCTTCTGGGCTTTAAACAATTGGGGGCACCTTTGGATCTAGGTTGAAAGTGATAGGGGTCCCCATATACTTGATCCTTGCTGAAGACCTCTGGAAACTCAGACTTCAAGGCCTCCTCCCATTCAGAGTTGCTCACGTGATTGATGCCAGTCACCTCGATGCCTAGTGGATTGAACCACTCAAGTCCCAGCAAGCTTGGCGATCCTTGTCCACGATGGTCAGGGGCAAAATGTTTGGTGTGGCCTTTAAACTTCGTTGAATTCTCTTGTTCCAACTACTGGAATCTTGTTCCCTTGGTAGTCTTTAGAGTCAGTGCTTGCTTCTGGAAATGTTTCTTCTGAATGTTGGGAAGTAGCCTGTGAATAGTGTCCCATGACACCATAGATAAATAGGAGCCTGAGTCCACTTCCATTTGGCAAGCCTTCCTTCAATGAATACCTTCACATGTACTTTTCTGCTTCTCAAGGGTGAAGAATGACCAATGATTGTTTGATGAGTTTCATTCTTTCCATTTGCTTCTGAGTTGCACCCATTTTCTCACTGAAATTGTTGGGCTTGAATTCTTTCTCAGGAAATTTCTTCCTACTAGGTGGAGTTCTGGATGATTTGCAGACTCTTGCTAGGTGACCTCTTTTCTCACAACGTAGGCAGATGGTGTCTAAAACTTGCATTCAGTGCGGGGGTGGGCCCCCCCCAGCCTCTGCAATAAAATTCTTGCCTCTTTTTTCCAAGGTCTTTCCTTTTCTTCTCCATTCTGAGTCTATAAATTCCTTCCTCCACCTCACTACAGTCTGAATCAGTCTATTTGCTCGCAATGGGTTGTTGTGGACTTTTCCACATCAGAATGGCTTGAGGCCTTGTTAATTTTCTTCATGGCTGCTGCTGAGGACTTGGTTGCTTCCGCTGAAACAGCTTCCTCTATGGCCTCCTTAAGCGTGATCTTAGGTTTCATTAGTAATTTGCTCTGTAAGACCTTATCTTTAAGGCCTAGAACAAACCGATCATGCATGGCCTCTTCTAAGTTGGTAAACTCACAAGCACCCCAATGTCCTTAAACTTGCCACGAAGTCGTTAACATTTTCGCTTTCCCTTGATCCCGATGGTAAAACTCGTGTCTCTTAATGAGGCACGATACTTGTGGGGCGTAATGGGCTCTTAAAAGCTTTTCTAAATCAGGCCATTCCATTACCTTCAAGTCTGCAGCTCCACCAATGCCTTCGCCATCTTGAAGACTGCCGGACCGCAGTGCGTGAGAAATACCGCCCTCTTTCCGCTTCTCGGGGATATCGGCGAGATTTCCTTCCAAATACATTTGGAAGCGATATAATGATTCCCAGTCTTCTGCCACCAGATCGAACGGGCTGGGGGTGTTCAGCAGCCACCGCTCTTCTGCTTGTCTTCCTGTCTGCCTCTTCTTCAGGGGAATCCTTCGTCGCCAGTGTTATGTTTGCATGAAGAGTCAGACGCCAAGAGCTTCAGTGAAGAGTTTATTAAGTGACTACAGTCGAATGGACCCGACTTATTAGCTACGGCTGTTTAACCAGCAGCCGAGTTGCTAGCCAATCAGAGTGCAGAGTTTTCCCGCACTATTTAAACCAATCCTATTTGACATTTTACAAGAACAATTCAAACTAAACCAATAACATTTAAACCTACATACATAACAGCCCCATTCAGAGTAAACCCTCATATACTTTCCCGCCCACTGCAGTAAACATTATTCAAAACAAGGAGATCAAAATAAGGCAGACTCTGATGCACCTGGAACATTTATGGAAGATAAATGTGGCAAATAGGGAATTCATATTTATGTTTCCAGATCAATTGGCAAAGGGACCTCTTAATTGGGCTTCATTGGCCTGTTACTTATTCCAAATTTGCAAATATATTCTACCTTGACAATATTATTTATGTATTTACTTATTTATTTTCTTACTTACTTACTTATTTAAAAAATATCTTCCCTTTATTATTTCTAAAATAACTCAAGGTGGTGGACATACCTAATTCCTCTTCCTCTTTTTCTCACAACAACAACCTATGAGGTGAGTTGGCTGAGAAAGAGGACTGGCCAAAAATAACCCAGTCAGTTTTCATTCTAAGACAGAATTAGAACTCACAATTTATAGGCCAGTACCTACACCATACTTTATAGCCTGGTTTAGAGCCTGTGTCTTACCGCCACACCAAACTGGCTTTATTTTCTACAATATGAACCTGTATGTACTTTAACATCAGGTGCCTCTGCTAATTCCAGGACATTTTATAACTGCATCAAAATATGGAATGAGA